>CAKAOJ020000409.1:0-540738 GCA_916701645.2 Sebastolobus alascanus
TTTACATACTATACTATGACTTTTTTCAAAAAATTGTCGACATACTATACTATGACTTTTTTTTTTCATGAAAATTGTCGACATACTATACTATGACTTTTTTTTCATAAAATTTTCGACATACTATGACTTTTTTTCATAAAATTTTCGACATACTATACTATGACTTTTTTAATAAAATTTTCGACATACTATACTATGACTTTTTTTCATAAAATTTTCGACATACTATACTATGACTTTTTTTTCATGAAAATTTTCGACATACTATACTGACTTTTTTTCAATGAAAATTTCGACATACTATACTATGACTTTTTTTTCATAAAATTTTCGACATACTATACTATGACTTTTTTTCACATTTTCGACATACTATACTAAGACTTTTTTTTCATAAAATTTTCGACATACTATACTATGACTTTTTTTCATAAAATTTTCGACATACTATACTATGACTTTTTTTTCATGAAAATTGTCGACATACTATACCATGACTTTTTTCATAAAATTGTCGACATACTATACCATGACTTTTTTCATAAAATTTTCGACATACTATACTATGACTTTTTTTTTTCATGAAAATTTCGACATACTATACTATGACTTTTTTTTTTTCATGAAAATTGTCGACATACTATACCATGACTTTTTTCATAAAATTTCCGACATACTATACTATGACTTTTTTTCACAACATTTTCGACATACTATACTATGACTTTTTTTTCATAAAATTTTCGACATACTATACTATGACTTTTTTTTCATAAAATTTCGACATACTATACCATGACTTTTTTCCTAAAATTGTCGAAATACTATACTATGACGTTTTTTTTATTTTCTACATGATATACTATAACTTTTTTTTCATTTTTTTGACATTCTTTATTATGACCTTTTTTTGTTTTTTTCGACATACTATACGATGACTTCTTAATGACTTACCTTTCTGCAGCCTCTGCTCTCTTCTGATTCCAACTTCCTGTCTACATCACTTAGGAACAAGCACCGGACCTGGGGCGACTCAGCATCCTCCATAGCTGTCCCCTCCCTGTCTGTCCACATTTACATCACAAAACAAAAAGTCACATTTTTAGAACTGCTTTTAATGATTGATTAATTTTGTGTGTATACTTTGTGTGTTGTTTCCTATGATCATTTTAACTTGAATAAAGTGACTTTGAGTGCTATAAAAAGGGCTCAATAAATAAAATGTATGGTCATTTTTATAACGATTTTTTCGACATTGTATACTATGACTTTTTTTCATAAAATTTTCGACATACTATACTATGACTTTTTTTTCATAAAATTTGACATACTATACTATGACTTTTTTTTTTCATGAAAATTGTCGACATACTATACTATGACTTTTTTTTCATAAAATTTTCGATATACTATACTATGACTTTTTTCAGAAAAATTTTCGACATACTATACTATGACTTTTTTAATAAAATTTTCGACATACTATACTATGACTTTTTTTCATAAAATTTTCGCCATACTATACTATGACTTTTTTTTCATGAACATTTTCGACATACTATACTATGACTTTTTTTTAATGAAAATTTCGACATACTATACCATGACTTTATCATAAAATTTTCGACATACTATACTATGACTTTTTTTTCATAAAATTTTCGACATACTATACTATGACTTTTTTTTCATAAAATTGTTGACATACTATACTATGACTTTTTTTTCATAAAATTTTCGACATACTATACTATGACTTTTTTTCACAACATTTTCGACATACTATACTATGACTTTTTTTTCATAAAATTTTCGACATACTATACTATGACTTTTTTTCATAAAATTTTCGACATACTATACTATGCCTTTTTTCATAAAATTTTCGACATACTATACTATGACTTTTTTTCACAACATTTTCGACATACTATACCATGACTTTTTTCATAAAATTTTCGACATACTATACTATGACTTTTTTTCATAATATTTTCCACATACTATACTATGACTTTTTTTTCATAAAATTGTCGACATACTATACTATGACTTTTTTCATAAAATTTTCGACATACTATACTATGACTTTATTTCATAATATTTAAACATACTATACTATGACTTTTTTTTTTTCATGAAAATTGTCGACATACTATTCTGTGACTTTTTTTGATAACATTTTCGACATACTATACTATGACTTTTTTTTCATGAAAATTGTCGACATACTATACTATGACTTTTTTTTCATAAAATTTTCGACATACTATACTATGACTTTTTTTCATAAAATTTTCGACATACTATACTATGACTTTTTTTCATAAAATTTTCGACATACTATACTATGACTTTTTTTCATAAAATGTTCGACATACTATACTATGACTTTTTTTCATAAAATTTTCGACATACTATACTATGACTTTTTTTCATAAAATTTTCGACATACTATACTATGACTTTTTTTCATAAAATTTTCGACATACTATACTATGACTTTTTTTTAATGAAAATTTCGACATACTATACCATGACTTTTTTTTCATAAAATTTTCGACATACTATACTATGACTTTTTTTTCATAAAATGTTCGACATACTATACTATGTCTTTTTTTCACAACATTTTCGACATACTATACTATGACTTTTTTTTCATAAAATTGTCGACATACTATACTATGACTTTTTTTTCATAAAATTGTCGACATACTATACTATGACTTTTTTTTCACAACATTTTCGACATACTATACTGACTTTTTTTCACAACATTTTCGACATACTATACTATGACTTTTTTTTCATAAAATTTTCGACATACTATACTATGATTTTTTTTCATAAAATGTTCGACATACTATACTATGACTTCTTTTCATGAAAATTTCGACATACTATACTATGACTTTTTTTTTTCATGAAAATTGTCGACATATTATTCTGTGACTTTTTTTGATAACATTTTCGACATACTATACTATGACTTTTTTTTCATAAAATTTTCGACATAATATACTATGACTTTTTTTTCATAAAATTTTCGACATACTATACTATTACTTTTTTTTCATAAAATTTTCGACATACTATACTATGACTTTTTTCATAAAATTTTCGACATACTATACTATGACTTTTTTCATAAAATTTTCGACATACTACACTATGACTTTTTTTTCATGAAAATTTTCGATATACTATACTATGATTTATTATTCATAAAATTTTCGACATACTATACTACAACTTTTTTTCATAACATTTTCGACATACTATACTATGACTTTTTTTCACATCTTCGACATACTATACTATGACTTTTTTTTCATAAAATTTTCGACATACTATACTATGACTTTTTTTCATAAAATTTTCGACATACTATACTATGACTTTTTTTCATGAAAATTTTCGACATACTATACTATGACTTTTTTTCATAAAATTTCGACATACTATACTATGACTTTTTTTTCATAAAATTTTCGACATACTATACTATGACTTTTTTCATAAAATTTTCGGCATACTATACTATGACTTTTTTTCATAAAAATTGTTTACATACTATACTATGACTTTTTTTCATAAAATTTGACATACTATACTATGACTTTTTTTCTTCATGAAAATTGTCGACATACTATACTATGACTTTTTTTTCATAAAATTTTGGACATACTATACTATGACTTTTTTTCACAACATTTTCGACATACTATACTATGACTTTTTTTTCATAAAATTGTCGACATACTATACTATGACTTTTTTTTCATAAAATTGTCGACATACTATACTATGACTTTTTTTTCACAACATTTTCGACATACTATACTGACTTTTTTTCACAACATTTTCGACATACTATACTATGACTTTTTTTTCATAAAATTTTCGACATACTATACTATGATTTTTTTTCATAAAATGTTCGACATACTATACTATGACTTCTTTTCATGAAAATTTCGACATACTATACTATGACTTTTTTTTTTTCATGAAAATTGTCGACATATTATTCTGTGACTTTTTTTGATAACATTTTCGACATACTATACTATGACTTTTTTTTCATAAAATTTGACATACTATACTATGACTTTTTTTTCATAAAATTTTCGACATACTATACTATGACTTTTTTCATAAAATTTTCGGCATACTATACTATGACTTTTTTTCATAAAAATTGTTTACATACTATACTATGACTTTTTTTCATAAAATTTGACATACTATACTATGACTTTTTTTCTTCATGAAAATTGTCGACATACTATACTATGACTTTTTTTTCATAAAATTTTGGACATACTATACTATGACTTTTTTTCATAAAATTTTCGACATACTATACTATGACTTTTTTAATAAAATTTTCGACATACTATACTATGACTTTTTTTCATAAAATTTTCGACATACTATACTATGACTTTTTTTTCATGAAAATTTTCGACATACTATACTATGACTTTTTTTCACAACATTTTCGACATACTATACTATGACTTTTTTTTCATAAAATTTTCGACATACTATACTATGACTTTTTTTCATAAAATTTTCGACATACTATACTATGACTTTTTTTTCATGAAAATTGTCGACATACTATACCATGACTTTTTTCATAAAATTGTCGACATACTATACCATGACTTTTTTCATAAAATTTTCGACATACTATACTATGATTTTTTTTCATAAAATGTTCGACATACTATACTATGACTTCTTTTCATGAAAATTTCGACATACTATACTATGACTTTTTTTTTTTCATGAAAATTGTCGACATATTATTCTGTGACTTTTTTTGATAACATTTTCGACATACTATACTATGACTTTTTTTTCATGAAAATTTCGACATACTATACCATGACTTTTTTCATAAAATTTTCGACATACTATACTATGACTTTTTTTCATAATATTTTAGACATACTATACTATGACTTTTTTTCATGAAAATTGTTTACATACTATACTATGACTTTTTTTCATAAAATTTGACATACTATACTATGACTTTTTTTTCATAAAATTTTCGACATACTATACTATGACTTTTTTCATAAAATTTTGGGCATACTATACTATGACTTTTTTTCATAAAAATTGTTTACATACTATACTATGACTTTTTTTCATAAAATTTGACATACTATACTATGACTTTTTTTCTTCATGAAAATTGTCGACATACTATACTATGACTTTTTTTTCATAAAATTTTGGACATACTATACTATGACTTTTTTTCATAAAATTTTCGACATACTATACTATGACTTTTTTAATAAAATTTTCGACATACTATACTATGACTTTTTTTCATAAAATTTTCGACATACTATACTATGACTTTTTTTTCATGAAAATTTTCGACATACTATACTATGACTTTTTTCACAACATTTTCGACATACTATACTATGACTTTTTTTTCATAAAATTTTCGACATACTATACTATGACTTTTTTTCATAAAATTTTCGACATACTATACTATGACTTTTTTTTCACGAAAATTGTCGACATACTATACCATGACTTTTTTCATAAAATTGTCGACATACTATACCATGACTTTTTTCATAAAATTTTCGACATACTATACTATGACTTTTTTTTTCATGAAAATTTCGACATACTATACTATGACTTTTTTTTTTTCATGAAAATTGTCGACATACTATACCATGACTTTTTTCATAAAATTTCCGACATACTATACTATGACTTTTTTTCACAACATTTTCGACATACTATACTATGACTTTTTTTTCATAAAATTTTCGACATACTATACTATGACTTTTTTTCATAAAATTTTCGACATACTATACTATGACTTTTTTTTCATAAAATTTCGACATACTATACCATGACTTTTTTCCTAAAATTGTCGAAATACTATACTATGACGTTTTTTTTATTTTCTAAATGATATACTATAACTTTTTTTTCATTTTTTTGACATTCTATATTATGACCTTTTTTTGTTTTTTTCGACATACTATACGATGACTTCTTAATGACTTACCTTTCTGCAGCCTCTGCTCTCTTCTGATTCCAACTTCCTGTCTACATCACTTAGGAACAAGCACCGGACCTGGGGCGACTCAGCATCCTCCATAGCTGTCCCCTCCCTGTCTGTCCACATTTACATCACAAAACAAAAAGTCACATTTTTAGAACTGCTTTTAATGATTGATTAATTTTTTGTGTATACTTTGTGTGTTGTTTCCTATGATCATTTTAACTTGAATAAAGTGACTTTGAGTGCTATAAAAAGAGCTCAATAAATAAAATGTATGGTCATTTTTATAACGATTTTTTACGACTATTTTCGACATACTATACTATGAAGTTTTTTTTATTTTCGACATTGTATACTATGACTTTTTTTCATTTTTTCGACACACTATACTATGAAGTTTTTTTTATTTTCGACATACTATAAAAGGATTTTTTCGACATACTATACTATGACTTTTTTTTCATGAAAATTGTCGACATACTATACTATGACTTTTTTTCAATGAAAATTTCGACATACTATACTATGACTTTTTTTTCATAAAATTTTCGACATACTATACTATGACTTTTTTTCACAACATTTTCGACATACTATACTATGACTTTTTTTTCATAAAATTTTCGACATACTATACTATGACTTTTTTTCATAAAATTTTCGACATACTATACTATGACTTTTTTTTCATGAAAATTGTCGACATACTATACCATGACTTTTTTCATAAAATTGTCGACATACTATACCATGACTTTTTTCATAAAATTTTCGACATACTATACTATGACTTTTTTTTTTCATGAAAATTTCGACATACTATACTATGACTTTTTTTTTCATGAAAATTGTCGACATACTATACCATGACTTTTTTCATAAAATTTCCGACATACTATACTATGACTTTTTTTCACAACATTTTCGACATACTATACTATGACTTTTTTTTCATAAAATTTTCGACATACTATACTATGACTTTTTTTCATAAAATTTTCGACATACTATACTATGACTTTTTTTTCATAAAATTTCGACATACTATACCATGACTTTTTTCCTAAAATTGTCGAAATACTATACTATGACGTTTTTTTTATTTTCTACATGATATACTATAACTTTTTTTTCATTTTTTTGACATTCTATATTATGACCTTTTTTTGTTTTTTTCGACATACTATACGATGACTTCTTAATGACTTACCTTTCTGCAGCCTCTGCTCTCTTCTGATTCCAACTTCCTGTCTACATCACTTAGGAACAAGCACCGGACCTGGGGCGACTCAGCATCCTCCATAGCTGTCCCCTCCCTGTCTGTCCACATTTACATCACAAAACAAAAAGTCACATTTTTAGAACTGCTTTTAATGATTGATTAATTTTGTGTGTATACTTTGTGTGTTGTTTCCTATGATCATTTTAACTTGAATAAAGTGACTTTGAGTGCTATAAAAAGAGCTCAATAAATAAAATGTATGGTCATTTTTATAACGATTTTTTACGACTATTTTCGACATACTATACTATGAAGTTTTTTTTATTTTCGACATTGTATACTATGACTTTTTTTCATTTTTTCGACACACTATACTATGAAGTTTTTTTTATTTTCGACATACTATAAAAGGATTTTTTCGACATACTATACTATGACTTTTTTTCATAAAATTTTCGACATACTATACTATGACTTTTTTTTCATAAAATTTGACATACTATACTATGACTTTTTTTTCATAAAATTTTCGATATACTATACTATGACTTTTTTTCATAAAATTTTCGACATACTATACTATGACTTTTTTAATAAAATTTTCGACATACTATACTATGACTTTTTTTCATAAAATTTTCGACATACTATACTATGACTTTTTTTTCATGAACATTTTCGACATACTATACTATGACTTTTTTTTAATGAAAATTTCGACATACTATACCATGACTTTATCATAAAATTTTCGACATACTATACTATGACTTTTTTTTCATAAAATTTTCGACATACTATACTATGACTTTTTTTTCATAAAATTTGACATACTATACTATGACTTTTTTTTCATAAAATTTTCGATATACTATACTATGACTTTTTTTCATAAAATTTTCGACATACTATACTATGACTTTTTTAATAAAATTTTCGACATACTATACTATGACTTTTTTTCATAAAATTTTCGACATACTATACTATGACTTTTTTTTCATGAACATTTTCGACATACTATACTATGACTTTTTTTTAATGAAAATTTCGACATACTATACTATGACTTTATCATAAAATTTTCGACATACTATACTATGACTTTTTTTTCATAAAATTTTCGACATACTATACTATGACTTTTTTTTCATAAAATTGTCGACATACTATACTATGACTTTTTTTTCATAAAATTTTCGACATACTATACTATGACTTTTTTTCACAATGCCTTTTTTTCATGAAAATTTTCGACATACTATACTATGACTTTTTTTCATGAAAATTTCGACATACTATACCATGACTTTTTTCATAACATTTTCGACATACTATACTATGACTTTTTTTTCATAAAATTTTCGACATACTATACTTTGACTTTTTTTTCATAAAATTGTCGACATACTATACTATGACTTTTTTTCATAAAATTTTCGACATACTATACTATGACTTTTTTTTCATGAAAATTGTCGACATACTATACCATGACTTTTTTCATAAAATTGTCGACATACTATACCATGACTTTTTTCATAAAATTTTCGACATACTATACTATGACTTTTTTTTTTCATGAAAATTTCGACATACTATACTATGACTTTTTTTTTTTCATGAAAATTGTCGACATACTATACCATGACTTTTTTCATAAAATTTCCGACATACTATACTATGACTTTTTTTCACAACATTTTCGACATACTATACTATGACTTTTTTTTCATAAAATTTTCGACATACTATACTATGCCTTTTTTTCATGAAAATTTTCGACATACTATACTATGACTTTTTTTCATGAAAATTTCGACATACTATACCATGACTTTTTTCATAAAATTTTCGACATACTATACTATGACTTTTTTTTCATAAAATTTTCGACATACTATACTTTGACTTTTTTTTCATAAAATTGTCGACATACTATACTATGACTTTTTTTTCATAACATTTTCGACATACTATACTATGACTTTTTTTCACAACATTTTCGACATACTATACTATGACTTTTTTTTCATAAAATTTTCGACATACTATACTATGACTTTTATTTCATAAAATGTTCGACATACTATACAATGACTTTTTTTCATAAAATTTTCGACATACTATACTATGACTTTTTTTCATGAAAATTTCGACATACTATACTATGACTTTTTTCATAAAATTTTCGACATACTATACTATGACTTTTTTTCATAATATTTTCCACATACTATACTATGACTTTTTTTTCATAAAATTGTCGACATACTATACTATGACTTTTTTTTTCATAAAATTTTCGACATACTATACTATGACTTTATTTCATAATATTTTAGACATACTATACTATGACTTTTTTTTTTTCATGAAAATTGTCGACATACTATTCTGTGACTTTTTTTGATAACATTTTCGACATACTATACTATGACTTTGTTTTCATGAAAATTGTCGACATACTATTCTGTGACTTTTTTTCATAACATTTTCAACATACTATACTATGACTTTTTTTTCATGAAAATTTCGACATACTATACCATGACTTTTTTCATAAAATTTTCGAGATACTATACTATGACTTTTTTTTCATAAAATTGTCGACATACTATACTATGACTTTTTTCATAAAATTTTCGACATACTATACTATGAATTTTTTTCATAACATTTTCGACATACTATACTATGACTTTTTTTTCATAAAATTTTCGACATACTATACTATGACTTTTTTTCATAAAATTTTCGACATACTATACTATGACTTTATTTCGTAATATTTTAGACATACTATACTATGACTTTTTTTCATGAAAATTGTCGACATACTATACTATGACTTTTTTTCATAAAATTTGACATACTATACTATGACTTTTTTTTTTCATGAAAATTGTCGACATACTATACTATGACTTTTTTTTCATAAAATTTTCGACATACTATACTATGACTTTTTTTAATAAAATTTTCGACATACTATACTATGACTTTTTTAATAAAATTTTCGACATACTATACTATGACTTTTTTTCATAAAATTTTCGACATACTATACTATGACTTTTTTTTCATAAAATTTCGACATACTATACCATGACTTTTTTCCTAAAATTGTCGAAATACTATACTATGACGTTTTTTTTATTTTCTACATGATATACTATAACTTTTTTTTCATTTTTTTGACATTCTATATTATGACCTTTTTTTGTTTTTTTCGACATACTATACGATGACTTCTTAATGACTTACCTTTCTGCAGCCTCTGCTCTCTTCTGATTCCAACTTCCTGTCTACATCACTTCGGAACAAGCACCGGACCTGGGGCGACTCAGCATCCTCCATAGCTGTCCCCTCCCTGTCTGTCCACATTTACACCACAAAACAAAAAGTCACATTTTTAGAACTGCTTTTAATGAGTGATTAATTTTGTGTGTATACTTTGTGTGTTGTTTCCTATGATCATTTTAACTTGAATAAAGTGACTTTGAGTGCTATAAAAAGGGCTCAATAAATAAAATGTATGGTCATTTTTATAACGATTTTTTACGACTATTTTCGACATACTATACTATGAAGTTTTTTTTATTTTCGACATTGTATACTATGACTTTTTTTCATTTTTTCGACACACTATACTATGAAGTTTTTTTTATTTTCGACATACTATAAAAGGATTTTTTCGACATACTATACTATGACTTTTTTTTCATGAAAATTGTCGACATACTATACTATGAATTTTTTTCATAAAATTTGACATACTATACTATGACTTTTTTTCATAAAATTTTCGACATACTATACTATGACTTTTTTTCATAAAATTTTCGACATACTATACTATGACTTTTTTCATAAAATTTTCGACATACTATACTATGACTTTTTTTCATAAAATTTTCGACATACTATACTACGACTTTTTTTCATGAAAATTTTCGACATACTATACTATGACTTTTTTTTAATGAAAATTTCGACGTACTATACCATGACTTTTTTCATAAAATTTTCGACATACTATACTATGACTTTTTTTTCATAAAATTGTCGACATACTATACTATGACTTTTTTTTCATAACATTTTCGACATACTATACTATGACTTTTTTTCACAACATTTTCGACATACTATACTATGACTTTTTTTTTAATAAAATTTTCGACATACTATACTCTGACTTTTTTTTCATAAAATGTTCGACATACTATACTATGACTTTTTTTCATAAAATTTTCGACATACTATACTATGACTTTTTTTCATGAAAATTTCGACATACTATACTATGACTTTTTTTTTTTCATGAAAATTGTCGACATACTATTCTGTGACTTTTTTTGATAACATTTTCGACATACTATACTATGACTTTTTTTTCATGAAAATTGTCGACATACTATTCTGTGACTTTTTTTCATAACATTTTCGACATACTATACTATGACTTTTTTTTCATGAAAATTTCGACATACTATACCATGACTTTTTTCATAAAATTTTCGACATACTATACTATGACTTTTTTTCATAAAATTTTCGATATACTATACTATGACTTTTTTTCATGAAAATTTCGACATACTATACTATGACTTTTTTTTTCATGAAAATTGTCGACATACTATTCTGTGACTTTTTTTGATAACATTTTCGACACACTATACTATGACTTTTTTTTCATGAAAATTTCGACATACTATACCATGACTATTTTAATAAAATTTTCGACATACTATACTATGACTTTTTTTTCATAAAATTTTCGACATACTATACTATGACTTTTTTTTCATAAAATTGTCGACATACTATACTATGACTTTTTTTTCATAAAATTTTCGACATACTATACTATGAGTTTTTTTCATGAAAATTTCGACATACTATACTGTGACTTTTTTTGATAACATTTTCGACATACTATACTATGACTTTTTTTCATGAAAATTGTCGACATACTATTCTGTGACTTTTTTTGATAACATTTTCGACATACTATACTATGACTTTTTTTTCATGAAAATTGTCGACATACTATTCTGTGACTTTTTTTCATAACATTTTCGACATACTATACTATGACTTTTTTTTCATGAAAATTTTGACATACTATACCATGACTTTTTTCATAAAATTTTCGACATACTATCCTATCTGTTTTTTTTCGTAACATTTTCGACATACTATACTATGACTTTTTTTCATAACATTTTCCACATACTATACTATGACTTTTTTTTCATAAAATTGTCGACATACTATACTATGACTTTTTTTTCATAAAATTTTCGACATACTATACTATGACTTTTTTAATGAAATTTTCGACATACTATACTATGACTTTTTTTCATGAAAATTGTTTACATACTATACTATGATTTTTTTCATAAAGTTTGACATACTATCCTATGACTTTTTTTTTCATGAAAATTGTCGACATACTATACTATGACTTTTTTTCATAAAATTTCCGACATACTATACTATGACTTTTTTAATAAAATTTTCGACATACTATACTATGACTTTTTTTCATAAAATTTTCGACATACTATACTATGACTTTTTTTTCATGAAAATTTTCGACATACTATACTATGACTTTTTTTTCATAAAATTTTTTGACATACTATACTATGACTTTTTTTCATAAAATTTTCGACATACTATACTATGACTTTTTTAATAAAATTTTCGACATACTATACTATGACTTTTTTTCATGAAAATTGTTTACATACTATACTATGACTTTTTTTCATAAAATTTGACATACTATACTATGACTTTTTTTTTTCATGAAAATTGTCGACATACTATACTATGACTTTTTTTTCATAAAATTGTCGACATACTATTCTGTGACTTTTTTTGATAACATTTTCGACATACTATACTATGACTTTTTTTCATGAAAATTGTCGACATACTATTCTGTGACTTTTTTTCATAACATTTTCGACATACTATACAATGCCTTTTTTTTCATGAAAATTTTGACATACTATACCATGACTTTTTTCATAAAATTTTCGACATACTATACTTTGTGTTTTTTTTCGTAACATTTTCGACATGCTATACTATGACTTTTTTTTCATAAAATTGTCGACATACTATACTATGACTTTTTTCATAAAATTTTCGACATACTATACTATGACTTTTTTTCATAACATTTTCCACATACTATACTATGACTTTTTTTTCATAAAATTGTCGACATACTATACTATGACTTTTTTTTCATAAAATTTTCGACATACTATACTATGACTTTATTTCATAATATTTTAGACATACTATACTATATATGACTTTCTTTCATGAAAATTGTTTACATACTATACTATGACTTTTTTCATAAAATTTGACATACTATACTATGACTTTTTTTTTATGAAAATTGTCGACATACTATACTATGACTTTTTTTTCATAAAATTTTCGACATACTATACTATGACTTTTTTCATAAAATTTTCGACATACTATAATATGACTTTTTTTCATAAAATTTTTTACATAATATAATATGACTTTTTTTCATAAAATTTTCGACATACTATACTATGACTTTTTTTTCATAAAATTGTCGACATACTATACTATGACTTTTTTTTCATAAAATTTTCGACATACTATACTATGACTTTTTTTCATAAAATTTTCGACATACTATACTATGACTTTTTTTCATAAAATTTTCGACATACTATACTATGACTTTTTTTCATAAAATTTTCGACATACTATACTATGACTTTTTTTTCATAAAATTTTCGACATACTATACTATGACTTTTTTTCATAAAATTTTCGACATACTATACTATGACTTTTTTTCATAAAATTTTCGACATACTATACTATGACTTTTTTTCATAAAATTTTCGACATACTATACTATGACTTTTTTTCATAAAATTTTCGACATACTATACTATGACTTTTTTTCATAAAAATTTTCGACATACTATACTATGACTTTTTTTCATAAAATTTTCGACATACTATACTATGACTTTTTTTCATAAAATTTTCGACATACTATACTATGACTTTTTTTCATAAAATTTTCGACATACTATACTATGACTTTTTTTCATAAAATTTTCGACATACTATACTATGACTTTTTTTCATAAAATTTTCGACATACTATACTATGACTTTTTTTCATAAAATTTTCGACATACTATACTATGACTTTTTTTCATAAAATTTTCGACATACTATACTATGACTTTTTTTCATAAAATTTTCGACATACTATACTATGACTTTTTTTCATAAAATTTTCGACATACTATACTATGACTTTTTTTTTTCATGAAAATTGTCGACATACTATACTATGACTTTTTTTTCATAAAATTTTCGACATACTATGACTTTTTTTCATAAAATTTTCGACATACTATACTATGACTTTTTTAATAAAATTTTCGACATACTATACTATGACTTTTTTTCATGAAAATTTTCGACATACTATACTATGACTTTTTTTTCATGAAAATTTCGACATACTATACCATGCCTTTTTCATAAAATTTTCGACATACTATACTATGACTTTTTTTTCATAAAATTTTCGACATACTATACTATGACTTTTTTTTCATAAAATTGTCGACATACTATACTATGACTTTTTTTTAATAACATTTTCGACATACTATACTATGACTTTTTTTCATAAAATTGTCGACATACTATACTATGACTTTTTTTCATAAAATGTTTTACATACTATACTATGACTTTTTTCATAAAATTTTCGACATACTATACCATGACTTTTTTTTCATAAAATTTTCGACATACTATACAATGACTTTTTTTACATTTTTTTGACATTCTATATTATGATCTTTTTTATTCTTTTCGACATACTATACTATGACTTTTTTTCATAAAATTTTCGACATACTATACTATGACTTTTTTCCTAAAATTGTCGAAATACTATACTATGACGTTTTTTTTATTTTCTACATGATATACTATAACTTTTTTTTCATTTTTTTGACATTCTATATTATGACCTTTTTTTATTTTTTTCGACATACTATACGATGACTTTTTAATGACTTACCTTTCTGCAGCCTCTGCTCTCTTCTGATTCCAACTTCCTGTCTCAATCACTCTGGAACAAGCACCGGACCTGGGGCGACTCAGCATCCTCCATAGCTGTCCCCTCCCTGTCTGTACACATTTAAATCACAAAACAAAAAGTCACATTTTTAGAACTGCTTTTAATGAGTGATTAATTTTGTGTGTATACTTTGTGTGTTGTTTTATATGATAATTTTAACTTGAATAAAGTGACTTTGAGTGCTATGAAAAGGGCTCAATAAATAAAATGTATGGTCATTTTTATTACGATTTTTTACGACTATTTTCGACATATTATACTATGAAGTTTTTTTTATTTTCGACATTGTATACTATGACTTTTTTTCATTTTTTCGACACACTATACTATGAAGTTTTTTTTATTTTCGACATAATATAAAATGATTTTTTCGACATACTATACTATGACTTTTTTTCATAAAATTTTCGACATACTATACTATGACTTTTTTTTGTGTGAAAATTGTCGACATGCTATACTATGACTTTTTTTTGTATAAAATGTTCAACATACCATACTATGACTTTACTTTTCATGAAAATTTTTGACATACTATAGTATGAATTTTTTTCATGAAAATTGTCGACATACTATACTATGACTTTTTTCATAACATTTTCGACATACTTTACTATGACTTTTTTTAATGAAAATTTTGCGACATACTATACTATGACTTTTTTTCCTAAAATTTTCGACATACTACACTATGACTTTTTTTCCTAAAATTTTCGACAAACTATAGTATGACTTTTTTCCCTAAAATTTTGGACAAACTATACTATGACTTTTTTTTTAAGCAAATTTTTGACATACTATACTATGGCTTTTCTTTTCATGAAAATTTTCGAAATACTATACTATTACTTTTTTTCAGAAAATTTTCGACATACTAAACTGACTTTTTTTTTAATGAAATTTTCCAACATAATATACTATGATTTTTTTTTAATGAAATTTTTCGACATACTATACTATGACTTTTTTTTCATAAAATTTTGTGACATACTATACTATGACTTTTTTTCATAAAATTTTCGACATACTATACTATGACTTTTTTAATAAAATTTTCGACATACTATACTATGACTTTTTTTCATAAAATTTTCGACATACTATACTATGACTTTTTTTTCATGAAAATTTTCGACATACTATACTATGACTTTTTTTTAATGAAAATTTCGACATACTATACCATGACTTTTTTCATAAAATTTTCGACATACTATACTATGACTTTTTTTTCATAAAATTTTCGACATACTATACTATGACTTTTTTTTCATGAAAATTTCGACATACTATACTATGAATTTTTTTTAATGAAAATTTCGACATACTATACCATGACTTTTTTCATAAAATTTTCGACATACTATACTATGACTTTTTTTTCATAAAATTTTCGACATACTATACTATGACTTTTTTTTCATAAAATTGTCGACATACTATACTATGACTTTTTTTCATAAAATTTTCGACATACTATACTATGACTTTTTTCATAAAATTTTCGACATTCTATACTATGACTTTTTTTCATAAAATTTTCGACATACTATACTATGACTTTTTTTTCATGAAAATTTCGACATACTATACCATGCCTTTTTTCATAAAATTTTCGACATACTATACTATGACTTTTTTTTCATAAAATTTTCGACATACTATAGTATGACTTTTTTTTCATAAAATTGTCGACATACTATACTATGACTTTTTTTTCATAACATTTTCGACATACTATACTATGACTTTTTTTCATAAAATTTTCGACATACTATAGTATGACTTTTTTTTCATAAAATTGTCGACATACTATACTATGACTTTTTTTCACAACATTTTCGACATACTATACTATGACTTTTTTTTCATAAAATTTTCGACATACTATACTATGACTTTTTTTTCATAAAATTTTCGACATACTATACTATGACTTTTTTTCATAAAATTTTCGACATACTATACTATGACTTTTTTTTCATAAAATTTTCGACATACTATACTATGACTTTTTTTCATAAAATTTTCGACATACTATACTATGACTTTTTTCATAAAATTTTCGACATACTATACTATGACTTTTTTTTATAAAATTTTCGACATACTATACTATGACTTTTTTTCATGAAAATTTTCGACATACTATACTATGACTTTTTTTCATAAAATTTTCGATATACTATACTATGACTTTTTTTTCATAAAATTTTTGACATACTATACTATGACTTTTTTTCATAAAATTTTCGACATACTATACTATGACTTTTTTCATAAAATTTTCGACATACTATACTATGACTTTTTTTCATAAAATTTTCGACATACTATACTATGACTTTTTTTTCATGAAAATTTCGACATACTATACCATGCCTTTTTTCATAAAATTTTCGACATACTATACTATGACTTTTTTTTCATAAAATTTTCGACATACTATACTATGACTTTTTTTTCATAAAATTGTCGACATACTATACTATGACTTTTTTTCATAACATTTTCGACATACTATACTATGACTTTTTTTCATAACATTTTCGACATACTATACTATGACTTTTTTTCATGAAATTTTCGACATACTATACTATGACTTTTTTTTCATGAAAATTTCGACATACTATACCATGCCTTTTTCATAAAATTTTCGACATACTATACTATGACTTTTTTTTCATAAAATTTTCGACATACTATACTATGACTTTTTTTTCATAAAATTGTCGACATACTATACTATGACTTTTTTTTAATAACATTTTCGCCATACTATACTATGACTTTTTTTCATAAAATTGTCGACATACTATACTATGACTTTTTTTCATAAAATGTTTTACATACTATACTATGACTTTTTTCATAAAATTTTCGACATACTATACCATGACTTTTTTTTCATAAAATGTTCGACATACTATACAATGACTTTTTTTACATTTTTTTGACATTCTATATTATGACCTTTTTTATTCTTTTCGACATACTATACTATGACGTTTTTTTTATTTTCTACATGATATACTATAACTTTTTTTTCATTTTTTTGACATTCTATATTATGACCTTTTTTTATTTTTTTCGACATACTATACGATGACTTTTTAATTACTTACCTTTCTGCAGCCTCTGCTCTCTTCTGATTCCAACTTCCTGTCTCAATCACTCTGGAACAAGCACCGGACCTGGGGCGTCTCAGCATCCTCCATAGCTGTCCCCTCCCTGTCTGTACACATTTAAATCACAAAACAAAAAGTCACATTTTTAGAACTGCTTTTAATGAGTGATTAATTTTGTGTGTATACTTTGTGTGTTGTTTTATATGATAATTTTAACTTGAATAAAGTGACTTTGAGTGCTATGAAAAGGGCTCAATAAATAAAATGTATGGTCATTTTTATTACGATTTTTTACGACTATTTTCGACATATTATACTATGAAGTTTTTTTTATTTTCGACATTGTATACTATGACTTTTTTTCATTTTTTCGACACACTATACTATGAAGTTTTTTTTATTTTCGACATAATATAAAATGATTTTTTCGACATACTATACTATGACTTTTTTTCATAAAATTTTCGACATACTATACTATGACTTTTTTTTGTGTGAAAATTGTCGACATGCTATACTATGACTTTTTTTTGTATAAAATGTTCAACATACCATACTATGACTTTACTTTTCATGAAAATTTTTGACATACTATAGTATGAATTTTTTTCATGAAAATTGTCGACATACTATACTATGACTTTTTTCATAACATTTTCGACATACTTTACTATGACTTTTTTTAATGAAATTTTTCAACATACTATACTATGACTTTTTTTCCTAAAATTTTCGACATACTACACTATGACTTTTTTTCCTAAAATTTTCGACAAACTATAGTATGACTTTTTTCCCTAAAATTTTGGACAAACTATACTATGACTTTTTTTTTAAGCAAATTTTTGACATACTATACTATGGCTTTTCTTTTCATGAAAATTTTCGAAATACTATACTATTACTTTTTTTCAGAAAATTTTCGACATACTAAACTGACTTTTTTTTTAATGAAATTTTCCAACATAATATACTATGATTTTTTTTAATGAAATTTTTCGACATACTATACTATGACTTTTTTTCATGAAATTTTTCGACATACTATACTATGAATTTTTTCAACATACTATACTATGACTTTTTTTCATAAAATTGTTTACATACTATACTATGACTTTTTTCAATAAAATGTTCAACATTCAATACTATGACTTTTTTTTCATAAAGGTTTCAACATTCTATACTATGACTTTTTTTAATGAAATTTTTCAACAAACTATACTATGACTTTTTCAATGAAATTTTTCGACATACTACACTAAGTTTTTTTCATGAATTTTTTCAACATACTATATTTTGTCTTTTTTTAATGAAATTTTTCGACATACTATACTATGACTTTTTTCATGAATTTTTTCAACATACTATACTATGACTTATTTCATGAAATTTTTTACATAGTATACTATGACTTTTTTTCATAAAATTTTCGACATTCTATACTATGACTTTTTTTTCATAAAGGTTTCGACATACTATACTATGACTTTTTTGAATGAAATTTTTCAAAATACTATACTATGACTTTTTTCATGAAATTTTTCGACTTACGACTTTTTTCTGTAAAATTTTTCGAAGTACTATACTGTGACGTTCTTTTCGTGAAATTTTAAACATACTATATTATGACTTTCTTTAATTAAATTTTTCGACATACTATAGTATGACTTTTTTGATGACATTTTCGAACATAATATACTATGACTTTTTTTAATGAAATTTTTCGACATACTATACTATGACTTTTTTTCATGAAATTTTTCGACATACTATACTCTGACTTTTTTTAAAGAAATTTTCCAACATACTTTACTATGACTTTTTCAATGAAATTTTTCGACATACTACACTAAGTTTTTTTCATGAAATTTTTCGACATACTATACTACGACTTTTTTCTGTAAAATTTTCGAAGTACTATACTGTGACGTTCTTTTCGTGAAATTTTTAAACATACTATATTATGACTTTTTTTAATGGCATTTTTCGACATAATATACTATGACTTTTTTTAATGAAATTTTTCGACATACTATACTATGACTTTTTTTCATGAAATTTTTCGACATACTATACTATGACTTTTTTTCATGAAATTTTTCGACATACTGTACTATGACTTTTTTCATGAATTTTTTCAACATACTATACTCTGACTTTTTTTAAAGAAATTTCCCGACATACTTTACTATGACTTTTTTTAATGAAATTTTTCAACATACTATATTTTGACTTTTTTTAATGAAATTTTTCGACATACTATACTATGACTTTTTTCATGACTTTTTTCAACATACTATACTATGACTTATTTCATGAAATTTTTTACAGAGTATACTATGACTTTTTTTCATAAAATTTTCGACATTCTATACTATGACTTTTTTTTCATAAAGGTTTCGACATACTATACTATGACTTTTTTGAATGAAATTTTTCAAAATACTATACTATGACTTTTTTCATGAAATTTTTCGACTTACGACTTTTTTCTGTAAAATTTTTCGAAGTACTATACTGTGACGTTCTTTTCGTGAAATTTTAAACATACTATATTATGACTTTCTTTAATTAAATTTTTCGACATACTATAGTATGACTTTTTTGATGACATTTTCGAACATAATATACTATGACTTTTTTTTATGAAATTTTCCAACATACTATACTCTGACTTTTTTTAAAGAAATTTTCCAACATACTTTACTATGACTTTTTTTAACAATTTTTCAACATACTTTACTATGACTTTTTTTTTCATGAAAATTGTCGACATACTATACTTTGAGTTTTTTTCATAAAATTGTCGACATACTATACTATGACTTTTTTTCATAAAATGTTTTACATACTATACTATGTCTTTTTTTCATAAAATTTTCGACATACTATACTATGACTTTTTTTTCATAAAGGTTTCGATATACTATTATACTGACTTTTTTTAATGAAATTTTTCAACATACTATACTATGACTTTTTTTAATGAAATTTTTCAACAGACTATATATACTATGACTTTTTTTAATAAAATTTTGAGACATACTATAGCATGACTTTTTTTTATGAAATTTTCCAACATACTTTACTCTGACTTTTTTTTAACAATTTTTCAATATACTTTACTATGACTTTTTTTCATGAAAATTGTCGACATACTATACTATGAGTTTTTTTCATAAAATTGTTGACATACTATACTATGACTTTTTTTCATAACATTTTTTTACATACTATACTATGACTTTTTTTCATAAAATTTTCGATACTATACTATGACTTTTTTTTCATAAAGGTTTCGACATACTATACTATGACTTTTTTTAATGAAATTTTTCAACATAATATACTATGACTTTTTTTAATGGCATTTTTTGACATACTATACTATGACTTTTTTTCATGAAATTTTTCGACATACTGTACTATGACTTTTTTCATGAATTTTTTCAACATACTATACTCTGACTTTTTTTAAAGAAATTTCCCGACATACTTTACTATGACTTTTTTTCATGAAATTTTTCGACATACTATACTATGACTTTTTTCATGAAATTTTTCGACATACTGTACTATAACTTTTTTCATGAATTTTTTCAACATACTATACTGTCTTCTTTTTGTGAAATATTTAGACATACCATACTATCACTTTTTCATATTTGTCGACATACTATACAATTACTTTTTTCATTAAATTTTTAGACATACTATACGATATGACTTTTTTATTTTCAATGGCATTTTTTGATGACATAGTATATCAATATTTTTCACGGCATAGTACAACTACAACTACTCTTAACTTCACTACAACAGCTACAACAACAACTACTAATACTACTGCTACAACAATAATTACTACAACAACAACTACAACCATTACTACAACTACTACTAGTAGTTGATTTGATATTTACCAAATGTTTGTTCCATGCTCTCCAGTTCTCGTCACTTCCAGGCCATTCAAGTCCCTGAGTTCATTCAGCAGTCTGGAGAGAAAACAGAGACCTTTATCCCACTGGGGTCTTCGACATTTTTTCCTATTTGTGGTCCACCTGGTCTCCTTTTGTAAAAATTACTCTAGAATCTCAACACTGTAATGCACAATCATGACATTTTAATGGGCAATAAAAAGAATTATGAAAAGATTTTACAAATGAAATATTAATCCATCAATAAATAGTTCAAATTAAAAAGGGATTTACAAAAACACCATAAAACAGTCAATAAGTACATCATTTAAAAAGACATTAATGGATTCATAAATAAATAATGGAATTTAAAATAATATTTGAAAATGCAGTTTAAAAACAGAAATATATAACTGGATTCACAAATTGAATTAAAAATACAGGTTTTAATCAGGCATTTAAAAGGGCAACTTCTTTTCCCATTTGCATTAGCTTATCCTTGCTGCTATTGGATTTGCTGAGTCATTTAGCTTCTCCATTTAGCCTCTGCATTTAGCTTTAACGTGTCCCTCAGGGTCCTCCATATGTTTTATGGTGTTTTTGTAAATCCCCTTTTTAATTTGAACTATTCATTGAATTCTTTTCATAATACTTCTTTTTATTGCCCATTAAAATGTCAAATAATTAAATACTTTGTAGTTTTGTCCATTTATTCATAGGTTCATAAATTAATTTGTAAACACATTTATTAATGCCTATTTCTATTGTACAATTAGTTATTGATCAATTAAATGCTCTATTGCTATTTACGTGACTCTTGTGGTCTTCCATAATTGGGATCCTGACCATGACGGTAAAAAACTGTGTGCCTCCTCAGGTAAACAACACACCTGCTCTGTGATTATACTGATGCCCAATACTCCGCACACCATCTACTGTGCAAAAGGGGGAATTACCACAAGTAGGCACATACTACTTCATATACTGACAAATACTACTTCATATACAGACACATATAATGAACACAATACAAAAATGGCTCCAACTAGTGATGTCATGTGCTGTGCCGAGTTTGGGTGTTTTGATATTTTTGATAGTTTGAGAGTTTGGATAATTTGCGATTCAGGATAGTTGCTTAGATGGAGCCAGCAAGGAAGAGGAGGACTTCCCCTGTATGGGAACACTTCGAGCTGATTTCTCCCAATAAGGTAGGCTACATATAACATTATTACAGATGCATTATGTTTGCTTATCAAAAACTTTTTTTTCACTATCTTTCTTTTATTCAAAGGTGAGGTGTTTATTGTGCTCAAAGGAGTTGGGTTACAATAACAACACTTCAGCATGAGAACAGAACTGGAGGTGAACCCAGCCAAGGTAGGTCATTAAAAAATATTACAAATATACTGTCACAATTTTACTATGTTTACTTTTGCTAATCATGCAAATGACAGAAAAGTAACAGACACTGTAGTTACATAGATTCTCTTTTTTCCAGCCACCAGAAAACAAGAGCTGGATGAGGCCTACCTCTGTTCTCCCCACGAGGCAGGTGTGTACGGGTGCATGGATAAAGCAAACGAGTATTTTGATATTACATCTGACAATTAAGCACAAACTGACATCCCCTCACTGACCTCAGATGAATACGACACTTTCAGCGGGTGCCTTTCTTTGCTGTCATCATTTAATGATGCGACTCAGCAGAATTAAAGGTTTCTGGATTAAAGGTAGTGCCACTACTGAAAATGCTGGAACAGATGCTGCAGAAAGACATGACAAACACGGCAGCTGCAGTGGCTATAGGGAAATGGGAGACCAGCTCATAAGGCAGCTGAGAGAGAGGCTACACATCCTGCAGTCAAAGAGCATCATGTCACTAGCAACACTACTGGACCCTATAGGTTCAAAGTCATTGGATTCTTCAGTTCGACAAAAGCCACCGAAGCCATAAAAAGGTAAACATCGGA
This sequence comes from Sebastolobus alascanus, assembly GCA_916701645.2. Lineage (NCBI taxonomy): Eukaryota > Metazoa > Chordata > Actinopteri > Perciformes > Sebastidae > Sebastolobus > Sebastolobus alascanus. The sequence continues at coordinate 24,499 of CAKAOJ020000409.1, forward strand.
GTGTGCAGCCATTATTATGTCTGCTCAAACCCCGGAGTCCCCATCGGATCAGCCATCAACATCACAGGATGCTCAACCTGTAAACCAAAGGTAGTTTTTATTTTTTGGTTTTGAGGTCAATTTGGATTATTACTGCACTCACTAACATGGTCTGTGTGTACTTCTCAGGTAACAAGTGTGATGCAAGCTAGGAGAACCCAGAATGTCACAGCAGACGCTACGGTGGAGGGTCCAGCGCTTCCTGTCCGAACCAAATATCGGAAGACTGGAGGACCCTCTGCAGTACTGGGAAAGAGAAAAAAATAATCTACCCTCATTTATACAAACTTGCCGTTGGGTTTCTGTGCACCCCAGCACACCAAGGGTGTTTTCTAAGGCAGGAGAAGAAGAAATCGCCTGAGCCCAAACACAGTTGAGAAGCTATTGTTGCAGAATAAAAACGAATAAAGTCTCCCCTGTACTGTACATCATTGTCCTAGTTACACAAGCTCATTCACTGTCCTCTGCCTGGTTAAACCAATGCCACTTTCCCCTCCTGCCATTATATATTATATTACACTACAATACAATTATTGATTGGTTTACACACATAAGATGCATTACTCACAAAACAATTACAGTTTATTATACATGTATGTTATATACTCATAATATACTTACTAGAAAATAGACATTATATTATATATTATATAGATATAAATGGATTACATGGTGATATATATTTTTTTCATTGTTTATAGTCATTCCCAACAGCCTTTACTGGTAAACATGTAAACATGTAAAAAACAATAATAATAATAAAAAAATAAATAATAAATAAAAAAAATAACAGTAATTCAACAATACCATTTTCTATATCTAGCTAACTGTGTCGAGGTAAAACTGCGAAATAAACATACACTGTCATTAGAAAAAAGAAACATTCACACCATTCAGGTAGAAGTTTAACACCCTATCTAAAACACCTGTGAGCTTTTCCATCACAAATCTTCTTCCTAAATAAACATCCCGTCCACACATGTACTCTTCAATAAAACATATATTCCTCAAAAATTAGTGTACATACCGATAATGTCATCAAAGACCAATTTAAAGACGAAGAAATAGTAAACACGAGAGGAACAGCGGTCCATGCTTTCAAATCCAAAAATCAAAATTAGCGGCTGCAGCAGACTCTTACTGATGACATCATCAATAAAGGACAGATTCTCGAACCCCGTTGCAGGGACTCATCACCGACACAAGATGGCGCCAGATGATCCAACAGAAATACATCAGAAACAGAACAATCTAGAGGGATAAAACAATTTTTTTTAAATAATCCAAATGAAGACAGAGAATAAATAAATGAATAAATAAATAAATAAAGAGATAAATAAATAAATAAATAAATAAATAAATAAATAAATGAATGAATGAATGAATGAATGAATGAATAAATAAATAACTAAATAAATAAATAAATAAATAAATAAATAAATGAATAAATGAATGAATGAATGAATGAATGAATGAATGAATAAATAAATAAATAAATAAATAAATAAATAAAAATAAAAAATATTAAAAATTACACACACACGCGCGCACACACACACACACACACACACACACACACACACACACACACACACACACACACACACACGCGCATATATTAAGGCTGTCAATCAATTAAAATATTTAATTGCGATTAATCACATGATTGTCCATAGTTAAACGTGGTTAATCGCAAATTAATCGCACATTTTTTTATCTCTTCAAAATGTACCTTAAAGGGAGATTTGTATTTAATACTCTTATCAACATGGGAGAGGGGTAATATGATGCTTTTTGCAAATTCATGTATGTATATATTATTGGAAATCAATTAACAACACAAAACAATGACAGATATTGTCCAGAAACCCTCACAGGTACTGCATTTAGCATAAAACAATATGCTCAAATCATAACATGGCAAACTGCAGCCCAACAGGCAACAACAGCTGTCAGTGTGTCAGTGTGCTGACTTGACTATGACTTGCCCCAAACTGCATGTGATTATCATAAAGTGGGCATGTCTGTAAAGGGGAGACTCGTGGGTACCCATAGAATCCATTTTCATTCACATATCTGGAGGTCAGAGGTCAAGGGAGCCCTTTGAAAATGGCCATGACCGTTTTTCCTCACATACATTTAGCGTAAGTTTGGAGCGTTATTTAACCTCCTTCACGACAAGCTAGTATTGTTGCGTTAATGCATTAAAGAAATTAGTGGTGTTAAAACAAATTTGCGTTAACACGTTATTATTGCGTTAACTTTGACAGCCCTAATATATATATATATATATTAAAGGCTACATCTTTAATAAATGATTCCATCATGTTAAACCTTTGGACTTGGAGAAACCAGCTCATCTATCTGCAGCCCGAAGAACCAATAATAAAGGTGAATGTGTCTGCGAGAGCCCCAGTGGGGATTTTCTGTCGAATAAGAGGACATCTCCTGGTTTAGAAATGAGACTGGGATTTCCACACTCACAGCTTAGTGTTCATGGCTGGATTCCATCGTTTTTATCTCTCGCTCTATCTCTGATGGATCGACAGAGTGAGGAAACAGCTCTTTCTCTGCCCGTCTGTACTCATCCCCTTCGCTCACCTGACCAGAGACAAATCTTTGGCCTGTGACAAAATGTCTTATGTTTGCAGTTTCAGATAAGCGTAGGAACTTGCTACAGTACATACAGTATATTGCATTGCTATGTACAAAGACCTACTGCATATCACAGAGGTCATTAAGCAATCCATGACTTTTTATTAACTGCTGTTGCAGCAACCCTGAAAGGTCTGTGTAAGAGCTTAAAGAGGCCAGAGGTTGACACAACTGGCACATTTTCACAGTACAGATATTAAATCCTTACTGGTTTCTATTACTGTGGTGGTGCATTAATCATGACACAACTTTACACTGAAGCAGCATTTTTGTCAGGTGCACAGTTTATTTTCTCATATGCACCTGTTTGATGTGTAGGTGAGCTGCCATGACATCCTTCTTTACATACAGTCTGTGGCTTCTCCATTAGTAATGTTGCCTCCTCAGACTTCTCTGGAGTGAAAGTGTAACCAGATTTCAACATCTACCATCTGAACATTAGGGCCTGTACACATCCCTGGAGAGACGGAGACAGAGAGAAAGAAGTAGGGCAAAAGCACGCGACTAATCCTCGACTGAGCAGCGCTCTCATCCCTCCAAACCGAGCCTGTAATCTGCGGGCCAGATCCACCCTGCGGGGAAACGTCCCACGGCTTTTGGCTCCAGCTGTTTGACGTCTGGATTAAGAGGTCAAGTGGGATCAGACGTGCCTGTCGCACAACATGGTAGGCCTAATAACGCCCGGTTACTGCAACGCATACAGTAGAAGCCCCCGTGCAGAGCCTGGTCAAGTCCTTTACTTTATCCTTCAGTGGAGACGCTGTGAGGTCAGAGGGTGAAGACAGGAGGTAACGGTACGAGATGACCTGCAGACCTGTCGATTTAGAGGAACAGTGTGTAGCACATCGGGGGATCTATTAGCAGAAATGGAATATAATATTCATAACTATGTTTTCATTAGTGTATAATCACCTGAAACTAAGAATCAGTGTGTTTTCATTAGCTTAGAATGAGCCGTTCATATCTATCAGCCCAGTTGCACAGCAGTGTGTGAAATAGTCACGAAATTGAATGTATTGATTTGTGTACATATACACGAATTTCACATTGTTTTCATGATGGTCAGCCCGAAATCAATTCGTATGTAATCCACGTAATTGTGAAACGGGGAGTATAAAGAACGCCGCGTAGGGAGGAGGTCGGGTTGGATGGGTGAGGAGACCGGTGTTCATGTCCCGTGTGAAACCAGAAGTCAGTGTTGATTTATTTGTAACGTAACTTCCGTACTTAAAAACACGCCACTTCCAGAGTTATTTTACCCAAACCATGATCTTTTCCTAAACCTAACTAAGTATTTTGTTGCCTAAGCCTAAATCAATATATTCCTAAACCTAACTAAGTAGTTTTATTTTGAAAAGACTCGAGCGGAAATTGACACGTACGTCACGTGTTGCTGGATATTCGTAGGAAAACGCACAAAAAATATGTTGTTGAAAGTCGTGCTAAGCATCACGAAAAAAAAGGGAATTTCGTGTCTATGTACACGAATCAAATAGATTACATTTCGTGAATATTTCATGAGCTGCCGTGAGACTGATTATATCTACAGAGGGAGCGGGTCCTCTTCACGGAGTCCTCCATGTTGCTCCTCCATGTTTCTACAGTAGCCCAGAACGGACAAACCAAACTCTGGATCTAGAGAGAACCTTTCACGTTTTTAGGTTACCTGAAGGCCACCGTAGTTCTCCGTGAGCCGCAGAGAGCAAAACAGTGGTACAGCCAGTAGTCCTCAAGTAGTGTTATTATGGTAAGGATGGCCTCTGAGCGAGGTGAATGTTGTTACCACAGTTTTGCACTTGCGCACTCAAGTTACCACAGTCTTGGAAAGGGAGGAGTAAGCGGAGGAGTACTTGGACCCAAACCAACAGCCTGCGGCGGCGATTTGTAATTGTCTTCAATGAGTTTGAAGCGCCTCACGCTCTGTGCGCCTCATATTTTTACAGGAGCGCCCTGAACGCCTCGAATTGAAAAGCAGCCCCAGGCTGCTAAAACGCACTCTGTCTGATCGGGGCCTAAAGAAGTATTCTGTTCTGTACTTGATGTGGTTTAAAGGTGCAGTGTGTAGGATCTGTTGGCATCTAGCAGTGAGGTTGCAGATTGCAGCCAACTGAGACCTTATTGAACTTATAACCATTTTCAAAGGGGTCCCTTGACCTCTGACCTCCAGATATGTGAAGGTAAATGGGTTCTATGGGTACCCACGAGTCTCCCCTTTACAGACATGCCCACTTTATGATAATCACATGCAGTTTGGGTGCAAGTCATAGTCAAGTCAGCACACTGACACACTGACAGCTGTTGTTGCCTGTTGGGCTGCAGTTTGCCATGTTATGATTGGAGCACATTTTTTTTATGCTAAATGCAGTACCTGTGAGGGTTTCTGGACAATATCTGTCATTGTTTTGTGTTGTTAATTGATTTCCAATAATAAATATATACATACATTTGCATAAAGCAGCATATTTGACCACTCCCATGTTGATAAGAGTATTAAATACTTGACAAATCTCCCTTTAAGGTACATTTTGAACAGATAAAAAATGTGTGATTAAATATTTTAATCCATTGACAGCCCTATTATTAATATTATATTGAATATCTGCCAATAGATCCCTCTAAATGTTACACACTGGCTCTTTAATGTTATTGAAAGATGAAAGTCTCTCACATGTTTTCAGCACTTATTACCACGTGTACCACTGCTTACAGTATGTAACAGCTGTTACCGTGTTTATTTGGCCCTATCATCAGTCAGCGCTCTCTCTTTCTCGACAGGAAAAGAAGAACAAAGGCTCATCAGAACAGACATGTAATCACCGACACAATCATCACAAAGGGAGAAGAATTTAAAACACAATGCACAAACGCCTCAGAGTCTATTTTCAGCTACTTCCTCCAGGCGCTAGAATGTGGAAATGTGAGGTATAGAAGAAGTCTGCCACCTCGTAGCTCTCTCAACTCTGGGATTTTTTTTTTGTCTCTCTGTACTTCAACGTGCAGCACGTTAGAGAACAACTTAATGCTTCTGAAACACTTCCTGTCAAGCTCGACTGCTTCGTTCGCCCACATTGTTCCTGAGAGAGTGAGTTCCTCTCTCTCTCTGTGTGTGAGGTAGTGTTGCTGTGGGGCCGGTTACTGATAGTCTCAGAGAGCCTCTGACCCACAGTGACCCACACTTACCTCTGACCGGCCTCTGATAGGCCGGGCCGACAGCGAGCAACTGAGCTGATGATGTGTTGTAATCATGCCGGGACAGTAGCAGTAGAGACATATCAGAGAATATCAGGCTCTTCTCATACAGTGCTTGTATATCTCACGGGAAGGCGTATAAATAGCACGACATTACGAGGACATTCATGGTCATGAGGACTCATTTAAGGCTTTACACGTGTCACTTGTACGCCACGCAACAAAACTACGGTAACGTCTGCAGTTAGGCAACAAAACAACGTAGTTCGGTTTAGGAAAAACGTCATGGTTGAGCTTAAAATAAGTATGTAAACTAAATAAAATACGTATGGAAACAACATAACATAAGTACGGAAAACATGTCACAAAAGTCACTAAAAAACACGTCATACACAAACGTAACTTACAAAACAAAACACCGACCGCTTTTCATGTCCCGTGTGTTATGTTTCACTTTCACTTTACAATCAGCTGATCGTTCGTGGCCCGTTTCACAACGTCAAGTCACATTTTCACTGTAAATAAGTAGTAATTTTAAGCCCAACCATGTTGTTTTTTTCCTAAACCTAACTTATTGTGGTTTTGTTGCCTAATCCTAAACAAGTGTTTTTGTTTAATTCACATGAAGCACGTGTTTAATGCGATAATCACATGGTTCTTTTGTGTAAATGTTCAGTTTTAACATTGTATTGTGATTGTTTTTCACCCTTTTATGTAAAGCACCTCGAGATTTCGCTGTATTTTAAATAGGGCTTTCAAAGTTAACGCGATAATAACGCAATCAAGGCAAATTCGTTTTAACGCCACTAATTTCTTTAACGCAACTTGCTATTTTTAGGTTGTAGCGGCTCAGTTTTAAAGCTAGAGTGAAGATACTGGTATCATATGAAACTAGAAAACCTTAAGAATCCATCGGTACCAACCATTTCATACTAAAAGGATGTTAAATAATGCTCCAAACGTACACTATATTTTGGCGAGGAAAAACTGACATGGCCATTTTCAAAGGGGTCCCTTGACCTCTGACCTCCAGATGTGTGAATCAAAATGCATTTTGAACAGATAAAAAAATGTGCGATTAATTTGCGATTGATCATGATTAGCAATGGACAATCGGGCGATTAATCATGATTCAATATTTTAATTGATTGACAGCCTTAATTTTAAAGTATGCTGTGTAAATTAAATTATTAATAATAATAATAATAATAATAATAATAATAATAATAATAATAATAGTAATATTAATTCTGATTATTATATTATTATTATTATTTTATTATTATTATTATTATTATTGTAATGTCATTGCCATGTGTTTTTTTTTTTTTTTTTAACCTGTGAAAATAAATAAAACTCAACTGACTTGGACTTGGCCCCAAAATAATTAACCTATATTCAGCCAGATCAATCAAAGACATTCATAAAAAACATAAAAAACATAAGTTAATCTGATTTTTTATTCTGTATTTTAGGTTATACAAACTGGGACCATTCAGGTTTTATAAATAACTGCATTCCTTCCAGTGAAAACATGAATCCCTGAGTCCACCTGACCCACTTGAATCACGTCCCTTGTGATTATTTGTCATGAAAGCAGGCTCCAGCTCGCCCTCCCTCCTTCACAGGACGCGCGTCCCACACGTTGTTCCTTCCACGCAGCAGAAGCTGTGAGTGACAGCCCATCAGAGGGCCCGCCTCCATCCCACCAGAACCGACCAATGAGGCTGCAGAACCGAGACGAGCCTTCAGCAGCAGCCTCTTATTTCTCACTACAGTAACCCTGCTGTAACACACACTGGCAGTCATGTGACGGTCATATAGTAGAACTCAGTGAGCGCTCAGTCCAGTCTGAACGCTGCTGCTGCTGCTGCTGCTGCTGCATGGCGAGTCTCAAGGGCAACACCGATACACTGCCCCGTCGGATGCTACTGGATAAACACATGACTCCTTCTGCATTGGGATTACATTAGCTCTGATTGAACAAGGTAAGACTGCAGGTTTGTGTTATGTAATGATGGGCTTTCGGGACGTGCAGAGTGCGCGTGTTTATGTGCTCGGTGCCATATGCTGCAGCAGCCTGGACGAAAACATGTTTACGTTGAGAGCGGAGACGCGCGCCTACTCATGCGTAATGCGCCGCGGGATCCGGGGACGGGGAGGAAAACACAGCACACAGTCCCACATTATGGACTATTATTATTATTATTATTATTATTAATATTAATATGGAATTTCTGCTGTGCCGCAGTTTAACAACAGAAATGAAATTTTAATGAGTTTTGGTTGCAGCTGGGCATGTGACTGGATTTCTCTCCATGCTGGCTGCAAAATCCGATTAGTGTTGAACTATTATTATTATTATTATGCTCATAAAATTTTGTTATGATTACAAATGCATGCCCCCCCCCTAGTGCAGTGTAAGAATGTATAACAACATGAGATGAAATGAATCAAAATGCGCCCCGCAGGAGGCGACAATTACGCACCAGCGTGCGTTTTGTGATTCTCAAATCTAATGAGTGACTATAAAACAAAATCTTCCCCAACTTCAGAGGCGGCGCTGTGACTGATTTACGGCTCTTTAATTGCCCCGTAAACAAGCAGAGCCGGTGATTTACGCACACTGCTCCCGGCTGCCCCTGTGCGGTGTTTTCGGATAATAATGTTGACAGTTTTTTTTTTTCTTCCTCCTCTGGCCGGGTTACTGTCGGTCACTCAGACCATGCAGGGGCCCCTGGATGGGGGGGCGGGTAGAGGCAGGGGGGGCTCCAGGCTCCAGGAAAATAACCAAGGAAGGACTACTTATGAAGTCTATAATAGGACATTATTAAAACTAATATGATCAACATGAAAAGCAGCAGTAGCCTTCTGATCTATAGATCATAAACATAATATTTAAAAATATTATGAGGTTATTTAACATTGTTATGATATAAGAGATTAATAAATGATCATTCCTGTTATTCAGCAACATTTCAACTTTATAATTTTTTTTAAAAAAAGATGGATTTTTCACGTTTTTTTTGTATTATATAAGAATAGTGACATAAACACGAAAATTAATTGGCTTGTTAGTTAATTGTTTAATTGGCTCACATGTCAATTAAACAATTGAAATGCTCGTATTTTATCCTTTTATTTATTTTTTTTAAATCTTGGATGTTCTACCCTATCAAATTTGTATACTTATTGGACTTATTGGGTCTGTCTAGCACTCCACCATGAATCCCATTGTTGAAGTGCAACCTTCTTTACCAAAACATTTTTTTGAGCCATAGCTCTGTGAGTAATCCAGATTTAGCTAAATAAACAGAACTTTTTTAAAACTATATTATCAAATATATTTTTTACATTTTTTTGATCGGACCAACTTTCTTCATAATTTAGCTGAACAGGGTGGAACTTAAACAGATTAACATCATGAAATATGGAAGAAAAAAAAGACATGAATGAAAGTTTATGCTCACCAAATTTTGAGTTCCCTCCAAAAAAAATGACATCACTTCCTGTTAATGGTCTCAATGGAATTGTAGTCTTTTATTTGGGGGGCGAGAAACTACAAACTAACGGTGGAAAATTACTTCAGGGACACACAGTAAATGATGAAAAATAACTATAGTTCTTCCTAATATATATATATATATATATATATATATATATATATATAAAATCAGGGAAAGTTTAACATGGACTATACAATAAGTAAAGAATATTTTGTGTATTTTATAATTTTATGGCTTACATTTCTTGTAGAAGTTGATTATTTTGCACTAGTAAGATCAAGCACATGTACCATGTGTAAAAAAAAGGTAAAAAAAAAAGAAGTAAAAAAATTTTATTATTAATCATTAATATTATATATTAGGCCAATAAATATTTAACACATTTTAAAGAAAATATGAGGAAGTAATTCATCATGGAGGACAGAAGCTTTATATCACATGTTTTTACATTTTGTTTTTACGGTGCTCCAACTTTCTAAATAATGTAGCCGAACTAGGTGGAACTTTAAGAGTGTGACAAATAGATAAACATCACGAAACATGGAAAATAAGACAATAAGAATAAGTGAAAGTTTATGCTCATCCAACTTTGAGTTCCCTCCAAAAAAAATGAAGTCACTTCCTGAAAATGGTCTCAATGGAATTGTAGTCTTTTATTTGGAGGGCGAGAAACTACAAACTTACAGGGTGGAAAATTACTTCAGGGACACACAGTAAATTATGAAAATAGAAAAAAATAACTGTAGTTCTTCCTAATATATCTAATATATATAAGAAGTTTAGCATGGCCTATAAAGTAATGAAAGAATAGTTTGAGTATTTTATAATTTTGAATTTCAGAATATGGTCTCAATATTTTGAGTATTTTAGAATTATATGGCTTACAGTTCTTGTAGAAGTTGATACTTGCATGGTAAAATCGAGCACATGTACCCAAAAAAGGTAAAAAAAAAGTAAAGAAAATTGATTTTAAATGTGCATTATTCTGTGTTTATGTGACAAAGAGGACCTTAATCTATAATGTAAGACATTTGTTATAAATATTTAAAACATTTTAAAGAAAATATAGATATATACAGAAATGTTGCTAACAGGAATGACCACAAAAGCTGTAGCAGGCAGATGAAAGAAGGTGACTCAGTATCATTTGTGTTATGTCATAAAGTTATTTTCCACTGTGCTGTGTCACTGATGTTGTCACGTGGCTGCTCTTAAATGACAGTCAATAGTTCAACTATCAACTTTCAGGTCTGAAATACTCCTGCAGCATTTTAGGATTTGCACACACAGACTCTGACCATGCGTCTCATACTGGCTGACGGATGGATTAGAAGATATGCTACCTTACACATTTTCCAGTACATATATAATCACTTAATACTCCGGCTCTGTCCTTTTCAATTTGAGCAGTATGCACGTGTGGGATTAAGATTAACAGTCTCTGTCTCTGTGTATTTCTATTTAGACACACCGTATCCTGGCTGGAGACCTTGGATTGTAAGAGTTTTTTCCCCGACGTTTGCTTTTTCCACCCTGAGAGAAACACCAGGTGTTTCATTATCTCACCCGAGTGGGAAGCGTGGCCTCGGTGACCTGGGTTTGTTTGGCCTAACTTTCCCAGCAGCACAAGGAATAATTATCTTACAAATCATCCTAAACACAGACTCCCAGTCCAACCAGAGACGGCCGTTTGGCACTATCCAGGGATGGGAGATAACTCCCCAGTTAGCGAGGGGACTTTTCTTCCTTTCTGTGGCTCCCCGCAGGCCTACCGGCTGTCTGACATGGTGACAGACCTGAGCTCCTACCATGTGATGCCGTCGCCGTTCTCGGAGGACGACCTCAGCGAGTCGTCGAGCCCTCGCTCCTGTTCCAGCCCGGACTCCCAGGTGCTCAGCTCCAGCTACGGGAGCAACTCTAGCGCTGAGAGCCAGGACAGCATCCTTGACCACCTGCTGTCCCAGGCCTCTTTAGGAGGGGCCAACAGCGGGCTCGCAGGGTCTGAGGCGCCTATAGCGTTATCCACCTTCTTCTGGGACTCACGGAGAGATGAGCCCTCCAAACGCGAGCTCGTAAAGGAGGAACATTTTGACTTCCTCACCTGGTCCAACGTGGAGACAGAGGAACAACTTGGAGGGTCCTTCCAGCCCACGCTGGAAGAGATCGAGGAATTCCTGGAGGAGAATATGGAGGTGGTAACGATGAAGCAGGAAATCCGAGAGGGTTGTCTGGGGTTGGGAGTGGGACTGGAGGAGGCTCTTGGTCTAGAAGTTGGCTTGGAGTGGTGCAGGGAGGCCTCCCCTGAGCCTAAGCCAGAGCCAGAGGCCAAGTATTCAGACCAAACTGTCCCAACCGCCAGCACCGCTGGCCCGGCCACTGCTGCCTCCAGTGAGACCAAAACTACATCAGTTAACCCCACGCGTGAGTCCAGCACAGGGTCCAAGAAGGCCAACAAACCTTCATCAGCAGACAGTGGCAGTAGTGGGAAGCCGGTCATCCTACAGATTCAGCCCCTTCAGATCAAGCAGGAGCCCACAGTAGCGCCTCTCACCCCAGTAGTCCAGCCCCCCCCGCCGCCGCCGCCGCCTGCCCCGGCCTCAGACATCAAAATTGCGCAGCTACTGGTCAACATCCAAGGTCAGACCTTTGCGCTGGTGCCCCACATCCTGCCCTCCACCTGCCTTAACGTTTCCTCCAAGTTTGTACGCATCGCTCCCGTCCCCATCGCCGCCAAGCCTCTCGGGCTCGGGGACGGTTCGGCCAGCCACGGCTCGGGGATACTGGTCGGAGGTCAGAAGTTCCAGAAGAGCCCCATGGCGGATCTTATCAAAATGCACAAATGCACTTTTCCCGGCTGCACCAAGATGTACACCAAGAGCAGCCACCTGAAGGCCCATCTGAGGAGGCACACGGGGGAGAAGCCTTTCGCCTGCAACTGGCAGGGCTGCGGATGGAGGTGGGTACCGATGAGAACTGACTCAATGAATGTTTTTTCTTTGTGAACAAACTGGCGGACAACATCAACAGATGTAATGTTCTCTGCTACTATGGCAAGCTGTTTTAACATCTATTAGCTAAGCTTGAATATCCGGAATTAACATTAGAGATAACCACAACTACAGCATTCTTATTCCAGATATCTATAACGTCATTCGGACTAGTCAGAGATATCTGTAATTCAGTTCTGACTATCCTAAATAACAGTTAAAGATATCTCAAACCTCATTATGACTTGTCAGAACTGTTGTCTATGACGTTGCTCATGCAAGGCTTCCGATTGGATATCGGCCCAACAAAGCATCTGAACAATGTTAGCAGAAGCTTTTGCTAACTTGGATAGTTTGGTAAAGTGTGAAAGATATTCACAGACTTCCCGGATCAATAACTCATAAGAGAAACATTCTCTTTCTAACAGTAGTTAGGTAGACAACGAGCTGCAACCTCATCTTAATCACAACGAGCCTTTAGTCCTCCGAGCTGGACACATAATAACATCGGTCTCTATGTGCAGCCGGCTGTGAGACGAGTGGTTCAGGGACCGCTGTGGATCAGAGCTCATCATCAAGGAATCTGTGGCCAACGAGAGCTTCGTTCTCTAGAGAGTTGTGGTAGAAATTTACAGCGTGTTGTAGATTTATGGTCTCCAGACACACTTTATAAACCCTCACACCTCCCGTCCCATCCCGCCCCCCCCTCCTTCTGATGTAATTACAGATATCGGCAACGTCATTTCACCTCATCAAAACTCTAATTCTAGATATCTACAACATAATTCTGACTAGTCAACATTTAATTTTAGATATCTAAAAAGGACAATGTAGATATCTTCAATTGAGGGGAATTAAAAAAAGTTTTATAAATTAATAAAGATATCTTGAACTGGAATTACAACTAGTCATTAGATTAGATTTCCTTTATTGTCCTTGTACAGGTACAACGAAATTGAGTCTGCAACTCCCCATCACATACACAATGCATTAAAAGACAGTCTATAAATAAATAAAGGGTACTATACAAGCGACAGCTATAAGGTTAGTGATCAGTGTCGTATTTGCAAACTGTCTTAAAGGGCAGTAAAAAGTAAGTAGACAATCTAAAACAATATAAAAGAAAACGATTATAAAAAAATAATAGATATAGTCAGTCCGCGTGTGCAATATCATTAAACAAATAATGCAGTTCAAAGTGCAATTATGCAGTCAAAGGTTAAAGTGCATGGTAAAATAAAGTGCATCTAGTCCATAATTCAAAATGTAATTACAGATATCTAAAATTAGCGTTTTGACCAGGCAAAATGACGTTGCAGATATCTCTAATGAATATCCAGTCCAGCTAATAGATGTTAAAACGTCTTGATCCTATATACAAATGACCATAAATGAACACTGCAGCTTTGACTCGTAGTTATGACTTAGTTATATAAAGCCTGTTTGTTTATTCACAGGACTGAGCAATAACAGCTGACTCTAGCATGTGCGTCTGCATGATTTAAAAGGGGGCTTAACCCCCATTTGTTAGTGTGGCCTGTTTGGAAGCAGCGGTAATTATATGTCAGTGGGGCATGTCTATGTGCCGTGCACGGTGTCGTGTTGCTCAGTGGAACCGAGCGTGGTGCAGATTTTAACCGACCTGTCTCTTTGGGGGTCATCTAGTAGCACTGGTAAGGGGACTTATTGGCCTAAACCCTCCCAAAGCAACTACAAATGAGAGAAGCAGCTCTAAAACATGAATGTGATTATTCGTAACAGGATTCATTATTATGGAAGTGAAGCAGCAACTGAAGGACGCTCACAGTTATTCAAGGATCTGTAATAGAAACAACAATCTGAATGTTTTCTTTGCACTAAACCCAGGGGCTGAACACGCAGCCTTCCAAGTGTTAATTGGAATGAAATGCGATGCGGCGGCAATAGAAACGGGGTTTGCTTGCACAATCACACTTCTTGTCAGGCGGTGAGATATCTGTGCAAGAATAGCTGGGGTGTGTGTGCTTTTTTTTGAGGATGTAAACTAAATCTGGGACGGAGCATGTGGGCTGCAGTCACATGGGCACAACATGGGCACCTCCTGTTGAGACTCGACAGCTGTGCAGTTGCTGGGGCAAAGAGTATAAGAGTGAGTGTGTGAGTGTGTTTGTGTATTTGTGTATGCTAAGTATAAAGCAGCCAGATCTAATTTGGAACCTGCTGTGTGTAACGGAGAAAGGCAGCGAGAGAGAGAGAGAGAGTGAGAGAGAGAGAGAGAGAGAGAGAGAGAGGGAGAACTGGGATGTCTTCATCAGTGAGGCAATTTCTTTGCTCATTAAAAGTAAAGGAGTCTTTTTATATCATCAGTCTGAAAGTGTGTGTGTGTGTGATGGAGTGTGACTTGAGCTGGCTGTTTTCCCGAGGACAGTCAGGGAGACTCAATCTGGAGTGTTTCACTTCCTCAGCCATGGCAATCATATATAGGCCCTGTTCACACCTGGTATTAACATGCATCCTCAGTGATCGGATCACAAGTGGACAGCTTTAAGTACGTCTGTTCTGTCTTGAGTGACCACTTGAGATCAGATCTCACTTCCCCGCTCTATATGCAAATAAACACGTAGTAAACACATGGCTAATACAGCAGACGTTGTGACGTAATTTTACATGAATGTCGGTAGTAATATCCTACATATTCGTGAATTCGGATACATTTTATTAACATCAAAATATAAAGTTATTGTACACCAACAGTATGATAATAATGCACTTCCCGTGCCTAGTCTGATAGTCTGTAGATATGTGGCCTATAAATAAGATATATTTTAATAAAATACAGTTGTACCGAGAGGATACAGTAGAGCACAGAGGCCGTTTCCATGCTGCGAGTCAGTCTGCCTGTCTATTCACATGAGGAACGCCGTGTGCGGATCCCAGCGGGACGTCAGTAGAGTAGGCTGTCCTTAATGTGGCCAAGGACACATTCATGTACACACTGCTAAAAGAATGTGGCCATATGTGGCCCAGACCACCTCTGAATGTGGTCTGAAATATCCGATCTGACTGTGACTATGTAAGAAGTGGACGTAGTCACCGTGACGTCACTCATTGGTTTGTGGACTGACGTTTTGAAGCCTCGAGTTCTGCATTTTGGCCGTTGCCATCTTGGTTTTTTTGCAACCAGAAGTGACACAAGAGGGTGGAGCAACCGAACGCTGAATAAGACATTTTTAGGCAACCAAAAATGTTACAATTAACTTCGATGAAGTGAAAACACACTGTGAAAGGGTTAAAGTTGTGAGACGTAAACACGGACGACTCCCAGACCGGACAACAGCGTGGTAACGACCTGTCAATCACAAGGTAGCCCCGCCTTACAGCATCCCCTGCTTTATGGTCTATTTGACTCTAAATGGGACCATAATTTACTAAATGAACATCATGCTGTATCTAAGAAGACTTGAAACTAGCGATTGAGACCATAAACTTATGTTTACAATGTTTACTGAGGTAATAAATCAAGTGAGAAGTAGGCTCATTTTCTCATAGACTTCTATACAATCAGACCAGAGGAGTCGCCCCCTGCTGGCTGGTAGAAAGAATGAAGGTTTAAGACACTTCAGCTTTGGCTTCACTTTAGAGACCCATGCTTTATCGTCTATCTTTTTTTCTTACCTTAACCAGGTAGTTTTGTTGCCTGAACCTAATCAATCATATGAAACATATCTATGAAACGTATTTTTGGCTCAGAAACATTCAACGTATCCCGTGGTTTGCAGAAACGTACAATGCCAACATTTTTTTTCTGGCGACTTGGGTTGGAAGTGAGAGAAGTTATTTCGATGTCGGGGAAATTCCAAGTAAAAGTCTGCATAGAGATTTCCCTCACTGAATCATATACAGATGTAATATCGTGTCAGAAGTCATACAGTTTAAAACTCAGCTGTGTGCAAAGATGACACTTTGTTTAAAACAGTTCATTTCCACACTCTGGGTCAATTCTGGATGAGTACGTTGACAGTATTGTGTTCCCAGTTCTAACAACAAGCAGCTGAGGCTCATGGGTGTTGTTGCATTTAGCTATTTGCTATAAACTAATGCACAGAACAGTAAAAGAAAACTGTGAAATGGGAATTGACTGTAGGGGAAAATCACTAGATCAGCAGTTCGTCGCACTTTGCAAGCCTTTGCTTGTTATGTCATTGCACTTTATTGTCATTGAATGAAGATAAATTGAATGGGTGTTGAGTTAGACTGTATGTGAACCATTACTTAACATTTTCCACTCCACTTCTCTTTTTCATAGAACTGTTTTTGTCTTTATAGGGGGGTACAGGGGGTCTTTAGGGGGAGATAGCAGGTCAACAGTAGATGTCACATAGAAGTGGTGTACATCATCTGAAAGCTGGGAACCTGAAGGTTAATCTGAGATGTGTGTAAGGGCTAATCACATTATAATGGAAGTATCTGATAGCCATTCCCATGCTCTCTTATGACTTATAAGTTGTTGCACAATTTTTGGGTTGATACCATTTGTTACACAGATTTGGTGCTAAATTTAACCACTCGAGAATTAATAAAAATGCTCAATAATCCCTCCAAAATACCACATTAAGACACCAAGACCTTGAGGAACACCATAGAAAAAGACACGCTGTGATTTGGAATCAAAATCTTTTTACATTTGGAGACTTGTGCATATTTTGGCGATTGGATGGCGAGCACTTCTGCTCTGTAAACTGCTCAGAAACCCCCTTATTGTCAGGAAGAGGTTAATGACTAAAGAGAAATATGAACCCTGGCAGTAGACCATTGGGGGACCACTTCTCTAAATGCTCCACACACACACTCAGTATTAAGACCTGTCTCTCAGTGGCAAGTACTGACATGTTATGTGTGTGTTTTTCATGTGCCTTGCATGTGTGCATTGATCTATGCATACTTACATTTACTTGCATGAACACGTTAGTCAGAACTGTCCCAGCCAGCGAGCTGTTATGTAATTTGGCTTCTAGCTGCCACAGCTTACAGAGATCAGCCTCATAGGAGTCTCAGCATTCAATCGTTTAAAAACCCTCTCTTTGCATGCAGGTACTGAGTGATCAATAATATCCCTTAAAAGCTTTGTGTTGGGTCCATTTGACTGTAGTACCAACCTGGCAACCCGCCACCACTCCATGTACTGTACTTGTAATGCCGTGTGCGTTCCTAATACTCGAGGGGAGCTGCAGAAATTTGTGCAGTAGTAATCCAGGCTGTGTGTTCCAACTAACAAAGGGCTCTTGTCTGTGCACAAAAGGCAGGATGTAGTTTGGATGGAAGTGTGTGTGAGAACCAGTGTGTGTGTGTGTGTGTGTGTGTGTAACCCACTGTACGTGATGGGGTAAATGAGGGGGCCGACCAAAGGAGAGGAAAAAAAGTCGGTAAATTTGTGAAAGAAGCAGGCAAATGGATGAGGAGCAGAGAGTAAGTGAGGTTTGTTTTAAAGGAAAGACGGGAGAAAAGGCGCTGGTGGTGGTGGTGGTGGTGGCGGCGTACAGGGGGGGGGCGGGGGGGGGGGGGGGGGCTGAGAGAGGCTGATAGAGGGGGGGAGAGAAAAAGGCCTGTTTCAGTTTTGCACACAATCACTTGAAGGGAGCAGCAGTGAGGAAGTGGAGCGAACAAAGACAAAATGTTGAATAGTTACCATGACTGTGGGCTAGGAACGTCCAGGCTGCCACGCTGCATGAAAGAGAAGAGAGGGATCAGTCAAGTTTCCTCACATAGAGCGGGAGGAACGGGGAGGGATCGGCTGCATGGAAACATGCACTGAGCGCGGTACTGTATGTTATAACATGTATAATGGAAAGAGACTCTGTCAGGTGGACCTGGAGTATCTCCCAAAATGTCTCGTTTCACATTTTTAGTAGATTGTTTTGCTGGTCAGCTTAGCTCTTAATATTGTGAGAACATAAGACACCACTTTCTTTTCCCCAGTGCTGTAGATCAGTGGCTCCATGCTAACATTAATGTTAAATGCTATGAGGACACTAGCATCAACCATCTACAGGAACTGGTGGTGACCCTAGACTGTATATAAAGATGGACGACATGACAGCTCCCCAAAAAGTGAAGCCAAAACATGTCTATCGCCCCCTGGTGGCTGGCTACAGTATAAATAAATCCCGCCCCCTCCAAATTTTAGCTAGTTCTCATCACGCTGATATGTTCAAGTGTTTATTTTTCTGATAAGTTTGGTTTTAATTAGTTATTTGATGCTGTAAAAAGTGGCTGAGACGTCATGATTGACAGCTGTGATTGACAGTGACCGGAGAGTGCAAATTAATAATTGCACATGGTATTAAAAAAATGCCAGAATTAGCCAAAAGGCTATTTTTCTACTGTTGTCCCTGGCCAAGGTGTTACAGAAGGCGTCCTAAAATACATCAGAACAAAAACAAAGAACAGGACGTGCAGTTTAAAAGTTGGAAAAAGGACACACAGTTGTTAAAAGCCGTAGAAACTGAGGTGACATTTATACATATAAAACAACATTGCAGACAAGCAGTACATATAGATAGAAGCAGCAAAAATAATTTGAATGAATTTCTGTGAGATTCAATTTCTGTTTTTTTTTTTTTTCTCTCGTCTTCAAAAATCAAAAATAAGAATGGCAAAATAACAAAGTAGCAGGCTCTTCAAACCTGCCCGGTGACTACCTAGTCAAAATCAAAATTCTAAGCTGGTCAAGCAGTTACCCAGTCAAAAGCACAAATAACAAACAGCAATAACCACAAATGATTAAAAAAAAAAAAAAAGAGACAAACTCTACACTCAGAGGCCACAAAACACACACAAAAACTTACATTGACCTCACTTCATGGACGTTCTAATCCCGGACGAGCCCCCATATGTTACGCCCCATCCTTTGGCAGAACCTATTGGGGCGAACAACACTCTAACATTGACCCAAACCAAACACAGAAGACACTTTTAAAACTCTCAAATCCATAGGATTTATTAACAAGGAAATATGAAAAAGACAATATCAAGTCCAATGCGTAGAGGCAGCAAAACCAGCAGTCCCCACACCAGAAGCCTCCCCCTTCTGCTGCTGGCACAGGAGCTTTTAAGTACTTCCTTCCCAACCTCGTTGAGCAAATGCAGCACACCTGGGCAGAGCTACTGGAGTGGGAAAAGGGACAGTAGCACAGAAAACACATACAGCCGTAACAATGGTAATATAACTATTTATACATTAATGTGAAATCACTGCAGCTTACATATTCTGATAGCCCAGTTTGTCCTTAAAAAAGACTTACTTGGGGTTTGCAAACAATGACTTGGTCCCCCCTCTGGCAGATACAGCCATATCTGTTTGGGGGGCATCGTTTAGTGAGCAACAACTTATTCACTCTTTTTCTGATAACAACAACGTAGCGGCCCCCCCAAAGAAAGATTCTCGGATTCACAAATGCAGTTTGTGTTGATGTTTTGACGACATTAGGTTAGACAGCAAACAGGGTTTGTGCTGCCGGGTGCTTGTAGATCACACAAAGAGTTTGAAGTTAGCATTAGCATCAGGATTTTCACATCTATCATGGTTTGTCAGTAGTAGTCATATAAAACGCATCGCTTCCTTTGTGGCACTGCAATTTTTTCACCGTGCTGCATACAAAAAAAAGGCCAGGATAGGTAGTCCCTGCTAGTTGAAAACAATCATGTTGTGCCAGTTTCTACTAATGATCTTCAGATTTTAAATAATGTCCTACAATGATCTGCCTAAATGCCTAAATGTTCTAACTGTCCAGCACAATGGTTGCTGTGGTGCATATTTGTGCTTCATAAAGAGCATGCTATGGTGGAGCCCAGACTGTGTTACTCAACTCTTCCAGGCCGTCTGTTGGAGGAATGAAGCTGGGGACTCCCTGGGGGGGTTTCTGGGAGTAATGTGCCCACACACAAAGAGAGAAACTTACTGGTTGCAGTGCACCCCTCTCTCTCTCTCAAGGTCAGAGAGAAGAAGTCTGCACAGGATAGACTGCTTTTCATTCCTGTCGGCCTCCACTGATGTGCCAACCAACACTGTTTTCTATTGAAAATGAGCAGTTTAACCTTTCTGGATGTTTTTTTTAGACTGTTATTCAACCGTTTAACTTAAAGCACCTTCAGCTGACATGAAAAACTGCTTCAGATTGATTCAGCTGGGACTAAAAGTGGATAAAAACGTAATGAATCCCGACTGTTTCTCTGATACTTTGCTTAGCAACAGATCTGAACCAGATGTTGGAGCGTCAGACTTCAGAGTGGCAGTGATAGTGTTACTGTTTACACAATGAGACTATCTATACAAAACTACGTAAAACAGCTTGTAGATCAGATTTAGATGCACGAAGTTCACTCTATAGGGCTGGGTATCGTTTAAGAAAGTGCGATGCCAATACCCTTAAAGTGATACTGATACAAATAGAGTACTTTATTCGATACCCATCAAGGCATGGTTAGTTATACAGCACATTTCAGCAACAAGGCAATTCAAAGCTCTTTATATAAAACATTAAAAGCATTGAGAAACACATTATAAAAGATAAAATGAGATAAAATAATATGAAATAGAATACATTACATAAGATGGAAAATAAAACCCACTTAATAATAATAATACTGAAGTTATACCTAATCTGTAAACCACTTTTGAGACCATGTGAATGTAAGCTGTGTGTGTGTCCGACTGGACAAAGCGCATTGCGGTTCCCGCTCATTGTCACGGACGCGTCCACCCTCCGGTTTCCCTGGAACTGTTAGCTCTGTCAGCACTGTTGCCGTTGTTAGTGCTATCTGCACCGTTAACACTGTTAGCTGCTAGTCGCTGGAGTATAGAAGCAAAGAGACGTTTTTTTGACAACAGCTGCTGACGCCATTTTGGACTGAAAACATTTATTATATTTATAATAATTTACCGTTCAACGCAGGCCATTTCGGTAGAATATGACAATAGAATAGAAATAATTTTGTGTTACTTTTGTAAAGACGTTTTACTGGCGTCCAGGAGTCGTTTTCAGTCCAAAATGGCGGAAGCGTAGCTTTGTTGCTGGGCATTGGCAAACAATTGACTTTCACTTCTTGGCAATATACGTTCTTTGTCTCCGTGTTCAGAGCCGTGTGCAGGCCGGCAATCCCGGCTGTATGGGTTGTAGCTGCTGCGGTAGTGAGCCAATCGCACGTCGCATTAAATCGAAGAACGCTTGCGGTGATTGGCTACCAGCAAACCAAACAAATAGTCATTCTTTTCTAGATCTGGGCACAAAAAGGATCGATTGCAGAAGAAGTATCAATGCTATTTGGTACGGGGTTATTTTGGTCGATATCCTAAAGGTATCGGGTACCGACATCCAGCCCTATAGTTCCCTGGGAGACATTATATGAAACATTTCTTTAAGCCATTGGGCTCTTCCTCATTACAATAAATATATCCTGCGCATGCAACATGAGTTGGTTCCCACAATGGACCAATGGTTAGAGGATGTAACTGGACAGAGAGTCCAAATCTCTTTAAAATAACGATCAGTCACTGTGTACACTTAATCTACTTGTTTCAGTGTTTACTAGCCAGTCTTGAGAAGGTGTTTGGGGAGTTACTGGAATGGTTTTATTGGCCGTGTCTTCCTGTAGAAACTGCTGTCAGATGTTTCAACTTAATCATGTCTATTACTGCAGCAGCATTACTGTAGCTCCAAGCTGTACGCTTGTTGTATCTACGTATGACAGAGTTTTTTTTTACTGCAGCTTCTTATGTGTTGCTGCTTAATTACAGGGTGCAATCGTATCGATTCATCATCTTGTCAGGTCAGCAGAGCAACATCTGGGATGCAGAGCCTGGCGGGGGACAGTCAGTTTCAGAGAACTAGGTCGCTGGGAAGAAGCCCGTAGCTGTCATCGCCGTGGTTCCCGCCAAGTGGCGTACGCCTCACATGCTAACCACCGCTGTTATTGTCCAAATGAGTTACGGGCAAATCAGTTGTAGAAGCGACATGTGACGGATGATGAATGACGGATAATTAAACCTTCTGGCCTCAGAGTTGTGTACGTGTTGGGAAAAAAACAGGGAGAGCTAGAACTAAATTGAAAATAGCGGCGCGAGGGCGGTGGAAAGATCCAGGTTTTTTGTCTCTTGATTGCATCATGCACTAGAGGCACTGTTGAATATCCTTGAACACATTGGGATGTTTACTCTGAAGGTAAATGATTTTGTCAGATCCTGTGTCATTGTTTGTTCAGAGGAGCCAAGAAGAAAGTTTCCTCATGAACAGAACAGATTCTGGATATATGCAGCTGGTTTAGTGTGATCATCTTTGCCAGAGCACACACACCTGAGACAAACCGACCCTTTCTCATCCCAACTCGCAGTAAACACGTGCTTAATTTTGTGAATTAAACAAAAACACTTGCTTCGGTTTAGGCAACAAAACCACTTTAAAGAGAACTGGATACAGCGTTCGAGGCTCCCTTTCATTCCTATGAGAGTTGCTCAGCGGGGCATGAAGCCAAAAATGGCTCGACTGCTGAGTGATAAAGTTCCCGGATCATCCGGTGATCTTCCGCATCCATTGGGCCCGTGGAGCAGGCGCAGTAGCGTTTTCTTTAACTCCGCCTCCCAGCTCTCGCTCCAGCCTCGGTCTGGGTCTCATTCACTTGAACTGAGGAAGGAAAATAACTCTGGATTCAGCAATTAGTGCATTTTACAACTTTTAGGACCTCATGATTTAAATAAGGACCATTAGAGTGTTCATACTGGGAAGTTGATTTACCTAAAAAAAAAATTATCCGCTGAGATACAGACGTCTCTTTCCCAATATAAGTCTATGGGAAAAAGTTTTTTTGGGCCCAATGGTATCAGGTGACGGACACGGAAGTTTTAACTCCACCGTTTGGCAACTACGAAAATTTGCTTCAAAGCCCGGCGCTCTTCCTGGAGGCTTCCTGTGAACTTACTGTATTTGTTGGATTTGCAACACGGAGCAAAGTTGTTGTTTCACTTAGAGGAATAAATAGTAAAAAACAGTGTGGAAACCCGTGGAAACAGGCTATTTTGTGAACAAGTGTGCCAACGACAACATCAGCAACGTACGTCGTGTATGGTATCACGTCATTTACCGTGTATTTCTTACGTGTGTTTTCATGACAAAACATAGTTTAGAGACCTCATCGGGGATTCCTCCTAGTGAAAGATCTTGTAGTCATGTGGTGTGAAAACCTCAACGACTTAAAGACTCCTGATTACAAGACAGCCGGTTGTGTAGTGAGAACAGTACAGAGATCTGACGACTTTGAGAGTCTTGTAGTGTGAACTTGGCTTTACTTGAATGTTTTAATGTCTGAATGTGGTGATGTGCAGGTTTCTCTCCTGCTGTTGGATTGACTAAAAGTTTATCCGTTCTCAGGAAAAACAAAAGTTGATTCGCTGCACTTTTTTTGATGACATCAATTTTAAAAAAATTGAAAAGCTGTCAAGTCCCCTCCAAGTCAAAAGGTTAAAAGTCACGAGTCGTTCTTGAAGTCAAAGTCAAGTTGTAAGTTTTGTTTGATGATTTTGTCAAGTTGATTTGATTCT
Source organism: Sebastolobus alascanus (assembly GCA_916701645.2). Classification (NCBI taxonomy): domain Eukaryota; kingdom Metazoa; phylum Chordata; class Actinopteri; order Perciformes; family Sebastidae; genus Sebastolobus; species Sebastolobus alascanus. The sequence goes on from CAKAOJ020000409.1 coordinate 48,444, forward strand.
GTAACTCGAGCCACCACCTCTGGCTTTCTCCATTTGTCTTTGCCGAACATAAAACATTTCTTCTTCTTCTCCTTTCAGGTTTTCCCGGTCGGACGAGCTGTCTCGACACCGGCGTTCCCACTCAGGAGTGAAGCCCTACCAGTGTCCAGTCTGTGAGAAGAGGTTCGCCCGCAGTGACCACCTGTCAAAACACATCAAAGTCCACCGTTTTCCACGAAACAGCCGGACAGTTCGCTCAGCAAACTGACGCCCCTGCTCGGATCACTGGGAATGCCGGGATCACTCTCATAAAGACATAAGGCCACGGGAGCACGGTGCGAGTGGGAACGTACAGTACATGTGCGTGTGTGCGCAAATGTTTGCGCCGTCGTCAAGTCAGTTTGTGCGTGGAAGCATGCCTTGCTTTCTGTGTCAGCAGTCTGTGATTGTTCTAATTTATTGTACACGGTTACCACCCTGTCTGTAATCAGCTGAAGGTTGTTGTTGCTGTTGGTGCTTTGGTATGTTGTACACCTTATGTTTGTTCTGTCCTTATCGCCTGCCTCTGCACAAGATAAGATAAGCTTATTTTCATTCAGTCTGGATTATGTGATAGCTTTGTTAATAGTCCATGTTACCTGGATCAAAACAACTGCCTTTTATCTTCCTGAAAGCTGCCAATGTCTCGGACATTCCTCATCTTATGCAATGTTTAGGAAGTCCGAGGAAGTTCATCCGGATCCTCATTAGCTACCAGTAGTAGTAGTTCCTCTTCCTGTGAGTTTTTTTCCCCGATAGCTTTGTTTGTCATTAACAGTACGGTTGAAGAATACCGTTGGCGTTGATGCACAGGGAGAGACCTGGGAAATCTCACGATAAACTACCTGGGCTCCTCTCACATTTCGTCGCTGTCGGGAAGAAACCTTGTTATTTATTTTCATAAATCAATGCTGCTGGTCACCCTTTCTTTGAGTTTTACAAATATTTAACCAATGAAAAGTATTAAAAAGAGCTTGTGACTTAATCTCGTAACTCCATCGGATCTTCAAACTGTCGGCAAAACCCACATAGACTGCATAAAATATGGACGTAGTCTCCGTGACGTCACCCACAGGTTTCTGAAGAGCCGTTGTGAAGCTCAAAGTGGGGGTAGTGTCTAGAAGGGAACCAGCAAACTGGGGAAACTCTTGCGAGATTGTTAAGGTTCGGCATTGACCTCGAATAGTTAAGGTTAGGAAAGGTCGTTGGGCGGTGAGTCTTGCGAGATTTTTTGCAGATCCCAGATCAGATTTCGCAATTTGTCAGTGTGTCAGTGTGCTGACTTGACTATGACTTGCCCCAAAACTGCATGTGATTATCATAAAGTGGGCAAGTCTGTAAAGGGGAGACTCGTGGGTACCCATAGAACCCATTTTCATTCACATATCTGGAGGTCAGAGGTCAAGGGACCCCTTTGAAAATGGCCATGCCAATTCGGAGCGTTATTTAACCTCCTTTTATTACACGGCTGTGTTGAATACTCGATTCCGATTGGTCAATTACGGCATTCTGCGGTCGGTAATTTCTTTATAGCAGACCGTTGCTATGTATAACAGACCGTTGCTATGTATAACAGACCGTTGCTATGGGCACAGCTCTGATGTCGGACTCTGGCGGACAGTTTTTGTGTCAAAATATTGATTTTTTAAGTAAGTAGCCGTGTAATTAGCAGGATAATGCACAGCTAGCGGGTCATTGTTGTGAAAGAATCCCCTTCAGGGCGTTGCTGCAGCCCGAATGACCGACTCGCTGTACATTATCCCTTACCTTGCTAAGCTAACGCGAGCTAAGCTAGCTCACAAGCTAGTATGACATAGTTGGTATCAATGGATTCTTTAGGCTTTCTAGTTTCATATGATACCAGTATCTTCACTCTAGCTTTAAAACTGAGCCGCTACAACCTAAAAATTGCATGTTGCGTTCATTCGTTAAAGAAATTAGGGACGTTAAAACAAATTTGCGTTATTATCGTGTTGACTTTGACAGCACTAATAAAGACACGACACCAACTTTGACGTTGCAGTGCTCAATTATTTTTCATTTCCTGAACGGTAACGAGGTTTCCCCCCGACAGCGACGATTTAACGGTAAACCTGCTGGGTCACGAGGAGGAGAATCGCAGAGCAACGCAAGAAATCCAAAAGTGAAATGCAACTAAAAGGTTAAGCGCACAGTGATTGTTAAAATCGGCCTTCTGATCAGTGTTAAATGATCTTTGTTTTATGAAGTCATGTGTATTCGTATCGCTTCTCTGGCCTTACTGTACCACAGAATCCTTACTGGGGAGCCAAATGGTTTCAGGCTTTCCAGTGATCCGTATTTTAATGGGGTGTTAAGTGACTGTGTCAGTCAGTGCATAGCCACGGAGCTGAATGTCTCAGTCTGCTATTATTTTTATTATTATTTTGCTGACGACTTGACACAAAAGCTGCCTCAACTCTGCTTTATTTGTTACTGGAGACACCCTGACAGCCTTCGACCTCAGCCGGCAGTTATGTTACTCTGAGGTGACATCAGTGGACACACTGCACACACACACACCGTGGTGCTGAACTACCAGGACGATGTGCTTCTGGGAAATGTAGTCCCAAACGTCCCCCTATTTGGAGGCCATGACACACTTTGTAATTGCTGTCAGACATTGTTTGCTACGTGCAACCCGCGCCCCGCTGTGAATATGTAGGGGTGCGACGACGCCGTCCACGTGTAATTCATGTATGTAAAGCGACAACAAGCAGGGGTACACAACATTGTGCATCATTCCTTTCATTCAATTTTTGAATTTTTAATGCTTGTGTGAACACAGGTGTTTTATCGCATCCTATGAATGTATGTAAATACGCAGTGTGTGTGTGTGAACATCGCGGCATCATCAGGAGAAAACACACAGAGACTGTTCTGATATCTTAAAACAAATCAGTGGTTATGAAGATTTCTAGTGTAAAACCCTAAAATGTGTACATAACTTAACGTTTCAGTACATATGAATATATTATATTTTTTTTCTTTGTTCTATCCGAGATGCATTTACAAATAAAACTGAAAAGAAACAAACACGTCTGCGTTGTCTTGAGTAAGTTGTACGCTGACACTGAGAGACATAATGTTATGCAAACAGAGGTTTCGACCTGTTCCTCCTTCACTACTTCCTCGCCAAAATTCAGCGTAAGTTTGGAGCATTATTCAACCTCCATCAGGACAAGCTAGTATGACATGATTGGTATCAATGGATTCCTTAAGTTTTCTAGTTTTCTTCACTCTAGAAAGAAATTAATGGCATTAAAACAAATTTGATTTTGACAGCCGTACCGCTAATGCAATAAGTTGCTGAGTCACCTTCCAGGCTGCTCACGTGTTGCAGTTGATGAAGGTGATGACGGGATCTGGTTCAGGTCTGGAGGTTGTACAGCGGTAATGATGTACAGTAAGGGGGAAGCATCTGTTTGTGTGTGTGCATGCATTACTGTGGGGTTATTGAGAGCGCTGGGAGGTGGAGGTGGGGGGGAAGTGACAGCTAATTCTTCCCATATGATCCGTCCCACTGTGGAAGCATTTACCTTGACAACTGCTCACAGACATAAACATACTCTGCCGGCTGCACCTGGTTCGGCTCACGAGCTGCTACACAAAATACGGGCACATAAAGGGTTGTTGTTTTAGCAACATCTTTCCACATATAATACACGTTACACACAGGAGGAACTGCTGTTATTGGAGTTTATTTAACTAAGAAAGGTTGATTTTGTTAGCAGAGCAGAGTGTGTGTGTTCATGGTGATGAAGGAACATTTCACCCAGTGACACAGTGAGGATCAGTGATGTGTTTTTACACCCAGGAGACCGGTGTTCGTGTCCTGTGTGAAACCAAAAGTCAAAGCTGATTTATTTTAAATTAAGAAGTAGCATAACAAACAGTTTTTTTTTACCCAAACCATGATATTTTCTTTCCTAAAGCTAACCAAGGTAAAACGTTAAATTGTTTCTGTGGCTTCCGTGCCACCACCAAATAATGAGTTGTAAAGACGTCGTGGTCATTTCACGTATTTCTGTGAGATCACGTTGGCTGAAATACAGTATGTTGGTCAATGACTGATAGCATCTAGCATCACTTGTAATGCTAACTATCTATGCAAGCCAACATATCTCACCATGCCTCAAAACCTTAACAAATATTTGTCAGAGAAGAACTTTGTGCTGGCATGAAGACACGTAAATGGTAAAATCAAAGTACACTGGAGCACTACACATCTGACATCGAATTCACAAAAGGCTGCACGAATGAGACATAATTCTCAAAGCACCTACAAAGGCTGAAATGCACCCATAACTGCGCTGCCAAGCAAACAGCTTATCGATGATCCTGTGTTATTTGCACGTATTTATATTAGGTAACATGCAGACATTTGGAGCAAAATTCCCATGCATGCAAGCCTCAGGTCTAATTCACAAAGATCAGCGGTAATAGACACACGCAGTTACAGAAAGTTGGTGGTAACTGAAGCGCATAAAGAGTGTCCGCTCAAACTCATTTATTTTGGGATGCAGTGACAGTTGTGTCATGAAAAATAACTAAATAAAGCTCCCCTACATGTCATTTAAAAATATATATATATATATATATATATATATATATATATATATATATATATATATATATTACGATGGAGTATTAGGGCCACATTGAGGGGGAAAAAAATTGAGATTTTGAGAATAAAGTCGTAATATTACAAGAAAAGAAAGTCGTAATTTAATGAGAATAAAGTCATAGCTTTACGAGAAAAAAAAGCAATTTCCTCCTCCACAGAAGAGTCAGTTTCCCCATCAGGTCCGTGTAGTTCTTCCTTCAGAATAAACGCAGTTTCTTGCACAATCTTTTCCAGGTCCTGATACTGATGATAATGTGGTGCTGATGAGCCAAAAGATGAAGTATTTGGTTATTTGTGAAGCCTAAACTAAATTATAACTTCACAAGATGCTCCATGTTCCTCATTTTCACATTACTACTTTATAATATTATGACTTTATTCTCGTAATATTACGACTTTTTTCCCTTAACCTTATGACTTTATTCTCGTAATGTTATGACTTTATTCTTGAAATCTCAGATTTATTTTTCTTCCCTCAATGTGGCCCTAATACTCCGTCGTAAAATATTAATGAATAAACAAATTATTTGCTTTCATTTTTCCCTTTCCTCTCTCTTAGTCGCCTTCGGGAGGTTTGGATGGAAGTGGCTCTCTGGCTCCGGCTGACTCTCACCCCTCACAAGCAACGCATAATTGCAGATGCAACTAAAACTTTATGGGCGTGTTTGCACTGTAATATCATTAACGCAATATCTTTTGTGAATGGGAACTTCAGACGGGGCAGATAGCGGTTGCAAGTGAAGCGTAATTCATGGTGCTATCAGCGATCCATTCTTTGTGAATTCACCCCCGAGTTGTCTGGATGTGTTTTCAGCAGCATATAAAGTTGGATTCATTAAATTTTTTTTCCACATTTTGCACACAACACAATCTTTCTGTTTAGCCCGAGGTCTTAAAAGTCCACAAAACTCATTTACTATCTCAGTGTGCTGTAACATCAGCGTGTCCTATAACATCGAGTGCCATACTCGGTCGGGAGACTGCATATTGTACGTAAACATGCAGTATCTTATCAGTGTTCCCGCTGGCTTTATGGCGTTCACACAGGCTCAAGGTTACATGCTGATAGCTCGACGGAGGTGCTTTATGTCTGGACTGAGTTCAGCAAGTCAGGACTGAGAAAGTCTGGGCTGATTAATTGGCTGCAGAGCTGCGGTTGTCAAGAGCCGTGCAGAATCTCTATGATCTATAGACATAACCATAGATACAGCACGGGATGATGAGTGTTCTGCACTTTGTATGTCCAGAGGAAGAGTGTTTATCTTGGACGTGTGTGTGCCCACGTGTTCTGCTTGCATGTGTATCTATTTGTCAACCAACCTGAGCCTCAGCCTGCACAGACACACCAGCCTCCAACAAGGAAACCACATTTCCTGCTAAAAGGGAAGCAGTTAGACAATGGGCTGCTCAGACTCCTCCCTCCTCAATAGCTTTGAACACATCACCTCGTGCACATCTGCATGATGCATCCACATCCACAGTCTTTCTCACTTTTTATCAGGGGTGATGTCAGGGTTAACATTTCCTGCATTCTGGTGAATTTTTATGCACCAATTTCTGCCTTTTCTGCATCAAGTTATAGCGGAAATATCTTTGGCTCAATGGATCCAAGCCCCCAGGAAGAGCGCCAAGCTTTGAAGCAAATTTTCGTAATGGCCAAACGATGGTACTACAACTTCCGTGTCTGTCACGTGACGCCATTGGGCCCAAAAAGACTTTCCCCATAGACTTACATTGGGAAAGAGATGTCTGTAACTCGGCGGATAATTTTTTTTTCGGTGAATCAACTTCCCAGTACGAACACTCTAATAGCCCTAATTTAAATCATTAGGTCTTCAAAGTTGTAAAATGCACTAATAGCTGAATCCAGAGTTATTTGATGTGAATGAGACCCAGACCGAGGCTGGAGCGAGCGCTGGGAGGCGGAGTTAAAGGAAACGCTACTGCGCCTGCTCTATGGGCCCAATGGATGCTGAAGATCGCCGGATGATCCGGTTACTTTATCACTCGGCAGTCGAGCCATTTTGGCTTCATGCACCACTTAACAACTCTCATAGGAATGAACAGGAGCCTCCAACGCTGTATCCAGTTCTCTTAATACATCCATGAATGGATCCACAAGAGTTTCAGCTTTACAGTGATACCCGATTTAAGTAAATCAAGACTGTTTAGGGACCCTAGTATGCAGAAATATTCAAACACACCATTTTTAGAATAGGCGAAAATAACACATTTATACTGCATTCAAACAACTGCATGTGATTATCATAAAGTGGGCATGTCTGTAAAGGAGAGACTCGTGGGTAGAACCCATTTTCATTCACATATCTGGAGGTCAGAGGTCAAGGGACCCATTTGAAAATCGTTTTTCCTCAACAAAATTTAGCCTGACTTTGGAGCATTATTTAGCCTCTTTCTTGACAAGCTAGTATGACATGGTTGGTACCGATGGATTCCTTAGGTTAGCTTTAGGACGGAGCCCGCTACAACCTCTTAAACACAGTAATGTTGGTGGTCTCAGAGGGTTTGATAATTATTTTTTAGGGGTGCTGAGATGAAATTTAGGTGTGCTTGAGCACCCTGATTAAAGACTGATAAAAAATACAGACAGGGTTGTAAAAACATCAGAGGGAAAGCTTATCAAACATTAACAGCTGCTCTTCTATTCAAAAGTTTGCACAAAATTGGACTGACTTTGTTGCTACCTGCTAATCCAGGAACGCTGAACCAGGGCTTGTAAAATAAAACACAAGCCGCTATGTAAAGACCTGGTAAAGGTAAATACCAGTTAAACAGCACTTTAGTTGGTGTGAGTTAAAGTTAAAGAATGACTTTTTAATGAACCTTTTGTTCCTACATGCGTGCAGAAGTTCCCCATGGTCTGTACTTCATCTCCATCTCTCGTACAGTATGTTGGCTCCACCAGAAACAAGTCCAGTTTCACTGGCTGGAAAATTCAATAAAAAAAACAAAAAACATTATATATGAATAATGTTCTCATCTGCATCTTGTCTCTGCATTATTTCTTTTGTTGTGTTTCTGTGAAGACTTGGCAGCTCCACCAGGCAGTCATCAGGATATCCTCCTCTGAGAGCCAAGAACACATCTGTGGGTCATTATGACCACGTGGAGCTGTGTGTGATCGTAAGACTTCCTCCTGACCGCCGGTAAGACAAGTCTGAAACAAAGCGAGCGGCAACATGTAGGAGGAAATCATTTATAAGAACTTAAACATCATGAAGCTACTATCAGCACAACCTTATGACTTTAAAGGAACGACATGTAATATATTTACTGTAATGAATCATAAAATGACCGTGATATGTCATCAAAGATTAGGAAAACATGCTAAAATGAAATACTGGCTTCACACGACAACAATGCTTCAGCCAGTATGTTCTACTTTGAAATTTCCATTGTGGTCCAGAACGTCTGTTTTTGTTTTGTTTTGGCCGGTGTGATCCCGTCCACGGCTCATTTCAACACCTCGTAGCCTCATGTGAAACAAATTGGTACACAAACACAGCCTTCTGCAGCCGTGGAAGCAAGCGAACAAACTGCATCAACAGATATAACGTTAGCATTCAACACAGTCTCACGGCAGTTTGTGAAATAGTCACGAAATTTAATATATTTGATTTGTGTACATAGATACAAATTTACCATTTTTTTTTTTTCGTGAAGCTCAGCACGACTTTCAACAACGAAATGAAACATCTCCCATAAACAAGCAGCTATAGTTTATTTTACACTCTCGTAATAATAGATAGTTACTGTAAAGATGAAAAACAATTCTTTTATTTATGTGATGTTCATTTGATCATATTTCACCATCGCAACTCTAGTTACTAAGTCAACCAGTTCTATTATGACTATAGAAACACATATTTGCTCTCTCAGTAAAGAAAAACACACACATTTTTTTTATAGTGATGTATATTTTGTTTCTTGCTCTAATTGCAACATAAAATCCCCATAAAATCCATAGCAGCATGACATGAAAAACTGGTTTCAATGAGCTTTCAATCACAGGAAATGTGCCTTCACATAGTGAGGAAAATAATGAGGTGTAAAGTTTTTGCCAGCATCATAACTGAGGTATTCCTCTCTCATATTAACGTCTGCTGGCAGAAACAGTACATAACTCAACACATAAAACCCTCCTGGCATCCGTGCACAATGTTAATCCTACTGAGGTCCTATTTACAGCGGTTTACTGTTGAAATCTTCCCTTCCTGTGTGGTTTCAGGAGGAGAGAATATGGCTCCACTGAGCACAACGAGACAGAGAATAAGAGAGAAAATAGACGCTGCAGACGTCTCCATGGACAGACAATTGCTAAAGAGTCGAGGTTGCATATCTGCGTAGGAGTAGTCAGAGAAAGGAGGAGAAAGTTAAAGCAAGAGAAAGATGTAAAAAGACATAAGAAGTGAACTCACAGACTGAGAACGTTAAGCAATACAAACTATCTTTGTGGTTATAAATCCAAAGGAAACACAGTTCAAAAATAAAGTACAGTAACATCCACACAGTGTCCAACTCTGTGACACAGTTGTTAAAAATAATCCTCAGATATTTTGGAATCGGTTCAACTGGATGTCTCATTATGGAGGTCAGCTGTCCAGCGTGGTTTAGAGGTTATAATTCCTGGTTTTAGCCAGATTAAACTGCCAGACTCTGAAAATATGAGATCCCTGCTGGTTTAGAAAGACCGTCCCTGAAGTGGGAATCGGCTGATCCCAACAGCAGCTTCTTTTCCTGCTGGAAAAATGAAAAATATGTTTCCTCATCTGCCATCACTGTGGTTAACGTTTGGTTAAGGTAATATTTAGTTAAGATAGGGAACAATCATTTGGCTTTTGGTGGGAAACAAGATGCAAAAAGTCACCTGTGTCATGCACTTTGTGAATCCAACAACCCAGCGTCCTCCCCACTGAGGTGCTCTAACAACGTCCCTCTACTTCTGCCTTTTGCTTCTGTGAGACAAAAGTCATAATTTGCAGGACCATGAAGGCACTTTGGCAGCAAAACGTGAAAATAGTTCTTAATCCGAGGTCCACTTACTGGCAGCTTTCAACCACATCTTACTGTCTTTCTCAGCAGATGGAGTGCTGCTCAGTTGCCATGGATACATAGACCGTATAAAATATGGACGTAGTCTCCGTGACGTCACGCAGAGTTTTCTGAAGAGCCATTTTGTACTTCAAAGTGGGTGGGTCCAGCCCGCCGTCGCCATCTTGGCAGTGACGTCACAGCCTAACTCACAGCTAATCCAAAAATGGGCAAAGACGTGGATTGATGGTGGAGCTGAGGCGGGTTTGGGTGATGCCAGCCCAGTTGCCAGGGAAAGTGTTGGCATTGGACGTTTTTGCAAACCAGGGATATGTTGAATGTCGACGTTTTTGCATTCGGTCAGAGCAAGTGACGTAGTTTGAATGGCGAAAAGAGGTGGGAGGGGAGGTGGATGGGTCCAACAAACACAAGGCTTTCATCCAGGAGGCCGCTGTTCGTGTCCCGTGCGTTACGTTACAATCAGCTGTTCGTTCATGTCCCGTGTTCACAACGTTCAGTGTCATTTCACTGTACAAACGTGGTAGTTTTAAGCCCAACCATGTAGATCTTTCCTAAACCTAACTATAGTGGTTTTGATGCCTTGTTACGTTACGTTGTTACGTTACGTTGTTACGTTACGTTGTTACGTTACGTTGTTACGTTACGTTGTTACGTTACGTTGTAACGTTACGTTGTTATGTAGTTACATTATTATTTGAACACAAACCATGATCTTTTTTCTAAAAGATCTTTTTTTTAACCAAGTAGTTTTGTTGCCTAAACCTAACCAGTCGTTTCACAGTGTTAACCATGTGGCATCTAGCGAAAACAACTGAACGTTTCCTGTGAGAATAGAAGTTTATTTTGAAAAGACGGAAACCGACACACCGTCCCTGACACGTCCAAAACTGACGCCTGAGGGGTACGTAGAGCGTCATAGTTTGAAGCGTAGGGCCGCTGACCAAGCGTCAGTATTTGATGAGTTAAGAGTGAGAATGTGTTGCTTTCTATCACTGCATTAACCTCTCTGCTACAGCAATCAGTGGTCTTTTATGTATGATGATCTTTGTAAAACGAAGCCTGAGTAATAGATTAAAGAGTCAGTTAACCCAAATGACACAAGGCCTATTACATACTTTACCCAAGACTTGTACACAGTGAATGTATATGAGCTTCCCTGAGATCCGTCTGTGTCTACAGTATAAAGACTAAATTCTCTTTTGCTGTGAAAAGAGAGCTTTTAAAAGAAGATGGTTATATATGTGTATCTTAAAAAAAGATTACAAATGCAAGATGAATAATAACTTTAAATGAGCCAGATTTACACAGGAAGTTACTATTTTAACGTGTAACTCCCACTAAAGATGTTATGTGTAGCTGCAGATTTAGTAGCATTATGAATTTAGAGGCAACGTTGAAGGGTGTAGCAAATGTTTGTGTTGAGTTACAGATTTTGGCCTGCACATTTTACAGCAGAGGAGCACAAGAAACATCCAGAGCATTCGTCTTTACGTTGTCTTGTACTTTTGATAAATCTATTGGAAGCACCGATACTTCACAGCAGCAGGTGTGGGCCCGACAGCATGTGAAATATGGGATCATTTGTGGGCTGCCAAGGTGAGCGGGTCAGGATAACCGGCACTCTGAAATCACTTACGTAATGAAGCATCAAACAGCCGGCCTCACCGGGACCGGACAATTGCACAACATGCAAAATATTGACACGCAGTGTCAGCTGTCTGTGTTGGGATTTGTCAAGGGTGAAAGTGTGTGTGTGTGTGTGTGTGTGTGTGTGTGTGTGTGTGTGTGTGTGTTTGCATGAGTCAGAGACTTTTGATATCCCTGCTGGCTGGATTGCATTGACCTCCATACGGCCTCATTCTGCACCGTTGTACAGCTTCAACTTCCTTGATGCATTTTGCCTCAGGTGACTGATGTATACGTGAAGTGGTACTCATAAAGAATTCAAGGGTCATTTCTCCACATAAAAACCTTTTTATATGCAGTTTGCAGGATGCTTTGAACCATGCAGATACTGAGTGAGTGAGCTATACAGTAGTACGTGTGTGGCAAAGAGGAGGAGGATTTTTTAGATCCTTCTATCACATTATAGGTCTCGTGTGTCTCAACAGACATAACGTATAGTTAGATTTACATATCATCACCCAAATCACTGCAGAGAGGAGACTGATGCAGATATCAGATGACCTGTTTTTGTCTTGTAAATCCAAACGATGTTATAGCTCGCAACATAAACTGAACGTAGTCACCGTGATGTCACCACATTGGTTTGTGGACTGTGATTTTGAAGCCTCGAGTTCGGCATTTTGGCCGTCGCCGTCTTGTTTTTTTGCAACCAGAGGTGACACGAGAGGGTGGAGCTAAGTACAACCGAACGCTGAATAAGACACTTTTAGACAACCAAAAATGTTACAATGAACTTTCATGAAGTGAAAACACACTGTGAAAGGGTTAAAGTTGTAAGACGGAAACACGGACGACTCCCAGACCGGACAACGCCGTGGTAACGACCTGTCAATCACAAGGTAGCCCCGCCCTAAAGCATCCCCTGCTTTATGGTCTATCTGACTCTAAATGGGACCATAATTTACTAAATGAACATCATGCTGTATTGAAGAAGACTTGAAACTAGTGATTGAGACCATAAACTCATGTTAACAATATTTACTGAGGTAATATATCAAGTGAGAAGTAGACTCATTTTCTCATAGACTTCTATACAATCAGACAGATCAGATCAGGAATGCAGGCTTAAGGTACTTCAGCATTGGTTTCACTTCTCAGACCTGGAGGTAGCGCACTGCTACAAAAGCTGCTTTGCCACAATTAGGGGCTTTTTTCACATTTTGCGCTCACAAATGCATTACATGCATTAAACAGAGACGCATACTCAAAACCAAAAGCAATGCAGTCGCGGCAACGCATCTGTTGCGATGCGCCTGTTTCCTTTGGGTGGGCGTTCGCGGAACACAGAGATGGAAAAATCTCAACCTTTTCAGCCGGGCAAGCAGCGCCTGACGGCTGCCTCACTGAACTACTGTGTGTCTCATGCATGTGGTTTCCAAACAGACAGCGTTACTGCTGCTGCTACTGCCAGCCCTTTCTTTCTAGATAGAGTGTCATAATGCCCATTTCATTTCATTATAAATGTCAAGTTTAAGAAGCTCATTTGTAGATAATAGTAATAATCCAAAATTATTTCTCATTTTACAGCTAAACAGTACACTACAAGATGTTTCTGAAAACATTTGAGGAGAGAAATAAGCATTACGGTAACAGAATATTGATTCATATTTGATCAGCGCTGCCTAGTTTGACCGTTTGATTGGAGTTCACGAGTTTCACGAGCAGTGATTGACAGCTTCTCAGAGACTCGTCGGCTCTGATTGGTTGTTTTCCTCCAGTCTGTGAAATCTTGCAGATGCCATTAGGAGCACCGGAGGACACAGATTATCTGTCTCCTGTATTACTGTCAGGATATAGTGACCGTTTGAGCAAATATGACAAAAAGTTATTTTTATTAAAGTTACCGACTGTAGCTTTAAGTCTTCAGCCTGCACAGTTTTATATTCCTTTCTTTTTACAGACAGCTGGGGGGTTGAACGCTGTAATTTCAGTGTAAGTAGCTCCCAACCAGTAACATATGTTTCTGATAGGAACGCCGCTGCTTTAAATGAACTCTTCGCCCACATGAGAACTCAATGAACAGCACAACACAGGTTGTGTCTTCAATTACATTTAAAAGAATACAACAAGGCCTAAAATGATTATAAAGATTTCCATATGAGGAACGAGCATTCCCGGTGCAGCGTGTTCTCTTCGGAGAGTACAAATATTCCTCTGAAACACTTCCAGTCATCCAAACAGCCAACAGTTATGTAACAACACAATGAAACAGCAGTGTTTGATCTGTGTTTTATTTTTTCACGATGAGAAAGTGAAGTTTGATAATGTAACGATTCATCGTGATGACAAATGTAAACCAGAGACGTTAAACTAAAGCAGGAACCAGAGACGGAGACAAATGATGTTTATTAAGGTTGGAAAAGAATGAAAGCAGAAACGTGTATGCTGATCGTCCTTTAATGATGTGCCTGGAATGATAAACTGGCATTTAAACAACACAGCAACATGCAACCATCCACGTTTAACATTAGAGTATCATTTATCTGAATTTTATTCAAAAACATATATTGGGCCTGCTTTCACTGCTCAGTTAATTAAACTGGCATATATGGACACATTCAGTCCCTCTTGATGTTATAAAAGCTGTTTCAGAGGTTGAAAGCACAACAAATGTTCATCATGTCAAATTGAATGATATTATATATTCAGGGACAGTTTAGGAGGAAGTTGTTATTTCTCTTCTTTGCTGTTTTTGATGTCTCTGCACCCACTTTGAATGTTATCAGACTCATTGATCAGCGATAGGAATACAAGAAGATGACGTCGACCTGCAGTGGCTGTAGTAATCAAATGAGGAAGTCAGATGACAAAATATATAGAGCGTCAAAGCCCGCATACGGAGGAGGTGCTTGTGACTTTTTTTCCGTACTTATGTGATGTTGATTCCGTACGTATTTTAAGCCCAACCATGTTTGTTTTCCTAAACCTAACTAAAGTGGTTTTGTTGCCTAAACCTAACTGCAGACATTACCGTAGTTTGTGGCGCGAAAACATGATTCACAACGTTAACCCCGTGGCTTGAAATTACCCACAAAAAGCTTAAAATGTGTAATCATGGCACGCGGAATTGTCCTTAAATGTACAGTGTGTAGGATCTGGCGGTATCTTGTGGTGAGGTTGCAGATTGCAACCAACTCAAGCCTCTCCTGTGTGCTAAGCGTGTTGGAGAGCTACGGTAGCTGACGCAAAAACACGAATGTCCCTCTCTAGAGCCAGTTGATGTGAGAGTAGCGTAGGTCATTGTGTGTGTGTGTGTGTGTGTGTATGTGTGTGTGTACGTGGGAAGTGAGTGGTGAAGCAAGAGAGAGAGAGAGCGGCGACGACAGGAATGAGTAACGTTGTCGATTTCGGCCCAAGCAGGATTAATCCTGATTAAATATTTTAATCGATTGAAAGCCCTAGAAGCAACGTCAGTCGGCATGAACGGCTCTGTGGCAACTTTAAATGGTTCAGAGTTTGTATTTGCTCAAAAATGCACTGTCTTTCTTTTCTGTAGATTCAGCGTTTTTTCACATTAAACTCGGTGAAATTACAGTTGAGTTCGACCAAAGCACACTTGGTGATGTTGGAAAAACTCACCTAAACGACGGTTTAGGTGAGTTTTTTTTGTAAGTGTTTTACGATGCTCCGCTACGTACAGCTGATCTAAACATAAACAAAAATACACATGATGGCGCAAGCTGAACGGAGAGGGGGGACAATCGTACTCGGGCACCTTGGCGGAGGTCTGCGCTCTTCGAGTGCCATTCTAGTTGATATTCTGTTTGTAAATGCATAATTTTAAGAATAGAATGTCTTATAATTTGTAGAAATGATTTATTAGCCAAATATTTTAGGAAAAGTAGAGATTAGCTACATACTGTATATCTCATGTACATTTCTCCATTTTTTTTTCTGTAAAATTTCTAAGGCCAAATGTTATTGTCAGACCTCTGAGACAAATTAGAAAATTTGTGATTTTGGTCTTTATGAAGGAAATGGACTTGATTTGACTCTGAAGTCCAATATAGTAGAGGTATAAAGTTGCACTAAATTAAGATACTAAAGGTGCGTACCTCCAAAGTGTATATCAGTAAAGTTCCAGAATAAACGTAGTTACTTTCCACCGCTGGTTATCAGTGTGTAAACACACACACATGTTGCAACACTCTACGCTTCATGCCACACTCTTGGCTCTCCTCAGCGAACCTCGTGCCACTGACCCGCTCGCTCGCAGCTGATGACGCTAGCGGCTGTGCGCTCCGGTCAATATTTGTGCGGGCAGATGGTGTTCCAGAAAGTCCCCTCAGGACCCCTTCGGGTCTGGCTGTTTATCGACGAGCAGGGCCAAAACAAACACAGGTAAACAGCTGATGACGACAGCAGAGATGATACCAGCCTGTCAATCATCAGTCATACTTCAGAAGGCGACAGCAGCTGCTCTTTGGAACAACTTTTATTTGACCCGTCAATGTTGTAGGCATCAAATTTAGATTTACCAAGTTTTTCACAAGGTTAAAGTGGCCATTGTGGTCATTTGGTCATTGTGGTTACGATAACCTTTATCTGCAAACCAGTACAAAACTTTATCAAAGCTGAATCACCAGAGTTAACGGGAGTGTTAATCCACCCACTTATTCTCCTCCTCATCTTTTCCTACGAACTATTCTGTCAAACCTCTGTCAGTTTCTCGTCATGCCTCCTTCTACTAATCTCTTCCTGGCAAAGAAGCTAATGTCTATTTCTATCACAATCTGAGCACAAAGCACAGGAGGCTGTTTGTGCTCTGAAAGGAAACTTTGCTCACGCTGCAGAAAGAAATCCAAGTTTCCCCTTTTTTTTATAACAAGCTGCTTGAATGTAAGAACTATAAAATACATTCATATCACTGATGAGCAATCTCTGCATATTTCCCGATCACACCTCCTCCCTCATCACATGCTCGGTGATCTCAGTGTCTCCCACCTTTTGCTCCTCTTTGACTCCTTCTACACAAAGTCAGCATCAACAAACACGGTCCAACCAATGCTCCCTGGCCTTTTCATAGTCATGTGATACGCAGTAATAAGAAATGAGCTGTTGTTACCTGCTCCAGCTGGGAAGAGCAGCGTGAGATACGGTATGTTGTCCAGAGGTTCCAATGCACTCAGAGATCATTTAACGTTTCCAAAATAACATTATAATCTTCAATATTTTCATTAAATGTAGCCCCATCCCAGTGTTTGAACATGAACGCGCTTGAACATGCTCATTTCTTTGGTCAGCAGCGAACTGAACGTATCCGTTTACAACTAATGAATGTGAACGTGAGCGTTGTTAACTGTCACTTCAGTTGTGAAATATGAACGTGAACTAGATCAGTGGTTCAAAAACTATGGTACACGTACCACTAGTGGTACGCGGAGGAATCTCTGACTATCGATTGCTCTGAATTGATGCTTTCCGACAGTTATGCTGCACAATGACGCATACGTACGCTGTATCATGTTTCAGTTTGTTTTGGACAGCACTTGGTCAGCACTTTCGCCCAGGAGACCGCTGTTCGTGTCCCGTGTGAAGCTAGAAGTCAACGTTGACTTATTTGTAACTTCCTTACTTAAGTTACGACACTTCTGGGTGTGGCGTAACTTAACCACGATCTTTTTCCTTAACCTAACCAAGTAATTTAGTTGCCTTATCCTAACTAACTTGTTTCCGGTGAAGTTTATTTTGAAAAGACTGGAGCGGAAATTGACGCTGGACTTTCGTAGGAAAAGGCACGAAAAATGAGGGATAGCTTTTCGTGAGATATCGTACGAACCGTTGAATGAGGATACGTCGGAGACAACGATATAAATGAGGACTAATTGTCTCAAAGGCTCTACTTACATGCACAAATTTGTTTTCTCACAGTATAAACGGGCTCATTCTGGACATCGTAATCTTTTGGGCGTTTCCCTCAAAATCCTGTTACACGTGGGCCGCAGCTTAATGTGGATGTTTTGAAAACATCTGACTGAAATATGTGGGATATCTCTGCAGCGAGGGCGTGTTTGTTCACACCCAGCAAGTTTAGAGCAGCTTATCCAAACTCTGGATTGTTCCCTCCTTTAGTTTGATAACAGTGTCATTTAAAGAAGACATCATTTTTAACTCCAGGAAGAATCTAATTTAATCCAAACGCAGGATTCAGCCCCAAAAGACAAAGTTTAGTGTGTTGACATCTGATAGCATCACTTCCTCTTGGAAGGGACGACTATAAAAACCCAACCAGCTGTCTGAAACAGAGCTCATATTCAGCTCCTTTTTCCTGTGAATGCCAGAGATAAAATGAATTAAAGCCCGTCGCGCTTTGCTAAAATTACAGGGCATGAAATTGAATTTGTTTTGCATCATCACTGCACTGCACACAACACCTCGACCATGTTCCAGCTGGGGGATGTCACACATTCTCCAGCTTTCAAGAAATGACACCGGAGCTTTACAGGACCGGGGTTCTCAGTGTGAAACACTGCACCCTGTCAGGTATGTACAGTCTCCGTCATCCATAACAGCAGCTGCTCTATCCAGGGACGCTGATCCTGAAGATATCAGGAGGCATGCATATATGAATACTGCAGTCGCTCTGAATGAGTAAACACGTTACATAACGCTCCATCAACAGGCCTTTTATTTCAGTCGCGGTGATAAACACTCCTTTCCATTACCAGCTTTAAAAGCTGTCATGTGTCATCAGGCAGTGAACTCACCGCTGACAGCGGCGCGGCAGAAGGCCGTCTGCTTCGTGTCTAAACACACGAGACACAACACGGTTGGTAATTCATCTCCGTTCGTTTGGCCCAGCGCTGTAACTGGCAATCAATCATAATGAGATAATAAGCATGCTGCTCATTAGTTATGATGACTGGCATGTACATAGACACGGATTTTTTTTTTCGTGATGGTCAGCAAGAAATCAATTCGTATGTAATCCACGTAATTGTGAATCACGAAGTATAAAGAGCGGCAAACGCCTCGTAGGGAAGAGGTCAGGGTGGATGGATGGGTCAAAAAACACAGGACTTTCGCCCAGGACACCGGTGTACTACGACAAACTGCGACTTTCATGACTTGCAAAATTATGTAAAATATAAAGAGCGGCGAACGCTGCGTAGGGAGAAGATCAGGGTGGATGGGTGGGTAAAATAAAATTACGGACTTTCACCCAGGAGACCGACATTTGTGTCCCGTGGGAAACCAGAAGTCAACGTTGATTTATTTGTCACGTAACTTCTGTACTTAAGTTAACTACCATCTTTTCCTAAACCTAACTAAGTAGTTTTATTTTGAAGAGACTGGAGCGGAAATTGACAGGTGCATCACGTGTTGCTGGACATTCATAGGAAAAAGCACGCAAAATACGTTGTTGAAAGTCGTGCTGAGCGTCCCGAAAAAAAATGAAATTCGTGCACACGAATCAAATAGATTAAATTTCTTGGGACAGTTGTTCACTATGTATTACCTGTGTTAATTTGTTGATAGAAAACATTTTCCATGATGAAACTAAAGCTATATTAAAAGTCAATTTTGAAAACAAAAAAATATGATAGAAGGTATTATAAATAAAAGTGAAATGATAATGTGAAACATGAATTAATTACTGTTTAAAAATCTAAAATTTAAAAATCCTAAAGCTGCTCTAATCAGTATTTATAATAACAATGGATCAAATTAATACATGTAATGTGAAAGGTGTCGTTTTTAGTGATGAGCAGCACGTTCTCACTCCCAACACGTAAAATACCGACGCTTGGTCAGTGGTCCTATGATTCAAACTATGACGCTATACGTACCCCTCTAGCATCAGGCTTGTCAGTTTCCGCTCCGTCTCTTTTCAAAATAAACTTGCAACGTAGGTTTACTTAGCTTTTAGGTTTAATTACGCAACAAATCTACTTGGTTAGGCATTAAGTACATAAGTTATGTAACAAAAGTAAGGTAAAATAAGTCAACGTGGACTTTTGGTTTCACACCAACAGGTGAAAGTCTGTGTTTGTTTGACCCAACCATCCACCCCGACCTTCTCTTAAACTCCTTTTACAAAATCCTCCTCAACAGTTTTTCACCTTAGGAGCTCTCTTAAAGGGACAGTGTGTAGGATCTGGCGGTACCTAGTGGTGAGGTGAGGAGATTGCAACCAACTGAAGCCTCTCCTGTGTGCCATGTGTGTTGGAGAGCTAGCGTAGGTCATTTGGAGCAGAGTCAGTACGTAGAGTGTGTCTGTACATGGGAAGTGAGTGGTGAAGCAAGAGAGAGAGAGAGCGGCGGCGACGACAGGAGCGAGTAACGTTATCGACTCCGACCAAAGCAGGAAAAGTTAACAGAGTTTGGTTCGTCCGTTCTGGGCCACTCTAGAAACATGGCGGACTCCGTGAAGAGGATCCGCTCCCTATGTAGATATAAACAGCTCATTCTAAGCTAACTAAAACACAACAATTCTTATTATCAGGTGATTATACACTAAAGAAAACATACTTATTAATATTATATTGCATTTCTGCCAGTAGATCCCCCTAAATGTTACCCATCTTCAACGGCTACGATGTTTGTGAATAATCTTTACCAGGATCTAGTCTTAACTATAAGGGGAAATTTTCTTAGAATTTCATCATAGGAGCAACTCTTTGTACTAGGAAGCTTTATAAATACGACCCCAGTTGACTAAGTAATAATATTCTACTGTAAATGTTTCTGTTGGGCCTTCTGGATCCTTATGAAATGACTTTTTCCACACAGGAGGCAGCTGGACTTCAGTCAGTAGAGAGAAGCACTGTGTACTTTCAGTAAAGGCCAAGTGTGTGAATGTGTAAATGTTTCCTCCGTCCCTCAGACAGACTCCCAGAAACAGTTTTGTTTAACACGAATGCAGCTTGAAGTCCAAATTACCAGCTTGTCTTCTCTTACACGTCTCTTTCTATCAAACACACTCACAGACCGAGACTGGACATCGCCCTCCTCTCTTTACTTACATAACAGCTGGTGTGTGTTACAGCGCAAATAACCACGCCAAACCACTGCAGATCAATTTAAGGAAAAGTGGAGTACAGCATAATAAAGACAATATTACTACTATTACATAACAACAACAGGATAACAATGATATTAATAAAGAAATGTGGAGCACACACAAACTAATTATTTCATGAGTACTTCATTTGCATAAAGTATAGCAGCGTTGAGCTCAGAGAGGCCTTTAATCCAGCCTGATCAGAGATGAGGAAGTTAAAAGCACCACAGTGTCCGCGGTGCTGGGAGCTCTGGGAGCACTGGGATCTGATTACCGCTGGTGTCTGTGGACCGGGAGGATATCATGGCACGTTTACTTGCTGTTGACGGAGCGATACGGTTTCACTGCGGCGCGTTCTGACACCGTATAGGCTCGCGGGGCTATCGTATTCACTGTGCCTACATGGAAACAGAGACAAATGGAAAAATCATTCACCGCTTTTGGAACAATCGCTTCTCTCTCGGAGCGAGACGGGTTCCTCGTTAAACCGGAGAAAGTGGCGTTCAGGGACCTGCTACTGAGTGTTTTTAAGTCATTCTAACACTGCGTCTTTTGATTTCTGATCTCCCCACAGCGCTCGCTGACATGAAACCGACTTTGATTTGACTCAAAACAGGACTTTGTTTTATTTCCCAGAGTGCCCTATTTTCCCCCTAACCCAGTTAGTGTGTAGCTCATCAGTGTTGGGAACTCAGATAGGCCAACCGGGCAGCAGCAGAGGGCTTCATACACTCTGAGAAACAAAGGAGTGTGAAACCGTGTTGCTATGAAAAGGGTACGCTGTTAATCAGTGATGTAAGTAAAGATTTGTATTCATATTCCAGTGGCAGATCCAGAGAAATATTCATGGGGTGGCAGAAATATTTATTTATGCTGATTTAATTGCAAACAATCAGATACTGTATATCAATATTTGTTTGGAAAAGCTCCCAAATGAAGTTATTTTAACTCAAAAACATTACATTATTGTGGCACATGAGTAAAGCATTGAATATAAATATCAAAAGGTGGCATTAGAAAATGATAAATTATTTAATTTCCAAATACTCAGATAATTTTTCAATGAAAAAAAAAAGACATACATGTATTTTTTCACTCGAAATGTGGCCATAACAGATGAAAACAACCGGAGATCTTCTGGGGATTTAAAGTTGTTGCTATAACGACCGCTAACAAACCTACGTCTCTTACATGTCCTGGATTCGGACAGGCCAATCTCAACCGTTTATCTACATGCGCAGGGAAGTAGCCACGTGGGGATAACATGCTGTTATTGGTCGTAAAGTTCGGAACAGGTTCGATTTTTTTGCGTCTTTTTGCATCCGTCAAAAGCCAAAAGAGGTTTGTTTGACCACTCAGAGCCACCGTCCTTGCAAACGTCATCATCCAAAACGATGTCTGATAAACTGATTCACTTTACGACAAACAAAGTAAAGAATACAGAGATGCTGAATTTAAAGATAGTTTGTGGCAGTTGATCGCAGAACAGCTTGGAATCGGGGATGGTCGCAAAACAAAGGATTTAGGAAAGATTAGACAGTAGTGATTGTGCTCCTGGCAGCTAAACGTTAGCTTCTTGCTAATGCCATTCATTCATTAGGCCCGTTTGGGACTATTGCTATCCATCGCACCCACATAATTAATCTTTTATGTCTCATATTGCCAATTTTCGCAATGAAGAGAATAATAAAACACAATGATTTTTAGCAGATGACGGATTATAAAAAAAACGCATACAAAAAATACGGACTTTGTGTGCAAGGACCTGATCTCCCTCCATTCTCCTCCGTAGTGAAGACGATGTTTGTCTTTAACCGACGAATATGATTCGCCGCAAACGGGACAAATATCGATAAACTTTGAAGGAGTTTTCTTCTGTTACTGTGGCTGAGCCGTCCTATGATGCACGGGGCGAAGAGGAAGAGCTACTGCCAAAGAGTACAGAAGCAAACGAGACGAAACTCTTGTGTTTCTTTTACAACAGCTGCTGCCGCCATTTTGGACTGAGGATGCTTATTGTATTTATAATATTTTACTGTTCAACACAGGACATTTTGGTAGAATATGACAAGACAATAGAAATTATATTGTTTTACTTTTGTACGACACATTTTAGGCGGACGTTTTACTGGCGTCCGGTAGTTGCTTTCAGTCCAAAATGGCTGAAGTGTAGCTCTGCTGCTGGGCGCTGATGTTGCAGTGGAACGAACAATTAACTTTCACTTCTTGTCAATATACATTCTTTGCTACCTCTCAGCAGACAGCTCCAGGCAAAGAGCCGGGAGGGAATCGGAGATTCAGGAGGAATAAAACCAGCGACCGCGAGTCACATTCTGGAGCCGTTTACCGGCAGGAGGAGAGCTTTATCTTTTTTATCTTTGAAGAGTGAGTGAACCGCCTGTGTTACCCCCTCTACACTTGGCATTAAAATGCGTTTGTGATCAGATTGCAATCAGATAGTTCTTGACCACATGAAAGTTAACGCACCCAAGACTCATTGAGGACGGATGGTGATCCGACGGGCCAAACCACCTCCGGAGGTGGTCAGGGACGCATTGTGACCACATTGAACACAAGTGTAAATGCAGTTGGGTTTTCAGGGGCCCATCATGCGGCTGCGGCCGTCCACAGAACTGTACCTCTATTTGTGAGTGTGTAGACTGGCTGCCAGATTCCCAGACCCAGTGGACCAGGAACATTTGGCACGGGGCTTGTTGTGGCCGGGTCGTCGTTTGAAGGATGAACAGTGACACAGTGAGTGGAAGCAGGAATCAGACAATGGACCTTTATTCCTGGGACAGTTTTTTTTTCCTCCTGCCTGCCCGCCTGAGGTTGTGGTGTAGTCCAGCGCACAAAGCAAGAGCCCCATTCTGTCCTCATCAGCACGGCAGAGAAGGCCTTAATGAGGTCTCATGGGAGGTGTAGTGTTTTTTATTAATGTGATGGCATGTCAGCCTGCAGAGATATATGCTATGTCAGCTGAGGTTGTGCTGCTGTGCGTTCAGAGTCGGTCTTACTTTGTACTTGTGATGTAAGTGGGGCAGAAGGATGTGAGGTCACTCGAGAAATGTGAACGAGCTGCCAGGCGATGTTCCCCAGTTTGAGAGAGGATGTGTCAGTGTAAATGTGCTGGTATGTATGGATGCACTTCAACTTCTGCCGACTTCATGTATTTCACTGGCGAAAACTTGTATCATCAGAGTCATTGGAAACAGAGTTGCTAAGTCCCGCCCCTTCCGGCGGACCCCATTGGACCTTATTCTGGACCTTATCGGCTAACAGTTTTGAAGCAGTTAATGTTGAAGTCGTCGACCTCTTTGTGTTTAGATATGCATTTTGGAGATTATCAAAATGTTCCATTTTCTGTGGTCATAATGCAAATAAAAAAAATTAGTTTGCATATTTCTTAATGTGGATATTTATCCCAACACCAACTGCTGAGTACTATTATTATGGCCAGTAGAGGATGTGTTGACAAAAAGAGACCTACTTCAACGTACTTCGGAGCGGCACAAAGCAGAGATAATATAAACACAGGAACGAAATCAGAGGAAATCACGCAGGTTCACCAGAAACTCCTTCAGCTCAGGACTCCAGCAGCGACCAGCGTACAGACCCAGATCCGGCTTTGCTGCCAAATGATGTCAAAATCTCAAGATGGCAGCTCCCGTATCAGATATTTTGGCTTCAATTGTGGAAACGCGTTGTTCAACTTTATATACAGTCTATGGTATGAACTGTAATGTGACTTACATAATAATGTTACCTTTGAACAGACGTAGCATATAGTACATGTATAACCCAACAGGAAAGGGGACTGAGGCTCTGCCGGGTTCCGAGCTTGCTCAACTCTTATTGGAGCACAGAACATAAAGGGGCGGGACTTAGGAAGGATCAATTATCTTCAGACTACTCAAGGTGTAAGGCAAAGCGTGTCTTCCATGATAATGTGATAATAGAGAGAGAGAGTTCACAGTCAGGACAGATGTAATCATGTGTGACCCTGCGTTACACTTTGAGAGGAGCCTGGCAGCGATACTTACCAACAGACCGCCACATTGTGCTGATGCTATTGTCCTTCGTTCCAGTTCTTTCGAGCTGGCCTCTTGGGACGCCAGCGCTGTCGTACAGCTGGCCTCCTCATCCCCGCTGCAATATTTTACAGTCATAAAACAGCGCTGTGGTTTTGTCAGGCGGGAGGAGGCGGGGGGGGAGTTTACAGAGATAAATCTAGACAAAGAAGAAATATGTAATGTGCACTGTAAAAGGTGGGAAACAAGAAGTCTTCAAGAGCACACATAATGTATTCTGGTGGTCAAGTAGTAGTGTTGCTTCTGTACTTTCTCAAGTCATGACATCACTTGACCTGGTTGTGCGATGGCCAGTATTCTGCTGTAAAAACAACTCTCACAATAATGTCCCTGATACCTGAGGTTTACTTCCTCGTCCTACCTTTCCTGTCCCCAGGTCTTAAATTAGAGAAGGGATAGATTACGCTACACAATACCTCAGTGTGAAGAATGAAAGCTCAAATTACAACATCACTGTCTGATCTACGTAGTTTGCCTCAGCTGATCCACGCAGACACAACGTAGTGTTACTCTGCAAACTCTTGAGAAAGCAGCGTGTTCACTTCCAGCTTCCTGGAATAACCTGATTCCTCAGATGTCAGTGTAAATGAGAAACCTGGTTTCCTTAAAGAGTTAGAGGTCCGTTACAGTCCCTGCTAAAACTGACAGAACAAGATGATGTTGTTCTGTGTCTCTTTGTTTGCTAGCACGTTTGCCATGCCAGTTTTATAAAGCAAAATACTGTATGTCAGGACCATGAGACACTCAGGTTGCTGTGGAGTTCTTCTGCCCTAAAAACAGAAAACTCAGTTACTGTAACGCAGCTTTAAACCCAGTTTTACACTGTTTTCTTTGGTAAGAGTCCATGTTATGAAACGGATAATGAGATGTCCTGATAAAGGAAAACAAAGTACCCACTGGTGGGAACTCTAATGAAATATTTGACTTCCTAATTGTGTACTACTTTCCTACATGATGTTATCTCCCCGTGGCCGGTGTGATATGTTTGCATAATCATCATGTAGTCAGTGTCAGGCTGCAGTTTAACTTATGCTAACTGTACGCTTGGTAACAGCATCTGTGCCACACTGGATAATGGAGCATTCAGGCTGAATATCTGAGTGACTGAATCATCTTCATCATACAGTTCACAGTGAAGGACATGATGATAATGCAGATTCAATGAACCACTCTGTGGCCTCCTGTTGGCACTGAGTCATTTTTTTATTTTTTTTTTCCACTGGGCTGCAAAGGTCCCTTCACCCCCGTTGCTCTGGAGGTCCCACGCCATCCACACCCGGTCATGCTTGGTTTGGTCAAAACAGAGCCCCAAATGGAAACCAGACACTGACACACACACACACACACACACACACACACACACACACACACACACACACACACACACACACACACACACACACACACACACACACACACACACACACACACACACACACACAAATCTGGGCCGTGTTTACAATGGCTGCCACATGTCTGATGGAGCTTCAACAAGATTTTCCTCATGAATGTAAACGTATAGACAGAGCTTTGTTTTCTAATATGGAAACACACACACACACACACACACACACACACACACATCCATATTATGTGTGTACACGTGTGCATATTCAAACACTGTGGCACACTCACAGGACGGACACAAACAACGAAACAAATATGAAAGGCCTACACGAATGCGGATTTGTGTGTGTGTTTATGTGCACATTCTTGAACTGAGCACACACACACACACACACACACACACACACACACACACTGATGAAAACTAAACACAAAGGAGAGGGAAGGAGGAGAAGTAGGGCATGAAATCTCCCTGTGTGAAAAATTAATTTATTAATATTTCAAAATAAAAGCAGGTCAGTGTTGCTTGGAAACATCTCATTAAAGGGGAAACTTCAACCTGGATACGGACAACAAGTTTGAATCCGGTCCAGCGCTCAGCAGCTGCTCAACATGGTGCTATTGGGGCAAGCTGGCACATCAAACAAAGAGAAATGTTCTCCCCTCGTCCTAAAATGGTCCTTATCGATACTAGAGTACCTCCTTGTTTTATGAATGAAGCGGTACACGAGTGAGACTGTGTGTGTGTGTTTTACCAATCAATCTCTTTTGGGGGGTAAAAAGGCCTTGTAAAATGTCCCCAGAACTTTATTTAGACCCTGATCTCTGCGCTCAAAACAAAATGAGTTCCTCAAAAGGCTCCCAGTTCCGGGGGAAAGTTCCTGCGGTAGAAACGAAGCTTTAGTGTTACCTAAAAGATTTTCAATGTCATGGCTGAATATTTAGATGATTTCCACAACGTGGATGAGCTCTTTGAGGTCAATTGTTGCCCGTATTTATTTGAGACTTCTCCTTGAGCGGGACTTCAATGCAAAAATAAACAGACCGGATCAAGAGAAAGGTAAGAAAAGGTTTTATTTCTCTGTAGGGTCCTCTCCATAATGTTATCAGATATTTATAATAACAATCTGAGCCTGTCAGTGGCAAAAACAAGAACTTTTAGTGGACGTAACATTGATGCTGTCAGCTCGTTCGCACCAAAATGCTTATAAATGCCACGATAATGCACAAGGCGTTCAGCGTGCAATAAGTACGCATTTCTTTATTTCCACGTGCCTTTTATACGCCATGTATCCTGTACTGACTGCAACGTAAACGCATCCGCGTATAAATGCTACGCTAACAGTTAGTGATGTAGTATAAAAAGGGATAAAGATCACTTATGGTGGGCAGGTGGGGAGGTGGATGGGTCCAACAAACACCGGACTTTTAACCAGGAGACCCGTGTTTTGTTTTGTAAGTTACATTAGTGACGTCTATCATGACAATTGTCCCGTGTTCTTATTTTAAGCCCAACCATGATGTTTTTTCTTACCCTAACTAAGTGGTTTTCTTGCCTAAATCTAACTGCGGATGTTTGCATGGCGTACAAATGGCACGCAAAAAGGCTAAAATGGGTACTCATGACACGTTATGTCCGGTATTTATACGCCTTCTCATGAGACTGGGTTGACGCTGCTCACTTGTCCTCGCAGCTCGTTTCCCAGCTGCCGTCTACAGTGTTCTCCCTCAATACTGGACCAATTTCAAAAAATTGTTAGTCAGTTAGCCGAAAAATACCGAAGTTACCCTTTAATGAACTTCATATGTTCCTGGATGCTTCCATGTAACTCTAGTAACCTCTCTTTACTTGCTGCTAATGTCAACATGTTGGACATCACTTAACAGGTATTAATGTCAAATACTAATTAACAGTAATTATTGTTTTTTAGTAGGAAAGTTCATTCATATTCCCCTTGTTCTTTGGTAAAACTCCCTCTGCATGCACAACATGTTGGTGTTTTGAGATCATGAGCTGTCACTGAAATTAAGATATTGTGAGTGTGGCTCAGTTCATCCACAGCAGCCGTTGAGGTCGCAGCTCTGCCAGACTTCTGGCCTTGTGCACTGCTGGTAGCATCACACATTGACTTTGGGACCAAATAGGAAGCAGATAGGGTCACTCTTCTATCCAAATCACACAAAAAAGTACACTTTAGAAAACAGTGTGTCTTTCCAGAAACAACGTCCCCCCGTTACTCTGGATAATCCACAGACCTCGCTGTCAACAGTTTTCACTGGAAGTGTCCTTCCTCCTGAAGAAATAGTCCCAGTCAGAGAGTGTTGAAAGAGAAGTTTCAGCCACAGCTCTGCAACGTTTTCCTCCATCTGTGTGGCCACATCTCTCCCTCCATCATTTCACCATGCATTAGTTTTTCTTTTGTTTTATCCGTCTCAGTTCTCTGAACATTACGTCATCAATGAGGAAAGGAAACTGTTTTCTGACAGATGTCAATAAACAATGAAAGTCTGTGTTTCTTGTGGGATTTGGGGGGTTCACTAGTGCCTGAATTTGGGCAGCAGGCATACATGTTTCCAAGTGCAGTATTATCCATGTTTATCCACTGGACATTATTGTTGTATTTCTGATGCGGTGGATGTAATGACATGTATATGTATGTAGTATATGTATGTATTGGTGTGTGTTTGACTGAGGTTATACGATCTGTTGACACTCTCACGCCAAACTTTAAACACTTTCCTCTCTTCTGTCGAACTGCTCAACGACTCTGGCAAACGAAAGCTTATCTCTTCTCTTGTTACACTGAGCATCAGAAAGTGTGAATGAGTGTGTGTGCAGTGGTGTTGGGTGCTGCAGCTTCGGTTGTTATTCTGATGTGTTTTGCTGAAGCGCTTCATTGTGTTTTGTGGCGAGGTGGCGAGGTGCCTCAAGGCGCTGTTAGTGGTCACGCTCAATTTGTACTGGTGAATGATGTCCAACAATGTCCCAAACTGGTGCCCACGAAGGAAGCGGTTGATTTCCTGGAAAACAAGGTCGCTTGTATATTTATGTATGCGCTGAGCTTTAGCCCATCAGTGAGGCCATTTCATGCATGTTAACCGTTTATTAACCGCATCAAATGCATAAAGAAAACCGCAGATCGAATTGTTTGTAACATTTTGTGGGAAATTCGAGAGTTCACGCTTCTAGGAATACTTCATACATATTTTATCTGCTGTTGTTTGACCACATGCTGTTTTCTGTGCATGCAAAATAAAATACATTTCTTTCTGACCACATTATAGATTCCTCTAAATATGAACACAGTATCATCTGCTATGTGATGTCAAGGTTAAAGGGGAGATAAAAAAGTGTTTTTTACACACATAAATTCATACATACAGACCCTCTTTACACCTGGCATTAATATGCGTCTCGTATCCAGATTGTATCTAGATATGATTTAACCTGATTACTTTTATACCTGGTATTAATATGTGTCTCAGTGTCCACATTTAGATCCGATCGCTCTGTCTGAAAGGGCTGAAAGTAAGAGGTGATGTGTAATGTACAGACTCGTCAGCCTGAAAATGCTGCCGTTTAGGGGGAGATGGCCCGCAAACGTGACTTTGAGGTACGTCTGTACACAGAGGGATGAAGAGAGGAGATGCTGAGCGCGGACAGAGCGGTGATCACAACAAAACGACTTAATTAGGGTTAAGGAAAACATCATGGTTGGGTTTAAGATAAGTACGTAAGTAAAATACATACGTAAACAACGTTTCAACGTTTTGCTTTTTATACAACGTCACTACTTATATATATGGATGCATTTACATTGCAGTCAGTACAGGATACATGGCGTACAAATGACACGCAGAAATCAAGAAAGGCGTAGTTATTGAATGCTAAATGCATTGTGCATTTTCGTGGCATTCATACGCCTTTTCGTGCAAACTGGGTGATCTTTCTGGCCACAACGGTTCAGTGACTGGAGGAGCCGTAGCACTGGCTTCACTTTTGAGAACCCAGAGTTGCCCCACTGCGCAGTACGTCAGATGTGGATCAGGATGGAGGAGGAGTTTTCACCCATGACACCCTAAATGTGCTTTCCAGCAGCACGTTAACCCCGTGAAGCAGAATGAGAGAAGACATGAGGACAGGCTAAAGATAGGATAGAGAGGGCAGCTTCCCATGCAGGAACCAGGTGTCTCAGCTATAACATCACAGAGGCTGAATGGGGAGGTCACCTCTTCATCACATTCATGTCTGTCCACACCGCGGCCTGGTAGAGGGGTGCTGTGTTGTTTACGACCGGGTAGAGGATGTCTAGGGGTAGAGCGAGGAATAGAAAGAGGAAGAGAGAGAGAGAGAGAGTCACGGCATGTGTTTGCTATGTACTGTATGTACCAGTATGTCAGTCATATGCAAGTGTTTTGTTTGTGTTAGCTCCTCTGAGAGCAGAGTGAGACATCTGAAAATGTCCAAGGTGAGATTCCTGTCTGCTGATGTCTGACAGCTGATCCACCAGTCACACGATGAAAGGGACACACAGAGAGACATTTAAGAGACAATAAAACTCACATAGATTGACCCACAGGGAAATTTATTATGTCACAAACATCACATAAGATACTAAATATCTCAACAACTATGAAATGGATCACCGTGAAAGTGGCGAGCCCTGAGTTTTCCTCTAGCGCCACCCGCAGGTGGACATATTTGTTTTTTTTGTGAAATTAATCGACATCTATTGGATGGATTGCCATTAAAATTGGTTAATTTTTG
Organism: Sebastolobus alascanus; assembly: GCA_916701645.2. NCBI lineage: Eukaryota > Metazoa > Chordata > Actinopteri > Perciformes > Sebastidae > Sebastolobus > Sebastolobus alascanus. The sequence continues at coordinate 79,076 of CAKAOJ020000409.1, forward strand.
TTGGTCGTTTTTATTGCCAATTAGAAAATGTCAGCATACTAACATGTTAAATTGCAATGGTGTACATGATAAACATGACGTGCTAAACATTAGCATGTTAGCGTCACTATTGTGAGCATGTTAGCATGCTGAAGTCATGATGGACCTTCTCCCAATATCATTGAATGCATCATAATGAAACTCAATGCAACCTCTGCTAATGTTAGCTGTTAGCTCCGCAGGACTGTGCTGCAGCTTTAACGCTAACTCGCTCTCCTGCTGCCGATTTCAACACAGATTTGTTCTTCACAATGTAGCATGATCGGGGAAAAAATAGGCCGCGTCCCGTGGTCGCATCGATAGTGAGTTTAATGCCTCCTCTCGGTTTTTAGACGCAGTTAGTCTCGAGCGTTGACGGTACCTATGGTACCTGCGGTACTGAAACGAGTAGGCTACCGTCATGTTTGCAGAATATCGGTTCTTGTCACATCCCTAGTTTGACAGAATGATGTATTAAATCCATGGAGGGATTGTGTTTATTGTCCCAGTTTGTTGCCCTCCAGTTACCCTGCAGTGCCTCCTGCTTTGGGCTGATGGTGGGAGGGGGGGGCCTTTCTTCCCAAAACCCAGTTCGCTCTTTTGTCCCTCACAACCCGCTTAAAATAGCCCCAGTCTGGACTTTGGAGGCCCAATTTTTATGCAATATAGAGTTGAGAAATGATGTTGCAGAGAAATCAAGACAACAGATCTGTACAAGTGAAGAAGAAATGGCCTTTACTTATCCCAGACATATATATATATACGACCAGACTGCACAGCTTCCCTCTGTCATATTTTACATCTGAAAATGTTGCTTTCAATTTGTCGTTTGTGGATATAAAAATCTGCTGCTATTATGAAGAGATGGGCCGACAGGATGTTTTAGCATTCAAAGTCTATACGGTTTCTTTGAGATTGTCCCGATGTAATGAATACTGATCAGCCCATAAACTGAGAGGAGACCTTCCGAAACACGGCAGCCTAGATCAACACCTAGCTGCCCCACAAATGACCCGCTGTCTAAATGGTAATGTTCATTCATGCATCCCATATACACATCTGTAGGAGGCTATATTAAACTCTCTCCCTCTGATGGCTTGTTGACATATCGGAGTGTTTCTGCTTTTGTCTGTCGTGGACTTGTTGTGTTCTTGAAAGGTGTAAATCAGCTTTTTGACCCAGCAAACACACTGTCCTCAACAGAGATACAGCAGCACTGGTTCGTTCAAATTCTTAAACCCATCTACATCTCGACCAGCTTTCTCTGGTGGTCCTGTGAATAATGTCTGTCCTCTCTTTCAAACAGTCTGATGGGAGGTGGTCAGATGGATGCAGCATCCCGTCTCTGCAATAGACTGTATATAAGAAGTGGACGTGGTCACAGTGACTTCACCCATTGGTTTGTGGACTGCTGTTTTGAAGCCTCGAGTTTGGAATTTTGGCCGTCGCCATCTTGGCTTTTTGCAACCAGACGTGACACGAGAGGGTGGAGCTAAGTACAGCCGACCGCTGAATAAAACATCTATAGGCAACCAAATGTAACTTTAATGAAGTGAAAACACACTGTGAAAGGGTTAAAGTTCTAAAGAATCCCCTGCTTTATGGTCTGTTTGACTCTAAATGGGACCATCATTTACTAAATGAACATTATGCTGTATTGAAGAAGACGTTAAGATAACAAAAATACAACTATTCTTATTTTCAGGTGATTAAACACTAAAGAAAATATACTTAAATCTTACACACTGGTCCTTTAATGCACACAAGGCAGGGTGACATTGGTGCTGTAGCTCTAGATATAAGGTGTTGTTGGGCCTCCACACACACACACACACACACACACACACACACACACACACACACAAACACTTTCACCATACATCTGTTCTTATTCTGGGTGACTTTCACATTCCTGGGTCTGGAAATATGTTTGCAGCTCGTATAAAAGACCAAAATAGAGGTTGCTGGGTGAATGTTGATCACGCTGAAACAAGTGTGTGTGACTTGTCATTGTTGTTGTCACTCCCTCCCCTTCACACACACACACACACACACACACACAAGGACATTTGGAGAGCATAACAACTTCAACATGTGACGTTAGGAAAACCAGGTCATTGAAATACAACGGGAGAGAGAGAGAGTGAGAGAGTGAGAGAGAGAGAGAGAGAGAGAGACGGGGGACACAGTCTACATCTGCATGTGAGCTGTGTGAAACCTCATGAGTGAAGAAGAAGCACATAATCCTGCTCGTCTTCCTTCCTGGAAAACACACACACACACACACTACTCTCTCCATGTGTGTGTGTTACATGTTTGAGTGAGTGACAGTGCTGCTGGGAAAGAGGGACCCCCCGGCTTTAAAACCGAGTGTGTGATAATGGGGCTCTGGTTATGTAACAGAGAGCAGTGTGTGTGTGTGTGTGTGTGTGTGTGTGTGTGTGTGTGTGTGTGTGTGTGTGTGTGTGTGTGTGTGTGTGTGTGTGTGTGTGGTGGGGGGTTGGATGGGGGGCTAAGCGAGGGGAACAAGCGGGGGTTTCTTCTCCACAGTGCGTGAAGGAATGCCCATAAATCCATAGACATTAGATTTGAGTCCAGCCTCTGTTAACACACTGTAAAACGTTGCCTCACACACAACTGATGTGTTATCATCGTGTTCACACTTACAAGCGTTTTAATTACATTTTTATCTTTATTTAAACTAAAACAACGAAGGGTTGTCCTTAAGTCTAAAGCGACTCATTAAAATCTTTCTGCTCTTAAAAAATGTAGGAAACGTGCAGGTGGAGATGACAGACTGCTTCACTTTGTTTGAAAAGATTCTCATGATTAATGATGATGCAGATGTTACATAACTTATGTGAAGAAAACATTAACACATTAAAGTGGCAGTAGGCAGCATATTTTTGGCATCATTGGGCAAAAATCCCATAAAAACCTTTCAGCATATTGTAATTCAAGTGTTCTGAGAGAAAACTAGACTTCTGCTCCTCATCATGTCTCTGTTTTCAGGCTTTAGAAAAATCTAGCCTGTGACGGGAGACTTTGACCAATCACAGGTCATTTCAGAGAGAGAGAGAGCGTTCCTATTGGCTGTGCTCCGGCTGGTGGGCGGTGCTTGGTATTTCCTCAAGAGATCTCAACATGGCTACTACAAGATGATTCTGAGAACATCTGAGGAGAGAAATAGGCATTAACGTAACATAATATTTATTCATATTTGATCAGCGCTGCCTAGTTTGACCGTTTGGTTCGTGAGTGATTGACAGCCGATGGACAGCAGATCTCAGATCAGCTCTAACTGTTTGTTTTCCTACGGTCGATGAAATCTTGCAGATGCCGTTAGGAGCACCGGAGGACACAGAGGCACATGATTTTTTTCAGGTTACCTGTTTCATGTACTACTGTAACGATATAGCGACCGTTTTTTAATCACATTTGCTCCAATCTTGTCTACTTCAACATTAAAGCCACTCTGTGTAGATTTTTCAAATTTCGGACGTTTGATCAACCCTCAGTGGTAAAACTGAAAAAGTAATACAGTGCTGTGGACGGGGAGGGCAGAAAAAAAACATATGTAGCCACCTAAAAGAAAGGCTCACCTAAAGAAAAATGATATTCGTTTAAGTGTACGCTATATTTAGAATATTTTTTACCTTTGCCATCTGACGGTGGGGAACTGAACTGAAAGTGAAACTTATCTATGCATCTCCAAAGCCAGCAGACTCAACTGCCATAGGAGCGCCGACTGCAGGTCAAAGCCGGATCTGGGTCTGTCCACGACGAGCTGGACGCTGAAATCTGAGCTGAAGGAGTTTCCGGTGAACCTGCAAGATTTCGTCTGATGTTGGCGGAATCCGACCCGGTGTCACCGATGACGAGCATTAAGAAAAACTATATAGAAATAGCCAATCTTCTCTCTGATGGTCTTGTTTACTTCTGAAAGTCATATAAAAGCATCAAATATGAGTAACATATTTCAAGCAGTTCATCAAGAATTTTAAAAATGTGATGAGTAACTTGGTGAACCATATTCTTAACTGTCATCACAGCCGTAAGAGTCCATATTCATAGAGTATAAACCCACATGTATATTCAATTAGACACTGTGATGTTGAGATATGTTTTCAGTTATGGGCTGTTTCTCCTAGAGCAGTGCAGGACTCTGGGAAGTTTGTGGTTAGAAACACTCTCCCCGATTATCCTCTGCTCCCTCAGATACCCGTCTCTAAGCTCGGGTTCAAAGTTCAGCAAGTTCAAACCAGACTTCCTGCCCCAGCTCGCCTCATGCAGATCAGGATCTCTGCCCAGAATAAAATAAAAAAACGCCACGTACACAATAATAACGCAGGAGGCACATGCAAGAGCTGTTTTTCTGCGATGATGTGAACGCCACTTTATAGCTGCCAAACAGATCTCATGGCTAGATCCACGATGGATGGTTTACACTGAACAGCTGTCAGTACCAGTTAGAGCGCTGCTTTGTTCAGCCGGGGAGATTTTCTCCAGGAGACACCGACCAAGCGAGAGGAAGAACGAAAGCAAATGTGCAAATTGTGTGTTTGTGTGTGTGTGAGCGTGTGTGTACCTGTAATGTGATAGAGAATAGGTCTGGAGGCCTAAACCTTCCTAATGCTAACCAGCTGTGGTCAGACTCACTACAACTACTCAAAGTGCAGTAGTTAAGGTAGTTACATCAGATATTATGGTGTTAAAGTTAAAGCTGCTACTTTAATCATTTTAACCGTATTGTAAATAAAAGACTGTCAGCCTGCAGTGTGGCCAGGGTTGGGTATCGTTTAACAAGACTCGGTCCAAACCGAGTATATGTCTTGGTACTGGGTTATTTTGATCGATACCTTAAAAGGTTTTGAGTACCAGTACCATTTAGTGTGAATATTCTGGATAGTGTAATGGCACAAATCAGGAAAAGGGTGCTATTCTATTAGAGAAAACATAGTTAATGTGCTGATTAAACCATCATGTATCGTGTTATCGTGCTGCTCGGGAAAGTAGTTGACGTTCAAGTGCAACATACACCAGCCACAGAGACATTTCATGTGCGTTTGTTGACTTTACACCCATATAGCACACACAACACAACACATCATATAGACAGAAGTACTATAACTCTAGTAGCCAGGATGTGTTGATCCAGGAAGCAAATGTGATGCAGTTAGTGCATTTATAAAGGAGCACTGGGATAAAGGGAAGAGCTGAATCTCAGTGAGCTGACACACATCAAGAGCTCACATCAAGTGAACCGGTATATGTAGTGAGTGACTGATGAGACGATGAGCTGCAGGTGAGGAGGATGAGGAGGAGGAGGGAGGCCAGGTAATTACAGAGCAGATGAGGGAAGTGGAAGCAGGTGTGTAGATGGGTGTGGCACTCAGGTAATGGGGAATAGAGGGAAAAGTTTAGTTTATTTAGAAAAAACTAAACTATTGTATGAGTCTATACATTGTTTTTTTTAGGAAATTCCTGCATATTATACCTTTAATCAACTGAAACAATTTATTCATCCCCCCATCGGTGCTCATTTTTTCCACAGAAATAGAGCATGTGTACAAGAGCACCAACTTATTTCTCACAGTAAAACTCTTTTTGAGGAAAAACCCCTCAAGACTTTTGAATTCTGTGTTATAGTTATATCAGTAATGTATCCAGTTTTCCAAATGTCAAGTCCTTTTTGTGTTCTATTTAAGGACTGGCATGAGGCAAATTATTAATCTCTCCTCTGTTATTTTTCTTTCTTTTTTTCCACTTCTAAATGCACTTTATTATTATTCTCTGTAGGCAAATAAAGTACTGAAAGGCTGAAGCTGGATCTTTTTCTAAACACATCCAGTTACATTTTTTCATTAACCAGTCATGCTGGCAGCGTTTTATCAGAACACCTGTCCATTCTGGAAAAAACGGAGTTTGATTTAATGAAGGAGAACCAGATCTGAGCAGCTAAACAGACCTGAGACCATCAGATTGATAAGTTAGTGAGTAGTAGTGAAGTAAAACGTAGCAACAATATTTCCCTCTGAGATGTAGTAGAGTAGAAGTATAAAGTTACATAAAAAGTCAAGTACAAGTGGCACAAAATTGTACTTAAGTACAGTTCTTGAGTAAATGCACTTAGTTAAATCTGCTTCACAAAATTGTTTACAAGAGCACAAGATCTAGCCTCTTAGTTTTGCTCTCAAAGTGTACCAGATTGATGCATTTTATGTACAAAATATTCGTCTGGGGAGTATGCCCCCGCACTGTGTGAAACACTGAGTAAACCGAAAAATATACCGGTACAGTATATGTGATCTGTTGTGAACGTGTGGAGATTGGCCTGAGCAGACGTCAGATTCCCAGCCTGAATTATGATCCCAGTCCGGCCCTGAACAGTGCTGTCCGGTATTCCAGGATTTAGCCAAGTTTCACGGACATTACGGTTCCCGATATCCCGTTGGATAGACACGGAGGTTCTCCAGCAGCAGCCCATCAACCAACGTCCACACATTGGCCAGCAGAATGCCCGTTGTACAATTAACCGTAAAGCAAGCTATATTATTTCTCCGATATGTGCATAAAAATATCTCCAAAAGGCGTCAACATCACAATCTGAGGTGACATCTAGCGGCTGTGATGGCACCCACCTGTCACTCAAAGCAGCCACGCCCTTAATTATGCCTAATTTTAAGCCTTAATATAAATCAAACGGGGGAGTTATGTAAAATTCCCCCCCCGTATAGTTGTCACGAATGGGATAATTAGCTATAGAGACCAAGACTGTTTTTTTTAGCAGGCTGTAAACATGTTTATTTCTGCTGTAAAGTCGGGTATTTTAACATGGAGGTCTATGGAGATGACTCGCTTTTGGAGCCTCAAGTGGCCACTCGATGAACTGCAACTGAGTAGCTTTTCATCGGTGTGTAGTATTTGTTGTTCAAACAGACGGGAACGCTGGCGTCTGAGCTTCAAGTGTGAATCCTCGACCGTGTGTGTGTGTGAGGATGACACAGAGAGCGACACCCAACAAGGCGGAACAATATGGGATTGTGTGTTTGACCTGAGAATACATGCTCTCCGTTCTCCCACGGCACACCCTCAGATAACTTTACCAGTCAGACAAGCAAAAACCAGCGTGAGGGCATTTATTGTCGTTGGCAAACAGTGGAAGTGCTGTGATCTTTACTGCTGCAGCTGGGGATATCAGATGTGGATAGAAAATAAAAGCCATGAAATGGAAGTATCATTTCCATGGTAATGGACTGTATCAGATGTAGGATAAATAATGCAGATGTGCTCCTTTTTGTCTGACTCTGAACTTCAGAAAGTTCTCCGTCCTCCTGAGCTGACAACCCGACAGAGTGGGAGGAATTACCTAGACAAAGAACTAACAGACTTTTGCTATTGTTTTGTTCATTTCTTACTAAATTGTGAACGGCCAGCTCCCTAATGCTACCTCCTGTTATTGACCTAAGGAGGGTATAGAAAGCAACATGTCAAAAACTTTACATTTAACCAGGATTGTTTGGAGTTGCTTCAGGCCAAAATCCAGTCACTTATATATTGTTCTTTATATAGTGAATGCGTATAATTTGGCCAAGAGGTGAAATATAAAGAGAGAAAAGCAGAGGACCAAGAAGAGAGCCCTGAGGTACTCCATATTTCACATCAGAAAATGTTGTTATTCAAGGAAACACTGTTCTTTCGGAGACGCTCAATTTGTTTTTAAATTGGGAAATTATGAATATATGATGATCAGTGTTGTGCACGTTCACACACTAGTTCACAATTTTGGCAACGGGACACACACTAGTTCACAATTTTGGCAACGGGACAAGATTTCGGTATCAGAAGCGTTCTGGTTTCCGTTTATAGTCAGAGAAGTATTGATCAATCACGTTCGAGCAGGCTTCGGTTGAGTGCAGATAAACAGTCCGTGTGGAGAGCAAAAGAGGCGGAACGTGTAGGCCAAAATACAATCTTGGAATCCACCAGCTATCTAATGATGATTTTTATTGGTTTAAAAATTAGCTTGTAAACTGACTACTTGTGAAACAATCTCGTTGTACATGTCGTCTCTCAACTCCAACTCCAGTCTCGCATCTCAAGTTGTTAATCGGACTGTAAACAATGGGCAGCACACGGAAGAGGAAGTCTTAGCCCGGATATCCGCTGGCTACACTGGAACCCCAGAAACCCAATGGGTTCCGAGATTTATTTGAATTTTTGATTGAATACAAGAGCCTCAAATGAGTTGAATTTAATATCACAATTGGAGGGTAAATTAACAACAAAGTTGTATTAAAGCAACACCTCCACCTCGTGTGTTTATAGAGAAATAAGAGTGAAATTACAGGCTCCCACTTGACTCTCTCATCCCTGTTTGCTCTGCTGGAACTGAGGCTGTAACCAACCCGGTCTCGCAGAAAGGCGTATTAATACCACGACCTTTTCACGTGTCATTTGTACGCCATGCAAATGTCCGCAGTTAGGTTCAGGCAAGAAAACCGCTTAGTTAGGGTAAGGGAAAACGTCATGGTTGGGCCTAAAATAAGTACGTAAACTTAAGTAAAACACGTACGGAAACAACGTAACACAACTACAGAAAACAAGTCACAAAAGTCAATAAAAAACACGTGACAAACGTCACCAACGTTGCTTTTTATCCTACATCACTTACTCTCTTACAACTCTTATCGTAGCATTTATACGCAGTTTACATTGCAGTTAGAACAGAATACATGGCGTACAAATGACACGCAGAAATAAAGGAAGGCGTACTTATTGCACACTAAACGCCTTGCGCATTATCGTCGCATTTATACGCCTTTTCGACTACAAAACATGCCTCTTTTTACATATCATTGCAAAATGGCTTAGTTTAAAAAAGGATTGAAAAATGGCTTAGTGTATTTCAAATTGTACATTTATAATTAAAGAACAATACAATCAGTTGAATATAGTGTTAAATATTCCCTAATCCTTAATCTCATCCTCCCCTATCCTCGGAGATGGGTGGCTGTGTCGGCTTCCGGAGTCGCTCCATAACATCCCATAAATCTCTTCTCTCCAACACACAGTCTGGAGGCCGATAATCGGTCCACAGTCATGCAGGATCTGTAAAAAATGCTGCGGAAAGCACACGCCCACATACACTGAAGACAATATAGGCTACGTCAACACACGCCTGCGGTTTAAAGACGGTAAAGGTTCTCCGGGTGCAAATCCAGTCAAGGTCGAGGTTTAGTTCAGTTTTCAGTCGCTCAGATTCAGAGTAACGTTTCACTTTGAAAAGTCGCACAGAAACACTGACAATGTCAAACTGGTGATTTACAGTCAGTGTAAACAACAGGCTTTAAAGGACTCATGACTAAGGATAATTGTACTTGTGTCCTCAAAAGCTATTTAAAAACATTCCTTACATAACTGCCAGCCCTCAATGACACACGGGCTCTTCCATGCAGAGAAATAAAGTCACACTAAAAAAAGCCTTTTTCCTTTTCAACTTCCTTTTTTATCCACTTATATATTTTTCTTTTGCCATGCAAACATATACTGCAGAAACTGTTGACTTGCACAATCCAGACATCCAGTGTCCCTCACCCACCATATTCACAGCTGTAGTAGTGAAATCACACCTTAATAGTTCAAAACAGCAGCATTGTTGTCCAAAAACTATTAAAAACACATCAATGAGCCACTGGGTGACATACTGTAGTTTATTTTTACTCAACCACACACACACCGTCCTGCTGCCACTAATACTCACTAAAGCACCAAATGTGGATTAATCCACCGCTGAAAATAGTCCCCAACAAATGCATTATTCATTAACGTTTGCAAAAACCTACAGTGTCCAGCTGTTTTAGGAAATTACTCAGCCTTTAAAAAAAACTATATATTTGAGAGTTATTTTCTTCAGTAGGATGCGGCAAGCAAAAATCATGCTTCAGTCCATGAGATAGTGAAGCTTTGAAGACCTGCTAGTAGCAGATTAGTCACGTAAAGACTGGCCTGTGGCTGGGCATTTCAAATGTTAATCAAACAAATTTTTGTCTAGTCAAAACAAACAGCTTTTGAACACATTACAGAACAGTATCTGAACACGTCTGGCTATTTACTCTAAGGCTAATGCTCAAAATAGAAGAAAATTGCATAGAAACTCATAAGGGTTGATGAACAGGAATGTACACACACTGTATTTATGAGTGAAAGTGTGGGTGGACCCTCACTAAAACACTGTAGACTAGTGTATCGTATAGAGAACACACACAGGAGTGCAGAACAAAAACAAGGACATGGAGAGTTGTGGGAATAACAAGGTTATGTAACACACAGTAAAAGAGGTGCAGGCTGAAGGAGCGTTAGAGGGAGGGAGGGGGTGCTGCTGGCCTGAGACAAGAACGAGGTTATAAGACTCACCGGAGAGGGGCGGAGGGTTGTTGGAGTCAGAGTCGGGGGAAGAGGTCAAGAGCTGCTGTACTGAGGCCGTGGGGTATAGATAGTCTCCCTGGTCAACCTCTCAGCCACAACGGAGCGATAGATCAGGTAATAGCTGCAAGTATTTCAACTACACGGTGCTTTTCATACAGAAATAGGTTCTTTATAATTATACAGCTTTAGTCCTCCCACACAGGTGTTTTCAGTTGTTGCCTAATTAGACGTCTCCTCAGGACTGAGTGTGTACAGACTACACCTGACTGACACAGTTATCATTGTTATTAATGAGATCACTGAATTCACAGCCAACCTCCACCTGACTGGAGGTCTAATTAGAGTAATTCAAAGCACCTGTGTGGGCTGTTAAAGTAGCTGTAGTCCCTCTGGAGTGCCTCAGATTTCTAGCATTAGAGTGCTAGAAATCAGCAGCAGATACTCCCAAGAAATACCTAAGTACTGTAACGAAGTATTGTTACTTCAGTAAAAGTACACCACTGGAGCCGACACTACGCCGCTGGAGGCCCGGGCCGCGCCGCTGGAGGCCCGGGCCGCGCCGCTGGAGGCCCAGGCCGCGCCGCTGGGGATCTCTCAGAAATGTGAGATAATGCCGATGAAGCAAGATGATGATGATTTTGTGCAATAGTTAAATGTGACAGAGGGTAAAAGACTTGACCTTTGACTCACTTAAGAGAATATACTAAAAGCGATTCAGCACGGCGTTATTTACAGTAAAGTCAAAGATCCATGCTTTATCTGCGTCTGTGAATATGACTCACGAGCCAAATATGTTAATTCATCCTCGCCAACAACTTCATCTTCTCCTTCTAAATCAAACTCGACAGCACTCAGACAGCACGTACTGTACCACAGACAGGGCAACACATCTGTTTGATTTAGAGCAGGGGTCGGCAAACCTTGTGATATGACAAAATGTTCTGGTTAATCAGTGTGCCAACATTAAGTTAAATTATGACACCACATCAAATTTAAATCTCAACGGATCTGTAATTTTACACCGTCCACCGTGGATTCCATTTTGGATCCTTGACATGAAAAAGTTTGAGATTGCTCTAAAAAGATGTGTGCTGGATTTTTCTAACTTTCATTTATTTCCATCGCTCACTTGATGCTCCTCTGGGAGGCAGCCGGGCAAAAAAGTTTGATAAATAAATAAATAAGTAAATAGTTAAAATAGTATGCATATTTATAATATTTTTATTGTTCAACACAGGACATTTCTGTAGAGACATTAAATATGACAATAGAATAGAAATAATTTTGTTTTACTATTGTACAGCTCTTTGTAGGCAGACGTTTTACTGGCGTCCGGTAGTTTCAGTCCAAAATGGCGGAAGCGTAGCTCTGCTGCTGGGCGCTGATGTTGCAATGGAACGACCAATTGACTTTCTCTTCTTATCAATATACCTACCCCTGATTTAGATAATAGAAAATATAAAGTATTTTAAATCTGCATCTGGATCTGCATCAAACCCATCCATAAAAACTATGTGGGACTGGAAACGTAACCTCTTTAGCTGTAATGAAATCATCATTACTGACTCTGCCGTCATTCCCTCCTTCATGAGGCCCAGCAGGACGTCAGTGATCGGTGTCCTCTGAGGTGCAAAGCTTTCGTTTCCCAGGTTGCCCGGTGCTACGTCTTTAAATGTCCCTGCAGATTAATCAGTCACCGAGAAGAAAGGAGCTCTTTTTCCTCAAAGTTCACTCCAGGACTTGGACCATCATGTTAATGATGTTTGTGTTTTTCCCTCTAGGCCCCAGACTGAGTCTCAGGAGGAAGCCACAGTTCAACGGGAGAGGGAGAAACGCACCGGCGAGAGCGAGTGCGAGGACGGTCCCTTGATCACACTTTAGCTTTAATGGGAAACAAATTGCACGGACGGGTGGAATGAGTGGGAAATGCCACACGAGACTGAAATGTGTGGTTTAGTGCCTCGTAAGTGATGCGGGGGAATGTGACTGATTTATTAGAGTGATTTCCTTCTGCAGAGATATCCAGTCTCTCTGTGTGTGTGTATAAACAATCAAGACAGTAATACATGTTACATGTTTCTGTGGAAATTGAATCCAGAGGAAACTCTGTATCCCAGCCACTGTGAGAACGCTCAGAGGAGAATTTATTTTCCTCAGAGGAAGGTTTTTGCTCAGCTTGTTATTTGTAGCGGGGAATTAAAACAGGGCCCTGTGAGGTTTTTCATCTCCCATTAGACATTACAGAGACACATGTTGCGGTTACAAGGCCATAAAATAGCAGCAGCGAGAGAAAATAAGGCAAACATCCAACGTGTTTTATGCAAAGTTGTTCCTCTCGATCATTGTTACGATTACCATTTGTGCTGCTTTGCCTGGAAAAGAATGCCTTCTGCACACCAGCGTCTAAATGTGACACTTGCACAAATAAAAATACACCACAAATGTCCTTAGTCTATTTCGAAAGAGTAGCAAAGACAGACATAAATGTTCAAAGAGCAATTGTGTATTTTGTGTGTGTGTGTGTGTGAGCAGTTGTGGGTGTTTCGAGAGTAAACACATACAACATTTTCTTAACAGACCTGTATAGCTGTGAGGAAACAAGAGGCCGTATCTGGGCGCTCACGTCCAAAGTTTGACAAATGAGGCCTTAAATTAGGGAGCGATATAAATAAATGTTCTGTATTTCTGCAGCCTGAACTTTGTTTATGCCATACATGCTGAGTGGACGGTTTATTTCCTGCATCATTCAAAACCACTCGAATAGGCGAATGATGTAGGTGTATATTGTGCAAGATTATTATAATGTTATTGTTTTTCAACTCCCACACTAAGCAGATACTTTAGCCTTAAAGGAAAATTCAGGATTATATGATTGTGGGTCCTTTCTTTCTTGACTAGGACCACTAGCTACTTAACCTTAAAGATGCTCTATACAATATCCAGAGCATTAACATAGCATCAACAACTATTGTCTATGTAAAGATATAGAGGAGTAATGTCCACCTGAGCAGAGAATGAAGTCACTCTCCCTCTCTGTGCTTTGTTGACATCGCTGCATGCTTTAAGTGCATTGGAAACCGATGCACAGAGGCACCCAGTATGTGACAAACCGGGCTTTCAACTAACTCGACAAACAAGAACTTTAGTGGACGTACATTGACAGTGAGAAGTTGCCCCGAGTGATTACACTACAGCCCGTTTAGCCAGCTCGTTCTTATCCCAACTCGTCACATACCACCCCTTGGCATTGGCGTCACGCACCTTGGCGTTGGCGTCACGCCCCTTGGCGTTGGCGTCACAACCCTTGGCGTTGGCGTCACGCCCCTTGGCGTCACTTTAGGATTAGGCAACAAAACCACTTAGTTAGATTTAAGAAAGAACTACATGATTGGGCTTAAAACTACTACATTTGTACAGTAAAAATTACACTGAATGTTGTGAACACGGGACACCAACAGCGGCCTCCTGGATGAAAGCCTTGTGTTTGTTGGACCCATCCACCTCCCGGGTATTACGCTCATTAAACTACGTCACCACAGTCACTCCTGACGCATTTTCTCAGAGTGTTACCGTTGCCGCGGATGGGTTTACATTATAGTTAATGGAACAGCCGCTAAAGGGTGCCTTGTATGTTGGTATCGCCCTGGGAATGAGAACGGGCTGGTTTAGCAGTCCCGTCTGCAGCGCTCTCATTCAATACTGGACATATTTCAGAACTTGTTATCCCCATTAGTGACATAAAATCATGGGAAAATAGGGTCCAGATTGAAAAAAACTAAAGTTACCCTTTAACAAAAATTAAAAAAAAGCTGTTACCCTTAAACTTTTTGCTTCAGCCTTGGAAAAAGACACAGTTCTTACTGTCAAAAATCCATTTTACATGTTTGAATCAGTCAACTGACATGTTTGCATAAATGAGTGCGTATATGTTTAACATCTATCACTAACTGGGTACAAACTCATCTCAGTCCTGTCAGTCACACAGTGAAACCAGCCTTTCACCAAGACATGACATCATACCTCAGGTTTCCATGGTGAAACACACACTGTCCCATAGTACACAGTACAGTCCACACACTGTTTTCTACCAAACAGACTCTGACAAGCCGGCCTGTCTCCTGTGCAACGTCATCACAGACCAACATAAACCCACTTTAGTTGTAGTTTTTTAAAGCAGCGATTCATCACGGTCGCCGGGTACGCTGCGTAAGCGGTCCCCAGTTGCAGGGTCTGACTGGATGGATAAAGGGTGAACAGGAGAGCGGTTCTCTGCTGGCACAGAGAGCCCAGTCTGGAGGAAGACTAGCCCTGCAGCGTTTGATATCAGCGGTAGCCGGGGACGATCCCACCGCTCAGGCTCAAATAAACATCGGGTTGATCTCGGAGTTGTGTAACAAACCTCCATCTGTTTCCCGAAAAGGCATCTGAGCATTTAAATGTTTAAGCCACAGGTCTGTCTATATGCATATGTATGTGTATTGTACATCTACTTTGAGAAAGGTTTGACCAGTGTACATTTCTATCCACACTTAACGATCGTTATTGGCTGGAAAACCTTTACTTATCCAAAAATGTCAGTGGGTGGCTGTGAGTTCTCCCCGTACAGCTCCGTCTCAGCCTTCATACAAACTATGGAAAATAAATAGGGCCATATTTTTAAATCTGACAAAAGCCATAAAAGGAAAAACTGTGTTTGTTGTACAAAGTTAAATGATGTGTGACGTTTGGCTGAGAAGTTAAAGATCAACTCTGACATTTTAAGAGCTCCCTGGTCACAACATGTGATGAGAGGATTTAAACCAGTTCAACATATTCTCACTAGCAACTCGTCAAATAGCAACATTTGTTCAGTGCTTTGTTCATTTGTACATTTGTTCAACGCTTCAAAATATGACGCACTAGGTATCCCTCTAGCTTCAGTTTCAGGCCTGTCAGGGACGGCGTGACTGCTTTTTACATGCATACTGTCTTTTCAAAATAAACTTACAACGTAGGTTTACTTCATTTTTAAGTTTACTTGTTTAGGTTTAGGAAAAGATTGTGGTTTGGGTTCAAATAAGTATGTTTTTTTAAGTAAAATAAGTATGCTTGTTATGTAACTTGCGTACATGGTGTTAATTAAGTACGTAAGTTATGTAACTTACAGTTTCCGCTTGTTACATGCGTAATGCCTTTTCAAAATAAACTACTGTGCTCACTGGAAACGTGCAGTTTTCTGTTCGTTACATGCATACACTGTCTTTTCAAAATAGACTTCCGACGTAGGTTTACTTAGCTTTAAGGTTTACTTACGCAACAAAACTACTTGGTTAAGGAGGCTACATGAGGAGGCTTACTTTAGCCAGGTCACTGTCTGGTGTCAGGCAAGTAAATTGGAAATGAATGTATAATACAATACAAACAAAACCCAGTGGAACCAGTAACATCCTCCCTGTCATACTCAATAACCAGTATGTAGTTAACTTGAGTGCAAATTGCAAAAACAAGATTGTTAACACTGCAGGGAAGGTGATTAGCAAAGTCACGGAAACAAATTTGCTATATATCTGGAAGTGCTGCACACAGAAAAGCTAAATTTATAACTGCAGATACCTCAACATCCACCCCGCTCAGAGGCATCCTGCGTGGTTATCTTTCATCAAATGTTAGTGGGTTGAGTCAAACTCCCAACAATGTGCTGCAGTCATTTAATGACTGAACTTTCTGTCTGGAGCTGACATTTTAAAGCTAAACTGATGTGCTGCCGCTGTGGCTCATTTGGCTGAGGTAAGTACCATTCATCTTATGTAAAATCCAACTCCAGGACTGGAAAATGTTATGCATGTCATCCCTGTAACCCGTTCAGCAAAGCAGAAATCTCTGTAACAGTCAAGCTGATTTCTGCTTTTTATCACGCTGAGACTCATCTTTAGTTGTATTCTGCAGTTTCTCCAACCAAACCCACAGAAAAGGAAGAAAGCCTTGTTGGGCAATTGGGTCTAATCTGCAGGCAAGGCAAGCTTGTAATTATCAATGAGGCATAAAGGAGAGAACTAACCAAACTATCATTAAGCCAAAAGTCTGGCTTCCTGTTTTCAAGTTCTCTTGGCTTTCTGCAGGACTCACTAATCTAGCGAGCTGATCTTTAACCTCTTTATCAATGTTTAATTCACTGTTTTGAATTTTTCCTGCAGATTTGACCTGAATATGAATTTCCGTCGCAAACTATGGACTCTAAAAACGGGAGGGTGATCTCACAATACATCACTTATTATATCCCGAGTCCAGCCAACGTTACGTAAGAGAAGTGAGACCCGCAGACTGTGTGAGTGGATATTATGACTTATTTTACAGTCAGCCTTTCATTTAAGGACGTCAGGCTTTTTTGAAGAACAAAGTTTTTTCTGTTGCGCCGAGCTGGACCGACTCACCTCATCCATCACAAGATGGAAAACTGATACAAACACATGCGGCTTCATGCTTTGATCCAAGTCCACGTCCAGCGAGGCTTATTACCCACAGCTCCTGTCATGGGCACCTAGTTATAGGTAGAAGTGGGGGGTGCAATATTAGTGACAGACAAGGGGAGGTATGGCAGAAAAAAAACCCATTTAATTAACACCTGAAAGTACCATTTCCTCCAATATAGAGTATTCAAGCATGACCAATAAAGCTGCTCTTTCACTATAAAGCACAGTTTATATCGCTCTATTAAAGGGACTTTCTCCCAGGAGACTGCTGTTCGTGTCCCGTGTGAAACACAACAACATTATCTTTCTGTTCACAATGATAAGTTTAACTTAATTTCAACCCAAACCAAGATCTTTATTCCTGAAGTTTTCCTACATCATGTGGATGGCAACAAGTTCGAGGTGTTGACTCGGCCTCCAAATTCTCCAGATCTCAATCCGATCGAGCATCTGTGGGACGTGCAAAAGGGGATTTATCACACAGTTAATTTCCCATAATCCCCAGCATGTAGGGCTTTGGTTAAAAAAAGCCAAAGGTGGACTTGGAGGGATTGTGACAAGCAGGTAAAGTCACACGGGGGGGATGGGGGGGTACAGAT
The DNA here is from genome assembly GCA_916701645.2 of Sebastolobus alascanus. Taxonomy (NCBI): domain Eukaryota; kingdom Metazoa; phylum Chordata; class Actinopteri; order Perciformes; family Sebastidae; genus Sebastolobus; species Sebastolobus alascanus. Next base: position 96,570 of record CAKAOJ020000409.1, read on the forward strand.
GGCTGGAATCAGGCAAGTGGGCACAGAAGCCAGCAGAAGGGAAAAGCACAGAGGCTTTAAGAGCAAACATGTGTGGAACAACTCACGCTGATACACCACAGATGTGTTTGTGTGCATCTTGAATGAGCCTAAGTAAGAAAGAACTCTCAGGACATAATGTCGGCGATAAAGTTCAGTATCTTGGATCCCGGTGAACTTCTTACAGGCCAGAATGTAATTTTGGATTTCATTCTACGCCGCCGCTGCTTCGTGAGTGATTACAGGCCTGATTGAAATGAACACGGGCCCCAGGCTCCGTCTCAGCTTGAGGTCCGCTGACATCTGAGCGTTGGCCGTTTTAAACATTCACATAAAGCCTCCAATGTACCAAGAATGCACGAGTCATTATCTTAAATGCAGCAACATTAAACATAGGCTCAAGGCACCAGATACTATAGCAGATCTGCGGTACTAACACACACCAGCATGATCTGCACACACAGGACTTCAAACCTAATTAGGTTATGCAATCCAGAGAAGTTATACAATTCAAACCGCTGTGAGGATTATTGAGTTTGGAAAAAAAAGAACAGAAAAGCAGAACATTGTGTTTTCTGATTAGTAATTGATCGTTTAACTACAACTATTTTCTCACTTCCTGCCACGTCCTGTGTGTTTCATCTTCAGTGTGGAGTGGAATGATGTGCTTTGGGAAAGATGTAGCGATAGATGACATAACAGGGACCGTCCATTGTTCCAACGGCCCATTATTCTGATACCTCAATAGTCCAAAAAATGTCCCATTGGACCGAAAGACCATTTATCTGACAGCCAGTTATCCCGGAAAACAAACGACCATTGTTCCGGAGGCCCACTGCTCCGAAAATACACACTCTCTGTTATTAAAGCTGCAGTCGGTAGCTTTGAGCAAATATGATAAAAAGTTATTTTTATAAAACAAGAAATGAGAAAGTTTGTGACCCGGCCGCCATGTTGAAAAAAGTCGAGCCAAAACCAAGCACCAAGCAGAGCCGCTGTAAAAACAATGAGGCACCCTTTAGCGTCTGTATGAGACGCACCGGGACTTCAACTAACTCCATCTGCATCTAAACCCATCCGCGTCATTATTAGACGCAGTTTTAAGAGATCGCCAGGAGATTGCCGTACGTGTCCCGTGTGAAACCAAGTCAACGCTGACTTCTTTTTAACGTTACTTTTGTTACTTTTACATAACTTATGTACGTGGCATTAATTAAGTACGTATGTTCCGTAACAAATGTACTAATTTTAACCCAAACCACGATCTTGTCCTGAGCCTAACCAGGTAGATCTGCTGCCTAAACTTCTACAATTTCATTTCCAAGAATTCTACGATTTAATTTAGCAGGCGCTTTTGTTCAAAGCGACGTACATCTGAGAAAGTTCGTACAACACAAGCAAGGATCTAGATAGGAGGGAACAACGTGAGTAAGTGCCAACAACAGCTTCAAGTCCGATCGGACACAGGCTGCGCACAGAGGCAACGCATCAACAGCGTCATCAATATCTTCATCATCAACATCATCAGTAGCATCAGTGTCATCAGGTGCGGAGGTGTTCATGAAAGAGCTGTTGGGTCTTTAGCTTTTTCCTAAAGGTGGAAAGGGAATCTGCGGATCGAACGGAGTTTGGTAACTCATTCCACCACCGGGGGACTACAGAGGAGAAGAGTCTAGCTAGCAACTTAGTGCCCTGTTTTGATGGGAGTACCGGGTTCAGGTAGGAGGGAGGGAGTGTAGACCTGGATGAGGGAGTTCAGGTAGGCAGGAGCTGTTTTTGTTGCTGTTTTGTAAGCGAGCAACAGGGTTTTGAATTCGATGCGAGCGGCTTAAACTTTAACTTAATCAAGTAAACCTAAAAACTAAGTAAACCTACGTTGGAAGTTTATTTTGAAATGACACTACGCATGTAACGAGCGGAAACTGATACGCCGTCCCTGACACGTCCAAAACTGACGCTAGAGGGGAACCTAGAGCGTCATACAGTAGTTTGAAGCGTAGGGCTACTGACCAAGCATCTGTATTTGGGAGTGAGAACGTGATGGATTCTCAGACTTTGTAGTGAAAACGGAGACCAGCACTGAATGAGTCTCCCAGATGACACATCAGACTGAGAGGAGGCAGGTGGGTCAGTGTGCACAGAGGACAGGTATCTTATAGGAAAGCCAGACTCAACGCTCAGATATGTGAAATAGGAAGCCGTGGCAGCGAAAGCCTGCTCAGTATTCACGTCCACATGATGCAGCATACCTCCAGCACATGGCCGCCTGTGCTGAGGTGCCATAAATCCACCGGCCTGCTTTCATCTTGGCGCTGAGCTAAATCGACAACAAATGTTGTCCTTCTCTTCCTCGGCCTCCTCGGGGTTCTGACAGAGTGTTTCCAGAGGAAGGCTTCATGTCCTGAAGGCTCATATTTATGTGTGGAGATGTTAAATGAACCCACGCCTGTTTGGACCCATCATTCCCAGTTTACCTCCTCATGCTGGACTCTGCAGGCCGAGTATTTTTCTCAAACACAGGTAGCCCACTATGCTGTATTCTTCCCCACTTCAAACTACATTCTTCATCCTGTTTTAGATCCACAAACAGACAGGACTCATGACACATTCCAGCTCAATAATAAACACGTGCTAAGAGTGTGGTCGAGGACTGGGTCAGAAAACAAGCCCCAGGTGAGTTGGAGAAACATCTCTGGTCAAATCCGGAGCGTGGAAACTGAGGTCAATCTCATGGGCTCTGCCGAGCAAATAAACAGTAAGAACACATCACAGCGGCGAGGCTCAATCCGGTACATTTTCAGACCAGTTTCCAGTCCCAAAACTGCTCTAAGTAAAGCCCTGTGTCCACAGACATGTGGACTGAAATCCTCCAGCAGCTGACCGCAGTCCTAACGGTGTTATTTAAGGCTTCCACCCAGGCGTGTGGTACATCGTTTATTAAGCTGTTTTCTCGCAGCGTGTCAACACAGACACAGGACGGGCATTTATGATAACTTGATGGATGACACTGCATTTAAATCACCTAAAACAACATACCAGCACATCACATACTGCAAGAAGAGTTAGGAGACAGATACGGGGTCCTTATTTCAAGAGATACAGAGATACATTTGAGTCTTAGCATATCAAGACCAGGTCTAAAACTACGTTACGTGACCAGGCATTATCAGTCCACTTTCCTCTTGCACATTTGTTTTTCATTCACGGATGACTTTCTGTTTCCCCGTCACAATATCTGAGCAGAACTAATGAGGGACAGGTGAAACTGATCAGGGGCGGGGAAGACAATCTCAAAGACGGGAAAACACAAGGCCAGGAAGTAAAACCTGGAAGGAACCTACAAAATAAAACAGGAAACAAACTACAACAAAACCCAAGACCATGACAAGATAACTACATGTGAACTAGTTGAAAAAGAATAAAGAAAAAAGTGCCCTTTTTCAAATGTTTCCAATCAGTAGAGCAGCACAGAAACTGACAGCTCAAAGCTGGTACTCAATCAAAGCTTACACTTCCTCCGACTTCTTTTAAAGGTATGTAACTTTCAGAAGATCCTTGTTATTAATGACACCTGTGGTCGTTAAGAGAACTGCAGTCAGCATCCTGACGTCTTTCCACGTCGTCCATTAATTCCTGATAATGGACAGCTGATCAGGCATTATCCCTTACATAATGATCTGTAATGTTCCTATATTTTATTTGGACCATTGGCTCCATGATTCTAACTGGCTTGCAGCTAGCAAATTACTTTATCAGCTAATGTTATAAAGCCACCAAGCAGATCCATGCTGCATAGCTACTGTAAATTATAGCAAGCTGGCCAACCATAGCTTAAGCACTCAAGACAGTATTTTAGCTGCACACTGTTGGCGCTTTAGGAGAGCTGAAGAGAGGCATGGCACTCGGGAGCACGCATAAATGTCATTCTTTGGATTTTCCCAGGAAAACAGTCCCGAGTCCTTTACATAGAAATCAATCCACAGGCTGTTATAGGCAACCGAGAAAGTCGGGGAAGGTCTCCGTTTTTAAGTTACGTTACAATCCGCACACACATTGGCAATATAAAGCGTATAAAACACGTAAATTGTTACATATAGTACCTTTAAAAAATGGCAAAATATGCACAATAGCAATGATTAAAGTATATTTATTTACACAAAAAAGGAATCAGTTCATCTTTAACACCATGAACACCAAGAGACAACTTGACTGGTTTCAGGAATACTTTTTTAAAACCTCCAAAACTCATTTGCTTTTTTTTTTTTGTACATTATTGACCAATGATGTTTGGATTGCACGCGGTGGTGAACATGTGTATTTGCTCACTCACACATCTCTGCTTCACACAGGTCGTAAAATAGAAACAAATAATTTGTACAGTTAATTTAGCTCCATCAACTGACCTAGTTGTTTGAGCATCCTTGACCTCTGATTCCTGACATGAACCAGCTCGATGGGACACAAAGACAGCTCTCAGTTCAGTCCAGAGAGAGCTCCGCTTTCAGTCGGGAGTCAAGTTTTATTGCACCACGCTCTGAGGAAGAAGTATTTTTATCACTTAGCAGTGCAAAGGCCGCGGGTTTCATCAGCAGTTATCATGCGAGCCAGGAATGCTTGGCTGCTGTGTCTTCGGCCGGCCTCTGGAGAGCCATGCAGGCTCAGAGGATACACTCACGGGTCCAGTCCAACCCAAACTGGTTCACCAGTGGAATTCAGTGTAACTGCCGTGAATCTTACTACAGCCATCGTCCTCTGCTGAGGAGCGAGCTACACATTTTTCTGAGACACCTTTCAAGGAAGTTAGTGTTCCTTGGCTGACAGATTTGGGTTCTTTGGAAACGTTGGCATCTTCACTACAGTTTAAGTCATTAAATCTCAGCCTGTAGCACCCGTTAGTGGGAGCAACAGGATATCTGAGGGGTTTAAGAGGGATATATTTTGTACTAGCTGTCAGAGGTGTCTTGGGTGTCTTTTGGCGTTGGACGTGAATGTCCTTCTTGATCGTCAATTCATCAATGATAGTGTTTTTTTTTTTTTATTATTTGGATCTCTTTTAGCTCATTCGCTAATCTTCCAAGAGTCCACATTAAAAACATTTAAGCAATGATTCATAAAGCATTCAACACATACTTGTTACACACATCATATACATACATGCATACATACACACATACAACCTACATACATTGGCACATATTCTATATTTTAATACATATTCATCTACATGTAAGATGTATGATGATTTTAGAGTGTTAAAATTTAAATGTTGACGCTACTGCTTCCTTGTGCTGCAGGTTTCTACTAAATATGTCTGAACAAACCATAAACACTGTATTGTCATATTGACAGCCTGTTTTGTTTTTTTGTTGAGTTTCCTTGGAAAGCCACAACAAATGATCCGTGCACCCAAAGAGCCTTAATGTTGGAGAGAAGCTCATTTCCTCATGCTTGTTCCCATCAGATAGTATGAGAGCGGTGTTAAATAAAACCCTGATTGCATTGAGTGAGGAGATTCAATTCATTATCTCTTATAAAAAAAGTTCAATTAGCTGTGAAAACATGATTTTACTATATTCATATTCACAACATAAATATATACAGTATTAATATTGTCATAACCATTTGGCTATGAGAGCAGAACTATAGCCATATAGGTCGGATGTTTCATTTAAACTTAATTTATTAATTAGAAGACATGATTTCAATAAAGTACTGAAGCACAAAATACACACAAGATGGTGAGTTTCTGCTAATCTTACAACTTTTATCATGTATTACAAGAAAAATGTTTCCGTCTTGCTAAATTACTGTCACAACATGTTTCTATAACACTTGCACAGGGACAATTTCCCAACGCTGTGTCTCTGGTGTAATGCCAGCCTGAACTTCTACCCACAGTATCTTAAAGGGATAGTTCTGGTGTTTTGAAGTGTGGTTGTATGAGGTTATCCGTAGTCAGTGTATTACCTACAGTAGATGACAGTCGGCACGCCTCCAGTTTAGAGAAACAGACAGGAGTTTAGACACCTAAAAAAACAATATCATTTTAAGTGTACGCTATATTTAGAATATTTTCACCGCTTTACCTTGCCGTGAGACAGCTATACAGTCTATGTTTCCGATGGGGAACTGAAGCCGTAATCTATGCTCTCGCCAAAGCCACCAGACTCCATTGAAAAAAAACAGTAATTTTGTTAGTGATCTACCGCTGCCTCGATCGGTTAGTTTGTTTGTGTTATTGTGTGACTTTGGTGAATCCGAAATAACCAAAGTCACACAGTAACACAAACAAACTAAAGCCAAGTTCACACTACATGGTCATATTGCAGTACTGTTCACACTACAAAACTCACTATCTTGTAATCGGGAGTCTAGAAGTCGTTGTGGTTTTCACACTAACATGACTGACCGGCGAGAGGAGGTCAGTTGGCAGTTCGTGTCTTTGAGAAGCTCACACATGATGCTCATGCGCCAATATGCGAGCAGCGAGCCAACGCCTAGCGTCGCGTAGTTGTGTAGTGTGAACTGTAGGCATAACCGATCGAGGCAGCGGTAGACCAGCAACCCCCGTGTTCTGCGAGGTAAAATTACTAGTGATGGCAAGATGAAGCTTCATGAAGCACTGAAGCTCTCCAGCAAATTGGTTCATTTTCACGAGGCTTCATCTGGACTTCATGTGCACACAAAACCACCTATTGGTCAAATAGTGTAAAACAGGTACATATATTCCAGATATGTGGCAGTGGTTTAACCGGGCAGAGGGCAGTGAATGTGCTTGTGTAACTATAGGAAAATGATAGATGGGAGACATTATTCGTTATTTATTCAGGAGTAATAAGTTCTCAACTGTGTTTCGGCTTCGGGCGTCTTCAATGACGTCATTTGTCTCAAACGATACAAGCCTCGATACGCGCTTCACAGAAAACTTCCTGGATTACTCGACACACGCTCCGAAGCCTTGGCACAGCACGTAACATCACTAAAAATTACATGTTTTTTCAATGGAGTCTGGTGACTTTGGCGAGAGCATAGATGGACCCCATCGAAAAAGGCTGTCTGAAAGGTAAAGCACTGAAAATATTCTAAATATAGTGTACACTTAAACTGATATTGATTCTTTTAGGTGTCTAAAATCAGTTTGCTGCTGCCCCCTTCTGCAGCAGTACATTACTTTGCTTCTGTGTGGTAACTCCTGTCTGCTTCTCCAAACTGGTGGTGTGCCGACCGTCATACTGTAGGTAATACACTGACTATGGAGAAGTACCTCATACAACCCCACTTCAAAAACACCCAAACTATCCCTTTAAAGATGTTCTGCATGCAGGAGACGTTCCTCCAGTACATTTCTCCTCATCAGCTTCAGGGTCTAATGGTTTTCTTTGGCTCAGACCTCCAGCAGTAAGTGAATTGTCTCTGGCTATGACTACTGGTATCCTTCTCACCCAAAAAATAGCTGACGCAAGATATTTCTGATTTATACTGCACTTTAAAATAAGTACTGCTGCTCCACAGACTTTGGTTAACCTTGCTTTCTCTGACCGTCTCTCCACTGCCTTACTTTAGGTTACGTAACTGCTGCTTTTCACCAGGTAAGAACGCAGGTAAGAACTCCCTCTCGATATAGTGTAGCACATGTGCAACCCATTTTCTGTAGTCTTAACCACCTGCACGGTGTGACAGAGGGGATTTATAGTGTGGAAGAGACTAATGGGACCAAACAGTTGGGAAGGCTTTTCACCGGGACACAGTTGGAGCCTTGGGAAGGGAAACACCTGCCCAGTAATGAAGGTGAGACTTTGGATCAGTCACGTTAAATCCAGGCTGCCAGAAAAGGTGGCTGACGCACATGTACGGTGTGTTTAAACGTCTCGACCTCAGTAATTGGTTTAGGCTGCATGTAGGAACGACTGTGTGAGCTGGGAATAAGTTGTGTTTAACAATTTATTACAGCATAAATGTTGAGGGCTTGGTTTAACACCACAGAGAAAGAAGAGCTGTTTCTACACAACACTGGTGGAAAGTTAAGACTGCTGTGAACCACTGAGAGAGAGCAGCTTTACTTTGGGAGGAAACTAGTTTCTCATTGTAGCAGAGAAGTGGTGACGGAGCGTTATGCGACAGTGTTTAAAGAAAATGTGGCTTTCATTTTGAAAAACACCAGCGCTAGTAAGTCGACCCTGTCTCTTACAAATTACGCTCATCTGCAACTAATTTGCATCAGCAAAGTATGTTCACTGTCTACATTTAATGCCACTACAGGAAGCTTGTTGCACTGTGAAGCACAGAGGTGTAAGAAGTGTCTGGCTGTATTCAAAACCGCCTACTACATACTACTGACGTAGTATGCGACGGTTAAAGCGATGTATTTTTGCAGTATGTTTGACCAGGCTTTAGCATTTAAAGCACTGGATTAAAAAACTAACTCGTACCACTATTGCAATATTATCGAAAAATACAACTTTGATTTAGTTGTTTATGTTCTGTTTATTTACTTTATAAGATACTGCAGGTTTAAACTATTTATTCTAACAGCTCATAGTGAAGTCAGACAAACACGATCATCAAAGAGGGGAGACGGGAAATATAAAATATTGATCCACAACATTTACTCAAACTGCTTTTTCAGTTACAGCAACAAAACAGTGGACTGATCTCCCTCCAGATATTAGAGTAATTTTAAAAAGGGTCATGTTGTCTCAGCAGGTATCTCTCTCTCGAGCTTGATTGATTGGTAGACAGGTGTGCTGATTGCATGAGACTAGCAGGAGAGTTGATTGCAGATTCTGACCAGGTGAGTTGTGAGAAAGAGAAAGAAGGACAAGAGGGGGAGGGGAACAAGCAAACAGACAGACAAAACTAAAACACACCAAGCACACGTCAATTATACTAAAACCGGGGACATTTACAACACGTGTGCAAAAAAACATGTCTGATCTTGATGTGTAAAACTGTTGGAGTGCATCTTTAAGCTGCAACTTACAAAGAGTTTTGTTTAACAGTTTAACTTAAAGAAGTTCTCGCTGCCTCATCTCATTTCACTTAAAGTTGAATTTTCAGTCCTCACCCCCCCAACCCTGTCTCCATCACTTACTCCAGGATTAGGTAAGTCGTTGGTCTGAACCTCTGGCAGCGTTCTGAGGTTTTTATTAACTGGGCTGTATATTATTTTTATACCTCGTGGTGCTGCCAGCGACCGCCCAGCCCTGCAAACCCAGCGCGCGGTGCCAAGGTGAACATGGCCGGCCTGGACCAGGCTGCTTCAGGAAAGAGAGTCACGGCATGCCAGCACATGAAAACACACACACTCTTACAGTAATAGTACCAAGATTAAAGCTGCAAGCAGCGATGAACGGGCCCTCGCACCTTCCCGCACGTCGGGGGTACTGACGGGACGCCAATCGACACACCCGTACATTTCAGTGACCATCGGACACTGCACGCACACGTTAGACGTTATTTCCTGCGTAGATTGAGTGGCACAGGAAATGACGTATTTCAATTTTTTCACCACTTCCTGTGTCCGCTATGTGTCGCTAGAGAACACACGCTAAACATGCATTATGTTGCTCATTATCAAGTGTAGACCACACATTGTAAATTTCATGTGAATCGGATTATGTTTGTCACATAACGCTGACTTCCTGTTGCCAGTAGGTGGCACTATGAATAGGAGACAATACTAACATGTAGATGTTCTCAGGCCTGAACTCTTATGAAGTAGATCAAGTTTGGGGCAGATTTGACCAAGTACAGTCGAGCTAAAAAGTCAATATCTTGAAAACGAAATAAGATATCAACAAGCTTTAAGCAACTTTTGATGAGCCTGGTCCAATAATGATCCACAGAAAATTTGGTAGCAATCGTCAATACGGTAAATTGAGCTCACTTTCCCTTTAATTTTTCCCTTTAATCTAGTTTTGAGATAGTTTAGTTCTGCCTGAACGTGCGCGCGCGTGAACCTGCACGTGCCTGAACGTGCGCACGCCTGAACCTGGCATGCGGTACACTTAAGGGTCCTGGTTTGGGGGTGTGAAAATATGATCACCCTAACATAAGCTAAAGGTAAACTGCTTATTAACAGGTCTCTTGAATTATAACACAACATAAGCATAGCCAGAGACACTCACAGAAGCTGTGTCATTGTTCACACTGAATCTTCCATTGTTTCTCAGACAAACAGAAGCACATGGCTACTTTATTATGCAGAATGATGTCATCACTTTCCCTCAGACAAACAGAAGCACATGGCTACTTTATTATGCAGAATGATGTCATCACTTTCCCACGTAACTAAATCCACGGAAAAAAATCCCTCTCTCTGCAGGTTGTGTCGGAGTAAAAAACACCAGCGCAGTTGCGTCTTTATGCATGGAGCGGAGTAAAATACACCATGGAGCATCCAGTTGGCCTGTGAATTATATTTTTATTTTTCTTCCCCCGGAGCATCGTGGGCCCTTTTCCGTGGTCGGGTCAGGGGGCTTGAGCCCCGGTTAGCCCGTGCATTAAGACAGCGGTGCATGTAGAGTGTGTATTGTCGGTAAAACGGTATTTCGGAACAATGCGTGTTTCTTTTCGGGATAACGGGCCAGGTCCGGGCGGGGAGTGATGTAAAGCTGCGCCCGCGAGCCACCTTTGCCCTGACCCTCTCCAAGCCGACCTAGAGCCGGTCTGGGCGCACCGCCTCGTATGTGGGACTCCCCAGCCTGCCGTGTGTCGCTCACACCCTCCAACTGGCTGTTAACGAGGGTCTTTTGGCTGTGAAAGATTGTCCACTGTGCAAAAAAAAAAAAAAAAAAACGTTATTTATTTCCATTTTTTTTTTGTCAAAGTTACAGGGAGCCACTGCAGAGGGGCTAAAGAGCAGCATGCGGTTCCAGTGCCGCCGGTTGCCAACCCTTGTCCTAAGCCAAAACTCTCCTCCTGTGTGTGTGAAATCTGACACCATCTGAATGAAAACTGATGCGTTTACTGTCACCTCTAAAATCCGTCATCCAACTATCTCTTGATAATATGGCGCAATTTTATTTCTGTAAAAAAAGCAAAACAATGGTAGGGGCATGGGTACATAATTTAATTATGCCATGTAGATGTCCTCAGGTCTGGAATACTATGTGGTAGGTCAAGTTTGGGGCAGATTGGACCAAGTACAGTTGAGTTACAACATTTTGTTTTTCAATGGCGAGTCATGCAAATTCTCCGCCACGCCACGTCAACGCCGTTTCAAAAAACCTCACGATTTGAAAAAGTTTTCATCACAAAGATCTTTAGATTGTACTGACCAAATCTGAAGTTGATCGGGTTAAGTCTGTAGGAGGAGTTCGTTAAAGTACAAAGCCTGGAAATGGCCAAAAATATACGAAAAATTCACACAAAAATCCAGATGGCCGACTTCCTGTTGGGTTTAGAGCATGGCACCAAGAGACTTTTTGTTAAGTCTACGGATGATACATGTGCCTACCAACTCTCGAACATCTAGGTGAAACGTACTGCGAGGGCTGCTTCGTTGAAATTTTGTAGGGGGCGCTATCGAGCTCCCTTGCCACACCAAAGCACAAAAACCATATCCGTTGACACATTTTAGCACTTTTAATGAGTGTGCCGAGTTTCGTTCATTTACAAGCATATCTAGCCCTTGAAAAACAACTTCCTGTTTCATGGCGAATGATGCGTCGCCACGGCAAGTACGTTCAACGAAGGCTAAAAAGCTTTGAAGTCTGGCACCAGGAACTTCTTAACACCACGCTGATCAAATTTGAAGTGGATCTGGTTAACCTGCTAAGAGAGGATGAATCATGTGTAGAGGATGAGAGGATGAAACTTGTGTAGAGGATGAGAGGATGAATCATGTGTAAAGGATGAGAGGATGAATGATGTGTAGAGGATGATAGGATGAATCACGTGTAAAGGATGAGAGGATGAATCATGTGTAAAGGATGAGAGGATGAATCATGTGTAGAGGATGAATCACGTGTAGAGGATGAGAGGATGAATCACGTGTAGAGGATGAGAGGATGAATCACGTGTAGAGGATGAGAGGATGAATCATGTGTAGAGGATGAATCACGTGTAGAGGATGAGATGATGAATCATGTGTAGAGGATGAGAGGATGAATCACGTGTAGAGGATGAGAGGATGAATCACGTGTAGAGGATGAGAGGATGAATCATGTGTAAAGGATGAGAGGATGAATCATGTGTAGAGGATGAATCACGTGTAGAGGATGAGATGATGAATCATGTGTAGAGGATGAGAGGATGAATCACGTGTAGAGGATGAGAGGATGAATCACGTGTAGAGGATGAGAGGATGAATCATGTGTAAAGGATGAGAGGATGAATCATGTGTAGAATAAAATATAAATAAAATAACCTTAACATGACCTTAAAATAACCTTAACATGACCTTCACAAGACCTTAACATGACCTTCACATGACCTTAAAATAACCTTAACATGACCTTAAAATAACCTTAACATGACCTTAAAATAACCTTAACATGACCTTCACATGACCTTCACATGACCTGAACATGACCTTCATATGAACTTAACATGACCTTAAAATAACCTTAACATGACCTTCACATGACCTTCACATGACCTTAACTTGACCTTAAAATAACCTTAAAATGACCTTAAAATAACCTTAACATGACCTTAAAATAACCTTAAAATGAATGATGAATCATGTGTAAAGGATGAGAGGATGAATCATGTGTAAAGGATGAGAGGATGAATCATGTGTAAAGGATGAGAGGATGAATCACGTGTAGAGGATGAGAGGATGAATCACGTGTAGAGGATGAGAGGATGAATCATGTGTAGAGGATGAATCACGTGTAGAGGATGAGATGATGAATCATGTGTAGAGGATAAGAGGATGAATCACATGTAGAGGATGAGAGGATGAATCACGTGTAGAGGATGAGAGGATGAATCATGTGTAAAGGATGAGAGGATGAATCACGTGTAGAGGATGAGAGGATGAATCATGTGTAAAGGATGAGAGGATGAATCATGTGTAAAGGATGAGAAGATGAATCACGTGTAGAGGATGAATCATGTGTAGAATAAAATATAAATAAAATAACTTTAACATGACCTTAAAATAACCTTAACATGACCTTCACATGACCTTAACATGACCTTAAAATAAACTTAACATGACCTTAAAATAACCTTAGCATGACCTTCACATGACCTTCACATGACCTGAACATGACCTTCATATGAATTTAAGATGACCTTAAAATAACCTTAACATGACCTTCACATGACCTTAACTTGACCTTATAATAACCTTAAAATGACCTTAAAATAACCTTAACATGACCTTAAAATAACCTTAAAATGAATGATGAATCATGTGTAAAGGATGAGAGGATGAATCATGTGTAAAGGATGAATCACGTGTAGAGGATGAGTGGATGAATCATGTGTAAAGGATGAGAGGATGAATCATGTGTAAAAGATGAGAGGATGAATCATGTGTAAAGGATGAGAGGATGAATCATGTGTAAAAGATGAGAGGATGAATCATGTGTAAAGGATGAGAGGATGAATCATGTGTAAAGGATGAGAGGATGAATCATGTGTAGAGGATGAGAGGATGAATCATGTGTAAAGGATGAGAGGATGAATCACGTGTAGAGGATGAGAGGATGAATCACGTGTAGAGGATGAGAGGATGAATCATGTGTAAAGGATGAGAGGATGAATCAAGTGTAGAGGATGAGAGGATGAATCATGTGTAGAATAAAATATATATAAAATAACCTTAACATGACCTTAACTTGATCTTAAAATAATCTTAACATGACCTTAAAATAATCTTAAAAAAACCTTAAAATAATCTTAACATGACCTTAACTTGACCTTAAAATAACCTTAAAATAACCTTAAAATAACCTTAAAATAACCTTAAAATAACCTTAAAATGACCTTAAAATAATCTTAACATGACCTTAACTTGACCTTAAAATAACCTTAAAATAACCTTAAAATGACCGTAAAATAACCTTAAAATAACCTTAAAATGACCGTAAAATAACCTTAAAATAACCTTAAAATGACCGTAAAATAACCTTAAAATAACCTTAAACTGACCGTAAAATAACCTTAAAATGACCGTAAAATAACCTTAACATGACCTTAAAATAACCTTAAAATGAATGATGAATCATGTGTAGAGGATGAGAGGATGAATCACGTGTAGATGATGAGAGGATGAATCATGTGTAAAGGATGAGAGGATGAATCATGTGTAGAGGATGAGAGGATGAATCATGTGTAGAGGATGAGAGGATGAATCACGTGTAGAGGATGAGAGGATGAATCACGTGTAGAGGATGAATCATGTGTAAAGGATGAGAGGATGAATCACGTGTAGAGGATGAGAGGATGAATCATGTGTAGAGGATGAGAGGATGAATCACGTGTAAAGGATGAGAGGATGAATCATGTGTAGAGGATGAGAGGATGAATCATGTGTAGAGGATGAGAGGATGAATCATGTGTAGAGGATGAGAGGATGAATCATGTGTAGAGGATGATAGGATGAATCACGTGTAAAGGATGAGAGGATGAATCATGTGTAGAGGATGAGAGGATGAATCATGTGTAGAGGATGCGAGGATGAATCATGTGTAAAGGATGAGAGGATGAATCACGTGTAGAGGATGAGAGGATGAATCATGTGTAGAATAAAATATAAATAAAATAACCTTAACATGACCTTAAAATAACCTTAACATGACCTTCACATGACCTTAACATGACCTTCACAAGACCTTAAAATAACCTTAACATGACCTTCACATGACCTTCAAATGACCTTCATATGACCTTAAAATAACCTTAACATGACCTTCACATGACCTTAACATGACCTTCACAACACCTTAAAATAACCTTAACATGACCTTAAAATAACCTTAACATGACCTTCACATGACATTAACATGACCTTCACATGACCTTCACATGACCTGAACCTGACCTTCATACGACCTTAACATGACCTTAAAATAACCTAAACATTACCTTAAAATAACCTTAACATGACCTTCACATGACCTTCACATGACCTTAACTTGACTTTAAAATAACCTTAAAGTGACCTTAAAATAACCTTAACATGACCTTAAAATAACCTTAAAATGAATGATGAATCATGTGTAAAGGATGAATCACGTGTAGAGGAGGAGAGGATGAATCATGTGTAAAGGATGAGAGGATGAATCATTTGTAAAGGATGAGAGGATGAATTACGTGTAGAGGATGAGATGATGAATCACGTGTAGAGGATGAGAGGACGAATCATGTGTAAAGGATGAGAGGATGAATCATGTGTAGAGGATGAGAGGATGAATCACGTGTAGAGGATGAGAGGATGAATCACGTGTAGAGGATGAGAGGATGAGAGGATGAATCATGTGTAAAGGATGAGAGGATGAATCACGTGTTGAGGATGAGAGGATGGATCATGTGTAGAATAAAATATAAATAAAATAACCTTAACATGACCTTAAAATAACCTTAACATGACCTTAAAATAACCTTAAAATGAATGATGAATCATGTGTAAAGGATGAGAGGATGAATCATATGTAAAGGATGAATCACGTGTAGAGGATGAGAGGATGAATCATTTGTAAAGGATGAGAGGATGAATTATGTGTAAAGGATGAGAGGATGAATCACGTGTAGAGGATGAGAGGATGAATCACGTGTAGAGGATGAGAGGATGAATCACGTGTAGAGGATGAGAGGATTAGTCATGTGTAGAGGATGAATCATGTGTAGAGGATGAGAGGATGAATCACGAGTAAAGGATGAGAGGATGAATCATGTGTAGAGGATGAGAGGATGAATCATGTGTAGAGGATGAGAGGATGAATCACGTATAGAGGATGAGAGGATGAATCACGTGTAGAGGATGAGAGGATGAATCATGTGTAAAGGATGAGAGGATGAATCATGTGTAAAGGATGAGAGGATGAATCATGTGTAGAATAAAATATAAATAAAATAACTTTAACATGACCTGAAAATAACCTTAACATGACATCCACATGACCTTAAAATAACCTTAAAATGACCTTAAAATAACCTTAACATGACCTTAACATGACCTTCACATGACCTTCACATGACCTTAACATGACCTTCATATGACCTTAACATGACCTTAAAATAACCTTAACATGACCTTCACATGACCTTCACATGACCTTAACTTGACCTTAAAATAACCTTAAAATGACCTTAAAATAACCTTAACATGACCTTAAAATTACATTAAAATGAATGATGAATCATGTGTAAAGGATGAGAGGATGAATCATGTTTAACGGATGAATCATGTGTAAAGGATGAGAGGATGAATCATGTGTAAAGGATGAGAGGATGAATTACGTGTAGAGCATGAGAGGATGAATCACGTGTAGAGGATGAGAGGATGAATCATGTGTAAAGGATGAGAGGATGAATCATGTGTAGAGGATGAGAGGATGAATCATGTGTAAAGGATGAGAGGATGAATCATGTGTAAAGGATGAGAGGATGAATCACGTGTAGAGGATGAGAGGATGAATCATTTGTAAAGGATGAGAGGATGAATCACGTGTAGAGGATGAGAGGATGAATCACGTGTAGAGGATGAGAGGATGAATCATGTGTAAAGGATGAGAGGATGAATCATGTGTAAAGGATGAGAGGATGAATCACGTGTAGAGGATGAGAGGATGAATCATTTGTAAAGGATGAGAGGATGAATCACGTGTAGAGGATGAGAGGATGAATCACGTGTAGAGGATGAGAGGATGAATCATGTGTAAAGGATGAGAGGATGAATCACGTGTAGAGGATGAGAGGATGAATCATGTGTAGAATAAAATATAAATAAAATAACCTTAACTTGACCTTAAAATAACCTTAAAATAACCTTAAAATAACCTTAAAATGACCTTAAAATAATCTTAACATGACCTTAACTTGACCTTAAAACATGACCTTCACATGAACTTCACATGACCTTAACTTGACCTTAAAATAACCTTAAAATGACCTTAAAATAACCATAACATGACCTTAAAATAACATTAAAATGAATGATGAATCACGTGTAGAGGATGAGAGGATGAATCATGTGTAAAGGATGAGAGGATGAATCATGTGTAAAGGATGAGAGGATGAATTACGTGTAGAGGATGAGAGGATGAATCACGTGTAGAGGATGAGAGGATGAATCATGTGTAAAGGATGAGAGGATGAATCATGTGTAGAGGATGAGAGGATGAATCATGTGTAAAGGATGAGAGGATGAATCATGTGTAAAGGATGAGAGGATGAATCACGTGTAGAGGATTAATCATTTGTAAAGGATGAGAGGATGAATCATGTGTAAAGGATGAGAGGATGAATCACGTGTAGAGGATGAGAGGATGAATCATGTGTAGAATAAAATATAAATAAAATAACCTTAACTTGACCTAAAAATAACCTTAAAATAACCTTAAAATAACATTAAAATAACCTTAAAATAACCTTAAAATGACCTTAAAATAATCTTAACATGACCTTAACTTGACCTTAAAATAACCTTAAAATAACCTTAAAATGACCTTAAAATAATCTTAACATGACCTTAACTTGACCTTAAAATAACCTTAAAATAACATTAAAATGACCGTAAAATAACCTTAAAATGACTGTAAAATAACCTTAACATGACCTTAAAATAACTTTAAATGAATGACGAATCATGTGTAGAGGATGAGAGGATGAATCATGTGTAAAGGATGAATCACGTGTAGAGGATGAGAGGATGAATCATGTGTAAAGGATGAGGATGAATCATGTGTAAAGGATGAGAGGATGAATCACGTGTAGAATAAAATAATCTTAAAATAACCTTAAAATAATCTTAAAATAACCTTAAAATAATCTTAACATGACCTTAAAATAATCTTAACATGACCTTAAAATAATCTTAACATGACCTTAACTTGACCTTAAAATAACCTTAAAATAACCTTAAAATGACCGTAAAATAACCTTAAAATGACTGTAAAATAACCTTAACATGACCTTAAAATAACTTTAAATGAATGACGAATCATGTGTAAAGGATGAGAGGATGAATCATGTGTAAAGGATGAATCACGTGTAGAGGATGAGAGGATGAATCATGTGTAAAGGATGAGAGGATGAATCATGTGTAGAGGATGAGAGGATGAATTACGTGTAGAGGATGAGAGGATGAATCACGTGTAGAGGATGAATCATGTGTAAAGGATGAGAGGATGAATCACGTGTAGAGGATGAAAGGATGAATTATGTGTAGAGGATGAGAGGATGAATCATGTGTAGAATAAAATATAAATAAAATAACCTTAACATGACCTTAAAATAACCTTAACATGACCTTCACATGACCTTAACATGACCTTCACAAGACCTTAAAATAACCTTAACATGACCTTCACATGACCTTCACATGACCTTCAAATGACCTTCATATGACCTTAAAATAACCTTAACATGACCTTCACATGACCTTAACATGACCTTCACAACACCTTAAAATAACCTTAACATGACCTTAAAATAACCTTAACATGACCTTCACATGACATTAACATGACCTTCACATGACCTTCACATGACCTGAACCTGACCTTCATACGACCTTAACATGACCTTAAAATAACCTAAACATTACCTTAAAATAACCTTAACATGACCTTCACATGACCTTCACATGACCTTAACTTGACTTTAAAATAACCTTAAAGTGACCTTAAAATAACCTTAACATGACCTTAAAATAACCTTAAAATGAATGATGAATCATGTGTAAAGGATGAATCACGTGTAGAGGAGGAGAGGATGAATCATGTGTAAAGGATGAGAGGATGAATCATTTGTAAAGGATGAGAGGATGAATTACGTGTAGAGGATGAGATGATGAATCACGTGTAGAGGATGAGAGGACGAATCATGTGTAAAGGATGAGAGGATGAATCATGTGTAGAGGATGAGAGGATGAATCACGTGTAGAGGATGAGAGGATGAATCACGTGTAGAGGATGAGAGGATGAGAGGATGAATCATGTGTAAAGGATGAGAGGATGAATCACGTGTTGAGGATGAGAGGATGGATCATGTGTAGAATAAAATATAAATAAAATAACCTTAACATGACCTTAAAATAACCTTAACATGACCTTAAAATAACCTTAAAATGAATGATGAATCATGTGTAAAGGATGAGAGGATGAATCATATGTAAAGGATGAATCACGTGTAGAGGATGAGAGGATGAATCATTTGTAAAGGATGAGAGGATGAATTATGTGTAAAGGATGAGAGGATGAATCACGTGTAGAGGATGAGAGGATGAATCACGTGTAGAGGATGAGAGGATGAATCACGTGTAGAGGATGAGAGGATTAGTCATGTGTAGAGGATGAATCATGTGTAGAGGATGAGAGGATGAATCACGAGTAAAGGATGAGAGGATGAATCATGTGTAGAGGATGAGAGGATGAATCATGTGTAGAGGATGAGAGGATGAATCACGTATAGAGGATGAGAGGATGAATCACGTGTAGAGGATGAGAGGATGAATCATGTGTAAAGGATGAGAGGATGAATCATGTGTAAAGGATGAGAGGATGAATCATGTGTAGAATAAAATATAAATAAAATAACTTTAACATGACCTGAAAATAACCTTAACATGACATCCACATGACCTTAAAATAACCTTAAAATGACCTTAAAATAACCTTAACATGACCTTAACATGACCTTCACATGACCTTCACATGACCTTAACATGACCTTCATATGACCTTAACATGACCTTAAAATAACCTTAACATGACCTTCACATGACCTTCACATGACCTTAACTTGACCTTAAAATAACCTTAAAATGACCTTAAAATAACCTTAACATGACCTTAAAATTACATTAAAATGAATGATGAATCATGTGTAAAGGATGAGAGGATGAATCATGTTTAACGGATGAATCATGTGTAAAGGATGAGAGGATGAATCATGTGTAAAGGATGAGAGGATGAATTACGTGTAGAGCATGAGAGGATGAATCACGTGTAGAGGATGAGAGGATGAATCATGTGTAAAGGATGAGAGGATGAATCATGTGTAGAGGATGAGAGGATGAATCATGTGTAAAGGATGAGAGGATGAATCATGTGTAAAGGATGAGAGGATGAATCACGTGTAGAGGATGAGAGGATGAATCATTTGTAAAGGATGAGAGGATGAATCACGTGTAGAGGATGAGAGGATGAATCACGTGTAGAGGATGAGAGGATGAATCATGTGTAAAGGATGAGAGGATGAATCATGTGTAAAGGATGAGAGGATGAATCACGTGTAGAGGATGAGAGGATGAATCATTTGTAAAGGATGAGAGGATGAATCACGTGTAGAGGATGAGAGGATGAATCACGTGTAGAGGATGAGAGGATGAATCATGTGTAAAGGATGAGAGGATGAATCACGTGTAGAGGATGAGAGGATGAATCATGTGTAGAATAAAATATAAATAAAATAACCTTAACTTGACCTTAAAATAACCTTAAAATAACCTTAAAATAACCTTAAAATGACCTTAAAATAATCTTAACATGACCTTAACTTGACCTTAAAACATGACCTTCACATGACCTTCACATGACCTTAACTTGACCTTAAAATAACCTTAAAATGACCTTAAAATAACCATAACATGACCTTAAAATAACATTAAAATGAATGATGAATCACGTGTAGAGGATGAGAGGATGAATCATGTGTAAAGGATGAGAGGATGAATCATGTGTAAAGGATGAGAGGATGAATTACGTGTAGAGGATGAGAGGATGAATCACGTGTAGAGGATGAGAGGATGAATCATGTGTAAAGGATGAGAGGATGAATCATGTGTAGAGGATGAGAGGATGAATCATGTGTAAAGGATGAGAGGATGAATCATGTGTAAAGGATGAGAGGATGAATCACGTGTAGAGGATTAATCATTTGTAAAGGATGAGAGGATGAATCATGTGTAAAGGATGAGAGGATGAATCACGTGTAGAGGATGAGAGGATGAATCATGTGTAGAATAAAATATAAATAAAATAACCTTAACTTGACCTAAAAATAACCTTAAAATAACCTTAAAATAACATTAAAATAACCTTAAAATAACCTTAAAATGACCTTAAAATAATCTTAACATGACCTTAACTTGACCTTAAAATAACCTTAAAATAACCTTAAAATGACCTTAAAATAATCTTAACATGACCTTAACTTGACCTTAAAATAACCTTAAAATAACCTTAAAATGACCGTAAAATAACCTTAAAATGACTGTAAAATAACCTTAACATGACCTTAAAATAACTTTAAATGAATGACGAATCATGTGTAGAGGATGAGAGGATGAATCATGTGTAAAGGATGAATCACGTGTAGAGGATGAGAGGATGAATCATGTGTAAAGGATGAGGATGAATCATGTGTAAAGGATGAGAGGATGAATCACGTGTAGAATAAAATAATCTTAAAATAACCTTAAAATAATCTTAAAATAACCTTAAAATAATCTTAACATGACCTTAAAATAATCTTAACATGACCTTAAAATAATCTTAACATGACCTTAACTTGACCTTAAAATAACCTTAAAATAACCTTAAAATGACCGTAAAATAACCTTAAAATGACTGTAAAATAACCTTAACATGACCTTAAAATAACTTTAAATGAATGACGAATCATGTGTAAAGGATGAGAGGATGAATCATGTGTAAAGGATGAATCACGTGTAGAGGATGAGAGGATGAATCATGTGTAAAGGATGAGAGGATGAATCATGTGTAGAGGATGAGAGGATGAATTACGTGTAGAGGATGAGAGGATGAATCACGTGTAGAGGATGAATCATGTGTAAAGGATGAGAGGATGAATCACGTGTAGAGGATGAAAGGATGAATTATGTGTAGAGGATGAGAGGATGAATCACGTGTAAAGGATGAGAGGATGAATCATGTGTAGAGGATGAGAGGATGAATCACGTTTAGAGGATGAGAGGATGAATCATGTGTAGAGGATGAGAGGATGAATCATGTGTAAACGATGAGAGGATGAATCACGTGTAAAGGATGAGAGGATGAATCATGTGTAGAAGATGAGAGGATGAATCATGTGTAGAGGATGAATCATGTGTAAAGGATGAGAGGATGAATCACGTGTAGAGGATGAGAGGATGAATCATGTGTAGAGGATGAGAGGATGAATCATGTGTAAAGGATGAGAGGATGAATCATGTGTAGAGGATGAGAGGATGAATCACGTGTAGAGGATGAGAGGATGAATCATGTGTAAAGGATGAGAGGATGAATCATGTGTAGAATAAAATATAAATAAAATAACTTTAACATGACCTGAAAAAAACCTTAACATGACCTCCACATGACCTTAAAATAACCTTAAAATGACCTTCACATGACCTTCACATGACCTTAACATGACCTTCATATGACCTTAACATGACCTTAAAATAACCTTAACATGACCTTCACATGACCTTCACATGACCTTAACTTGACCTTAAAATAACCTTAAAATGACCTTAAAATAACCTTAACATGACCTTAAAATAACATTAAAATGAATGATGAATCATGTGTAAAGGATGAGAGGATGAATCATGTTTAAAGGATGAATCACGTGTAGAGGATGAGAGGATGAATCATGTGTAAAGGATGAGAGGATGAATCATGTGTAAAGGATGAGAGGATGAATTACGTGTAGAGGATGAGAGGATGAATCACGTGTAGAGGATGAGAGGATGAATCATGTGTAAAGGATGAGAGGATGAATCATGTGTAAAGGATGAGAGGATGAATTACGTGTAGAGGATGAGAGGATGAATCATTTGTAAAGGATGAGAGGATGAATCACGTGTAGAGGATGAGAGGATGAATCATGTGTAAAGGATGAGAGGATGAATCACGTGTAGAGGATGAGAGGATGAATCATGTGTAGAATAAAATATAAATAAAATAACCTTAACTTGACCTTAAAATAACCTTAAAATAACCTTAAAATAACCTTAAAATGACCTTAAAATAATCTTAACATGACCTTAACTTGACCTTAAAATAATCTTAAAATAACCTTAAAATGACCGTAAAATAACCTTAAAATGACTGTAAAATAACCTTAACATGACCTTAAAATAACCTTAAAATGAATGACGAATCATATGTAGAGGATGAGAGGATGAATCATGTGTAAAGGATGAGAGGATGAATCATGTGTAAAGGATGAATCACGTGTAGAGGATGAGAGGATGAATCATGTGTAAAGGATGAGAGGATGAATCATGTGTAAAGGATGAGAGGATGAATCACGTGTAGAGGATGAGAGGATGAATCAGGTGTAGAATAAAATAATCTTAAAATAACCTTAAAATAATCTTAAAATAACCTTAAAATAATCTTAACATGACCTTAAAATAATCTTAACATGACCTTAACTTGACCTTAAAATAACCTTAAAATAACCTTAACATGACCGTAAAATAACTTTAAATGAATGACGAATCATGTGTAAAGGATGAGAGGATGAATCATGTGTAAAGGATGAATCACGTGTAGAGGATGAGGATGAATCAAGTGTAAAGGATGAGGATGAATCAAGTGTAAAGGATGAGAGGATGAATCACGTGTAGAATAAAATAATCTTAAAATAACCTTAAAATAATCTTAAAATAACCTTAAAATAATCTTAACAAGACCTTAAAATAATCTTAACATGACCTTAAAATAATCTTAACATGATCTTAACTTGACATTAAAATAACCTTAAAATAACCTTAAAATGACCGTAAAATAACACTAAAATGACCTTAAAATAACCTTAACATGACCTTAAAATAACCTTAAAATGAATGATGAATCATGTGTAGAGGATGAGAGGATGAATCATGTGTAAAGGATGAGAGGATGAATCATGTGTAGAGGATGAGAGGATGAATCACGTGTAGAGGATGAGAGGATGAATCATGTGTAAAGGATGAGAGGATGAATCATGTGTAGAGGATGAGAGGATGAATTACGTGTAGAGGATGAGAGGATGAATCACGTGTAGAGGATGAATCTTGTGTAAAGGATGAGAGGATGAATCACGTGTAGAGGATGAAAGGATGAATTATGTGTAGAGGATGAGAGGATGAATCACGTGTAAAGGATGAGAGGATGAATCATGTGTAGAGGATGAGAGGATGAATCACGTTTAGAGGATGAGAGGATGAATCATGTGTAGAGGATGAGAGGATGAATCATGTGTAAACAATGAGAGGATGAATCACGTGTAAAGGATGAGAGGATGAATCATGTGTAGAAGATGAGAGGATGAATCATGTGTAGAGGATGAATCATGTGTAAAGGATGAGAGGATGAATCACGTGTAGAGGATGAGAGGATGAATCATGTGTAGAGGATGAGAGGATGAATCACGTGTAAAGGATGAGAGGATGAATCATGTGTAGAGGATGAGAGGATGAATCACGTGTAGAGGATGAGAGGATGAATCACGTGTAGCGGATGAGAGGATGAATCATGTGTAGAATAAAATATAAATAAAATAACCTTAACATGACCTTAAAATAACCTTAACATGACCTTAAAATAACCTTAACATGACCTTCACATGACCTTCACATGACCTTAACTTGACTTTAAAATAACCTTAAAGTGACCTTAAAATAACCTTAACATGACCTTAAAATAACCTTAAAATGAATGATGAATCATGTGTAAAGGATGAGAGGATGAATCATGTGTAAAGGATGAATCACGTGTAGAGGAGGAGAGGATGAATCATGTGTAAAGGATGAATCACGTGTAGAGGATGAGAGGATGAATCATTTGTAAAGGATGAGAGGATGAATTATGTGTAGAGGATGAGATGATGAATCACGTGTAGAGGATGAGAGGACGAATCATGTGTAAAGGATGAGAGGATGAATCATGTGTAAAGGATGAGAGGATGAATCACGTGTAGAGGATGAGAGGATGAATCACGTGTAGAGGATGAGAGGATGAGAGGATGAATCATGTGTAAAGGATGAGAGGATGAATCACGTGTAGAGGATGAGAGGATGAATCATGTGTAGAATAAAATATAAATAAAATAACCTTAACATGACCTTAAAATAACCTTAACATGACTTTAAAATAACCTTAATATGAATGATGAATCATGTGTAAAGGATGAGAGGATGAATCATGTGTAAAGGATGAGAGGATGAATCACGTGTAGAGGATGAGAGGATGAGAGGATGAATCATGTGTAAAGGATGAGAGGATGAATCATGTGTAAAGGATGAGAGGATGAATCACGTGTAGAGGATGAGAGGATGAATCATGTGTAAAGGATGAGAGGATGAATCACGTGTAGAGGATGAGAGGATGAATCACGTGTAGAGGATGAGAGGATGAATCACGTGTAGAGGAAGAGAGGATGAATCATGTGTAAAGGATGAGAGGATGAATCATGTGTAGAGGATGAGAGGATGAATCATGTGTAGAGGATGAATCACGTGTAGAGGATGAGAGGATGAATCATGTGTAGAGGATGAGAGGATGAATCATGTGTAGAATAAAATATAAATAAAATAACCTTAACATGACCTTAAAATAACCTTAACATGACTTTAAAATAACCTTTAAATGAATGACGAATCATATGTAAAGGATGAGAGGATGAATCATGTGTAAAGGATGAATCACGTGTAGAGGATGAGAGGATGAATCATGTGTAAAGGATGAGGATGAATCATGTGTAAAGGATGAGAGGATGAATCACATGTAGAATAAAATAATCTTAAAATAACCTTAAAATAATCTTAAAATAACCTTAAAATAATCTTAACATGACCTTAAAATAATCTTAACATGAATGATGAATCATGTGTAGAGGATGAGAGGATGAATCATGTGTAAAGGATGAGAGGATGAATCATGTGTAGAGGATGAGAGGATGAATCACGTGTAGAGGATGAGAGGATGAATCATGTGTAAAGGATGAGAGGATGAATCATGTGTAGAGGATGAGAGGATGAATTACGTGTAGAGGATGAGAGGATGAATCACGTGTAGAGGATGAATCATGTGTAAAGGATGAGAGGATGAATCACGTGTAGAGGATGAAAGGATGAATTATGTGTAGAGGATGAGAGGATGAATCACGTGTAAAGGATGAGAGGATGAATCATGTGTAGAGGATGAGAGGATGAATCACGTTTAGAGGATGAGAGGATGAATCATGTGTAGAGGATGAGAGGATGAATCATGTGTAAACGATGAGAGGATGAATCACGTGTAAAGGATGAGAGGATGAATCATGCGTAGAAGATGAGAGGATGAATCATGTGTAGAGGATGAATCATGTGTAAAGGATGAGAGGATGAATCACGTGTAGAGGATGAGAGGATGAATCATGTGTAGAGGATGAGAGGATGAATCACGTGTAAAGGATGAGAGGATGAATCATGTGTAGAGGATGAGAGGATGAATCACGTGTAGAGGATGAGAGGATGAATCATGTGTAAAGGATGAGAGGATGAATCATGTGTAGAATAAAATATAAATAAAATAACTTTAACATGACCTGAAAAAAACCTTAACATGACCTCCACATGACCTTAAAATAACCTTAAAATGACCTTCACATGACCTTCACATGACCTTAACATGACCTTCATATGACCTTAACATGACCTTAAAATAACCTTAACATGACCTTCACATGACCTTCACATGACCTTAACTTGACCTTAAAATAACCTTAAAATGACCTTAAAATAACCTTAACATGACCTTAAAATAACATTAAAATGAATGATGAATCATGTGTAAAGGATGAGAGGATGAATCATGTTTAAAGGATGAATCACGTGTAGAGGATGAGAGGATGAATCATGTGTTAAGGATGAGAGGATGAATCATGTGTAAAGGATGAGAGGATGAATTACGTGTAGAGGATGAGAGGATGAATCACGTGTAGAGGATGAGAGGATGAATCATGTGTAAAGGATGGGAGGATGAATTACGTGTAGAGGATGAGAGGATGAATCATTTGTAAAGGATGAGAGGATGAATCACGTGTAGAGGATGAGAGGATGAATCATGTTTAAAGGATGAGAGGATGAATCACGTGTAGAGGATGAGAGGATGAATCATGTGTAGAATAAAATATAAATAAAATAACCTTAACTTGACCTTAAAATAACCTTAAAATAACCTTAAAATAACCTTAAAATGACCTTAAAATAATCTTAACATGACCTTAACTTGACCTTAAAATAATCTTAAAATAACCTTAAAATGACCGTAAAATAACCTTAAAATGACTGTAAAATAACCTTAACATGACCTTAAAATAACCTTAAAATGAATGACGAATCATATGTAGAGGATGAGAGGATGAATCATGTGTAAAGGATGAGAGGATGAATCATGTGTAAAGGATGAATCACGTGTAGAGGATGAGAGGATGAATCATGTGTAAAGGATGAGAGGATGAATCATGTGTAAAGGATGAGAGGATGAATCACGTGTAGAGGATGAGAGGATGAATCAGGTGTAGAATAAAATAATCTTAAAATAACCTTAAAATAATCTTAAAATAACCTTAAAATAATCTTAACATGACCTTAAAATAATCTTAACATGACCTTAACTTGACCTTAAAATAACCTTAAAATAACCTTAAAATGACCGTAAAATAACTTTAAATGAATGACGAATCATGTGTAAAGGATGAGAGGATGAATCATGTGTAAAGGATGAATCACGTGTAGAGGATGAGGATGAATCAAGTGTAAAGGATGAGGATGAATCAAGTGTAAAGGATGAGAGGATGAATCACGTGTAGAATAAAATAATCTTAAAATAACCTTAAAATAATCTTAAAATAACCTTAAAATAATCTTAACATGACCTTAAAATAATCTTAACATGACCTTAAAATAATCTTAACATGATCTTAACTTGACATTAAAATAACCTTAAAATAACCTTAAAATGACCGTAAAATAACACTAAAATGACCTTAAAATAACCTTAACATGACCTTAAAATAACCTTAAAATGAATGATGAATCATGTGTAGAGGATGAGAGGATGAATCATGTGTAAAGGATGAGAGGATGAATCATGTGTAGAGGATGAGAGGATGAATCACGTGTAGAGGATGAGAGGATGAATCATGTGTAAAGGATGAGAGGATGAATCATGTGTAGAGGATGAGAGGATGAATTACGTGTAGAGGATGAGAGGATGAATCACGTGTAGAGGATGAATCTTGTGTAAAGGATGAGAGGATGAATCACGTGTAGAGGATGAAAGGATGAATTATGTGTAGAGGATGAGAGGATGAATCACGTGTAAAGGATGAGAGGATGAATCATGTGTAGAGGATGAGAGGATGAATCACGTTTAGAGGATGAGAGGATGAATCATGTGTAGAGGATGAGAGGATGAATCATGTGTAAACGATGAGAGGATGAATCACGTGTAAAGGATGAGAGGATGAATCATGTGTAGAAGATGAGAGGATGAATCATGTGTAGAGGATGAATCATGTGTAAAGGATGAGAGGATGAATCACGTGTAGAGGATGAGAGGATGAATCATGTGTAGAGGATGAGAGGATGAATCACGTGTAAAGGATGAGAGGATGAATCATGTGTAGAGGATGAGAGGATGAATCACGTGTAGAGGATTAGAGGATGAATCACGTGTAGCGGATGAGAGGATGAATCATGTGTAGAATAAAATATAAATAAAATAACCTTAACATGACCTTAAAATAACCTTAACATGACCTTAAAATAACCTTAACATGACCTTCACATGACCTTCACATGACCTTAACTTGACTTTAAAATAACCTTAAAGTGACCTTAAAATAACCTTAACATGACCTTAAAATAACCTTAAAATGAATGATGAATCATGTGTAAAGGATGAGAGGATGAATCATGTGTAAAGGATGAATCACGTGTAGAGGAGGAGAGGATGAATCATGTGTAAAGGATTAATCACGTGTAGAGGATGAGAGGATGAATCATTTGTAAAGGATGAGAGGATGAATTATGTGTAGAGGATGAGATGATGAATCACGTGTAGAGGATGAGAGGACGAATCATGTGTAAAGGATGAGAGGATGAATCATGTGTAAAGGATGAGAGGATGAATCACGTGTAGAGGATGAGAGGATGAATTATGTGTAGAGGATGAGAGGATGAATCACGTGTAGAGGATGAGAGGATGAATCACGTGTAGAGGATGAGAGGATGAGAGGATGAATCATGTGTAAAGGATGAGAGGATGAATCACGTGTAGAGGATGAGAGGATGAATCATGTGTAGAATAAAATATAAATAAAATAACCTTAACATGACCTTAAAATAACCTTAACATGACTTTAAAATAACCTTAAAATGAATGATGAATCATGTGTAAAGGATGAGAGGATGAATCATGTGTAAAGGATGAATCACGTGTAGAGGATGAGAGGATGAATCATTTGTAAAGGATGAGAGGATGAATCATGTGTAAAGGATGAGAGGATGAATCACGTGTAGAGGATGAGAGGATGAATCATGTGTAAAGGATGAGAGGATGAATCACGTGTAGAGGATGAGAGGATGAATCACGTGTAGAGGATGAGAGGATGAATCACGTGTAGAGGAAGAGAGGATGAATCATGTGTAAAGGATGAGAGGATGAATCATGTGTAGAGGATGAGAGGATGAATCATGTGTAGAGGATGAATCAAGTGTAGAGGATGAGAGGATGAATCATGTGTAGAGGATGAGAGGATGAATCATGTGTAGAGGATGAATCACGTGTAGAGGATGAGAGGATGAATCACGTGTAGAGGATGAGAGAATGAATCACGTGTAGAGGATGAGAGGATGAGTCATGTGTAGAGGATGAATCATGTGTATAGGATGAGAGGATGAATCACGTGTAAAGGATGAGAGGATGAATCATGTGTAGAGGATGAGAGGATGAATCATGTGTAGAGGATGAATCACATGTAGAGGATGAGAGGATGAATCATGTGTAGAGGATTAGAGGATGAATCACGTATAGAGGATGAGAGGATGAATCATATGTAAAGGATGAGAGGATGAATCATGTGTAGAATAAAATATAAATAAAATAACTTTAACATGACCTGAAAAAAACCTTAACATGACCTCCACATGACCTTAAAATAACCTTAAAATGACCTTCACATGACCTTCACATGACCTTAACATGACCTTCATATGACCTTAACATGACCTTAAAATAACCTTAACATGACCTTCACATGACCTTCACATGACCTTAACTTGACCTTAAAATAACCTTAAAATGACCTTAAAATAACCTTAACATGACCTTAAAATAACATTAAAATGAATGATGAATCATGTGTAAAGGATGAGAGGATGAATCATGTTTAAAGGATGTATCACGTGTAGAGGATGAGAGGATGAATCATGTGTAAAGGATGAGAGGATGAATCATGTGTAAAGGATGAGAGGATGAATTACGTGTAGAGGATGAGAGGATGAATCACGTGTAGAGGATGAGAGGATGAATCATGTGTAAAGGATGAGAGGATGAATCATGTGTAAAGGATGAGAGGATGAATTACGTGTAGAGGATGAGAGGATGAATCATTTGTAAAGGATGAGAGGATGAATCACGTGTAGAGGATGAGAGGATGAATCATGTGTAAAGGATGAGAGGATGAATCACGTGTAGAGGATGAGAGGATGAATCATGTGTAGAATCAAATATAAATAAAATAACCTTAACTTGACCTTAAAATAACCTTAAAATAACCTTAAAATAACCTTAAAATGACCTTAAAATAATCTTAACATGACCTTAACTTGATCTTAAAATAATCTTAAAATAACCTTAAAATGACCGTAAAATAACCTTAAAATGACTGTAAAATAACCTTAACATGACCTTAAAATAACCTTAAAATGAATGACGAATCATATGTAGAGGATGAGAGGATGAATCATGTGTAAAGGATGAATCACGTGTAGAGGATGAGAGGATGAATCATGTGTAAAGGATGAAAGGATGAATCATGTGTAAAGGATGAGAGGATGAATCACGTGTAGAGGATGAGAGGATGAATCATGTGTAGAATAAAATAATCTTAAAATAACCTTAAAATAATCTTAAAATAACCTTAAAATAACTTTAAAATGACCGTAAAATAACCTTAACATGACCTTAAAATAACTTTAAAATGAATGATGAATCATGTGTAGAGGATGAGAGGATGAATCATGTGTAAAGGATGAGAGGATGAATCATGTGTAGAGGATGAGAGGATGAATCATGTGTAGAGGATGAGAGGATGAATCATGTGTAGAGGATGAATCACATGTAGAGGATGAGAGGATGAATCACGTGTAGAGGATTAGAGGATGAATCACGTGTAGAGGATGAGAGGATGAATCACGTGTAGAGGAAGAGAGGATGAGTCATGTGTAGAGGATGAATCATGTGTAAAGGATGAGAGGATGAATCACGTGTAAAGGATGAGAGGATGAATCATGTGTAGAGGATGAGAGGATGAATCATGTGTAGAGGATGAATCACGTGTAGAGGATGAGAGGATGAATCATGTGTAGAGGATGAGAGGATGAATCACGTGTAAAGGATGAGAGGATGAATCATGTGTAGAGGATGAGAGGATGAATCATGTGTAGAGGATGAATCACGTGTAGAGGATGAGAGGATGAATAATGTGTCGAGGATGAATCACGTGTAGAGGATGAATCACGTGTAGAGGATGAGAGGATGAATCATGTGTCGAGGATGAATCACGTGTAGAGGATGAGAGGATGAATCATGTGTAGAGGATGAGAGGATGAATCACGTGTAGAGGATGAGAGGATGAATAACGTGTAGAGGATGAGAGGATGAATCATGTGTAAAGGATGAGAGGATGAATCATGTGTAAAGGATGAGAGGATGAATCACGTGTAGAGGATGAATCATGTGTAGAATAAAATATAAATAAAATCATTTTAACATGACCTTAAAATAACCTTAACATGACCTTCACATGACCTTAAAATAACCCTAAAATGACCTTAAAATGACCTTCACATGACCTTCACATGACCTTAACATGACCTTCATATGACCTTAACATGACCTTTTAATAACCTTAACATGACCTTAAAATAACCTTAACATGACCTTCACATGACCTTCACATGACCTTAAAATAACCTTAAAATGACCTTAAAATAACCTTAACATGACCTTAAAATAACATTAAAATGAATGATGAATCATTTGTAAAGGATGAAAGGATGAATCATGTGTAAAGGATGAATCACGTGTAGAGGATGAGAGGATGAATCATGTGTAAAGGATGAGAGGATGAATAATGTGTAAAGGATGAGAGGATGAATTACGTGTAGAGGATGAGAGGATGAATCATTTGTAAAGGATGAGAGGATGAATCACGTGTAGAGGATGAGAGGATGAATCATGTGTAGAATAAAATATAAATAAAATAACCTTAACTTGACCTTAAAATAACCTTAAAATAACCTTAAAATAACCTTAAAATGACCTTAAAATAATCTTAACATGACCTTAACTTCACCTTAAAATAATCTTAAAATAACCTTAAAATGACCGTAAAATAACCTTAAAATGACTGTAAAATAACCTTAACATGACCTTAAAATAACCTTAAAATGAATGACGAATCATATGTAGAGGATGAGAGGATGAATCATGTGTAAAGGATGAGAGGATGAATCATGTGTAAAGGATGAATCACGTGTAGAGGATGAGAGGATGAATCATGTGTAAAGGATGAGAGGATGAATCATGTGTAAAGGATGAGAGGATGAATCAGGTGTAGAGGATGAGAGGATGAATCATGTGTAGAATAAAATAATCTTAAAATAACCTTAAAATAATCTTAAAATAACCTTAAAATAACCTTAAAATGACCGTAAAAGAACCTTAACATGACCTTAAAATAACCTTAAAATGAATGATGAATCATGTGTAGAGGATGAGAGGATGAATCATGTGTAAAGGATGAGAGGATGAATCATGTGTAGAGGATGAGAGGATGAATCATGTGTAGAGGATGAGAGGATGAATCATGTGTAGAGGATGAATCACATGTAGAGGATGAGAGGATGAATCACGTGTAGAGGATTAGAGGATGAATCACGTGTAGAGGATGAGAGGATGAATCACGTGTAGAGGAAGAGAGGATGAGTCATGTGTAGAGGATGAATCATGTGTAAAGGATGAGAGGATGAATCACTTGTAAAGGATGAGAGGATGAATCATGTGTAGAGGATGAGAGGATGAATCATGTGTAGAGGATGAATCAGGTGTAGAGGATGAGAGGATGAATCATGTGTAGAGGATGAGAGGATGAATCACGTGTAAAGGATGAGAGGATGAATCATTTGTAGAGGATGAGAGGATGAGTCATGTGTAGAGGATGAATCACGTGTAGAGGATGAGAGGATGAATCATGTGTCGAGGATGAATCACGTGTAGAGGATGAATCACGTGTAGAGGATGAGAGGATGAATCATGTGTCGAGGATGAATCACGTGTAGAGGATGAATCACGTGTAGAGGATGAGAGGATGAATCACGTGTAGAGGATGAGAGGATGAATCACGTGTAGAGGATGAGAGGATGAATCATGTGTAAAGGATGAGAGGATGAATCATGTGTAAAGGATGAGAGGATGAATCACGTGTAGAGGATGAATCATGTGTAGAATAAAATATAAATAAAATCACTTTAACATGACCTTAAAATAACCTTAACATGACCTTCACATGACCTTAAAATAACCCTAAAATGACCTTAAAATGACCTTCACATGACCTTCACATGACCTTAACATGACCTTCATATGACCTTAACATGACCTTAAAATAACCTTAACATGACCTTAAAATAACCTTAACATGACCTTCACATGACCTTCACATGAACTTAAAATAACCTTAAAATGACCTTAAAATAACCTTAACATGACCTTAAAATAACATTAAAATGAATGATGAATCATGTGTAAAGGATGAGAGGATGAATCATTTGTAAAGGATGAATCACGTGTAGAGGATGAGAGGATGAATCATGTGTAAAGGATGAGAGGATGAATCATGTGTAAAGGATGAGAGGATGAATCACGTGTAGAGGATGAGAGGATGAATCATGTGTAGAATAAAATATAAATAAAATAACCTTCACATGACCTTAACATGACCTTCACATGACCTTAACATGACCTTCACATGACCTTAAAATAACCTTAACATTACCTTCACATGAAAAAAAAAAAAAAAAAAAAAAAAAAAAAAAAAAAAAAAAAAAAAAAAAAAAAAAAAAAAAAAAAAAAAAAAAAAAAAAAAAAAAAAAAAAAAAAAAAAAAAAAAAAAAAAAAAAAAAAAAAAAAAAAAAAAAAAAAAAAAAAAAAAAAAAAAAAAAAAAAAAAAAAAAAAAAAAAAAAAAAAAAAAAAAAAAAAAAAAAAAAAAAAAAAAAAAAAAAAAAAAAAAAAAAAAAAAAAAAAAAAAAAAAAAAAAAAAAAAAAAAAAAAAAAAAAAAAAAAAAAAAAAAAAAAAAAAAAAAAAAAAAAAAAAAAAAAAAAAAAAAAAAAAAAAAAAAAAAAAAAAAAAAAAAAAAAAAAAAAAAAAAAAAAAAAAAAAAAAAAAAAAAAAAAAAAAAAAAAAAAAAAAAAAAAAAAAAAAAAAAAAAAAAAAAAAAAAAAAAAAAAAAAAAAAAAAAAAAAAAAAAAAAAAAAAAAAAAAAAAAAAAAAAAAAAAAAAAAAAAAAAAAAAAAAAAAAAAAAAAAAAAAAAAAAAAAAAAAAAAAAAAAAAAAAAAAAAAAAAAAAAAAAAAAAAAAAAAAAAAAAAAAAAAAAAAAAAAAAAAAAAAAAAAAAAAAAAAAAAAAAAAAAAAAAAAAAAAAAAAAAAAAAAAAAAAAAAAAAAAAAAAAAAAAAAAAAAAAAAAAAAAAAAAAAAAAAAAAAAAAAAAAAAAAAAAAAAAAAAAAAAAAAAAAAAAAAAAAAAAAAAAAAAAAAAAAAAAAAAAAAAAAAAAAAAAAAAAAAAAAAAAAAAAAAAAAAAAAAAAAAAAAAAAAAAAAAAAAAAAAAAAAAAAAAAAAAAAAAAAAAAAAAAAAAAAAAAAAAAAAAAAAAAAAAAAAAAAAAAAAAAAAAAAAAAAAAAAAAAAAAAAAAAAAAAAAAAAAAAAAAAAAAAAAAAAAAAAAAAAAAAAAAAAAAAAAAAAAAAAAAAAAAAAAAAAAAAAAAAAAAAAAAAAAAAAAAAAAAAAAAAAAAAAAAAAAAAAAAAAAAAAAAAAAAAAAAAAAAAAAAAAAAAAAAAAAAAAAAAAAAAAAAAAAAAAAAAAAAAAAAAAAAGGGGGGGGGGGGGGGGGGGGGGGGGGGGGGGGGGGGGGGGGGGGGGGGGGGGGGGGGGGGGGGGGGGGGGGGGGGGGGGGGGGGGGGGGGGGGGGGGGGGGGGGGGGGGGGGGGGGGGGGGGGGGGGGGGGGGGGGGGGGGGGGGGGGGGGGGGGGGGGGGGGGGGGGGGGGGGGGGGGGGGGGGGGGGGGGGGGGGGGGGGGGGGGGGGGGGGGGGGGGGGGGGGGGGGGGGGGGGGGGGGGGGGGGGGGGGGGGGGGGGGGGGGGGGGGGGGGGGGGGGGGGGGGGGGGGGGGGGGGGGGGGGGGGGGGGGGGGGGGGGGGGGGGGGGGGGGGGGGGGGGGGGGGGGGGGGGGGGGGGGGGGGGGGGGGGGGGGGGGGGGGGGGGGGGGGGGGGGGGGGGGGGGGGGGGGGGGGGGGGGGGGGGGGGGGGGGGGGGGGGGGGGGGGGGGGGGGGGGGGGGGGGGGGGGGGGGGGGGGGGGGGGGGGGGGGGGGGGGGGGGGGGGGGGGGGGGGGGGGGGGGGGGGGGGGGGGGGGGGGGGGGGGGGGGGGGGGGGGGGGGGGGGGGGGGGGGGGGGGGGGGGGGGGGGGGGGGGGGGGGGGGGGGGGGGGGGGGGGGGGGGGGGGGGGGGGGGGGGGGGGGGGGGGGGGGGGGGGGGGGGGGGGGGGGGGGGGGGGGGGGGGGGGGGGGGGGGGGGGGGGGGGGGGGGGGGGGGGGGGGGGGGGGGGGGGGGGGGGGGGGGGGGGGGGGGGGGGGGGGGGGGGGGGGGGGGGGGGGGGGGGGGGGGGGGGGGGGGGGGGGGGGGGGGGGGGGGGGGGGGGGGGGGGGGGGGGGGGGGGGGGGGGGGGGGGGGGGGGGGGGGGGGGGGGGGGGGGGGGGGGGGGGGGGGGGGGGGGGGGGGGGGGGGGGGGGATGAATCATGTTTAAAGGATGTATCACGTGTAGAGGATGAGAGGATGAATCATGTGTAAAGGATGAGAGGATGAATCATGTGTAAAGGATGAGAGGATGAATTACGTGTAGAGGATGAGAGGATGAATCACGTGTAGAGGATGAGAGGATGAATCATGTGTAAAGGATGAGAGGATGAATCATGTGTAAAGGATGAGAGGATGAATTACGTGTAGAGGATGAGAGGATGAATCATTTGTAAAGGATGAGAGGATGAATCACGTGTAGAGGATGAGAGGATGAATCATGTGTAAAGGATGAGAGGATGAATCACGTGTAGAGGATGAGAGGATGAATCATGTGTAGAATCAAATATAAATAAAATAACCTTAACTTGACCTTAAAATAACCTTAAAATAACCTTAAAATAACCTTAAAATGACCTTAAAATAATCTTAACATGACCTTAACTTGATCTTAAAATAATCTTAAAATAACCTTAAAATGACCGTAAAATAACCTTAAAATGACTGTAAAATAACCTTAACATGACCTTAAAATAACCTTAAAATGAATGACGAATCATATGTAGAGGATGAGAGGATGAATCATGTGTAAAGGATGAATCACGTGTAGAGGATGAGAGGATGAATCATGTGTAAAGGATGAAAGGATGAATCATGTGTAAAGGATGAGAGGATGAATCACGTGTAGAGGATGAGAGGATGAATCATGTGTAGAATAAAATAATCTTAAAATAACCTTAAAATAATCTTAAAATAACCTTAAAATAACTTTAAAATGACCGTAAAATAACCTTAACATGACCTTAAAATAACTTTAAAATGAATGATGAATCATGTGTAGAGGATGAGAGGATGAATCATGTGTAAAGGATGAGAGGATGAATCATGTGTAGAGGATGAGAGGATGAATCATGTGTAGAGGATGAGAGGATGAATCATGTGTAGAGGATGAATCACATGTAGAGGATGAGAGGATGAATCACGTGTAGAGGATTAGAGGATGAATCACGTGTAGAGGATGAGAGGATGAATCACGTGTAGAGGAAGAGAGGATGAGTCATGTGTAGAGGATGAATCATGTGTAAAGGATGAGAGGATGAATCACGTGTAAAGGATGAGAGGATGAATCATGTGTAGAGGATGAGAGGATGAATCATGTGTAGAGGATGAATCACGTGTAGAGGATGAGAGGATGAATCATGTGTAGAGGATGAGAGGATGAATCACGTGTAAAGGATGAGAGGATGAATCATGTGTAGAGGATGAGAGGATGAATCATGTGTAGAGGATGAATCACGTGTAGAGGATGAGAGGATGAATAATGTGTCGAGGATGAATCACGTGTAGAGGATGAATCACGTGTAGAGGATGAGAGGATGAATCATGTGTCGAGGATGAATCACGTGTAGAGGATGAGAGGATGAATCATGTGTAGAGGATGAGAGGATGAATCACGTGTAGAGGATGAGAGGATGAATAACGTGTAGAGGATGAGAGGATGAATCATGTGTAAAGGATGAGAGGATGAATCATGTGTAAAGGATGAGAGGATGAATCACGTGTAGAGGATGAATCATGTGTAGAATAAAATATAAATAAAATCATTTTAACATGACCTTAAAATAACCTTAACATGACCTTCACATGACCTTAAAATAACCCTAAAATGACCTTAAAATGACCTTCACATGACCTTCACATGACCTTAACATGACCTTCATATGACCTTAACATGACCTTTTAATAACCTTAACATGACCTTAAAATAACCTTAACATGACCTTCACATGACCTTCACATGACCTTAAAATAACCTTAAAATGACCTTAAAATAACCTTAACATGACCTTAAAATAACATTAAAATGAATGATGAATCATTTGTAAAGGATGAAAGGATGAATCATGTGTAAAGGATGAATCACGTGTAGAGGATGAGAGGATGAATCATGTGTAAAGGATGAGAGGATGAATAATGTGTAAAGGATGAGAGGATGAATTACGTGTAGAGGATGAGAGGATGAATCATTTGTAAAGGATGAGAGGATGAATCACGTGTAGAGGATGAGAGGATGAATCATGTGTAGAATAAAATATAAATAAAATAACCTTAACTTGACCTTAAAATAACCTTAAAATAACCTTAAAATAACCTTAAAATGACCTTAAAATAATCTTAACATGACCTTAACTTCACCTTAAAATAATCTTAAAATAACCTTAAAATGACCGTAAAATAACCTTAAAATGACTGTAAAATAACCTTAACATGACCTTAAAATAACCTTAAAATGAATGACGAATCATATGTAGAGGATGAGAGGATGAATCATGTGTAAAGGATGAGAGGATGAATCATGTGTAAAGGATGAATCACGTGTAGAGGATGAGAGGATGAATCATGTGTAAAGGATGAGAGGATGAATCATGTGTAAAGGATGAGAGGATGAATCAGGTGTAGAGGATGAGAGGATGAATCATGTGTAGAATAAAATAATCTTAAAATAACCTTAAAATAATCTTAAAATAACCTTAAAATAACCTTAAAATGACCGTAAAAGAACCTTAACATGACCTTAAAATAACCTTAAAATGAATGATGAATCATGTGTAGAGGATGAGAGGATGAATCATGTGTAAAGGATGAGAGGATGAATCATGTGTAGAGGATGAGAGGATGAATCATGTGTAGAGGATGAGAGGATGAATCATGTGTAGAGGATGAATCACATGTAGAGGATGAGAGGATGAATCACGTGTAGAGGATTAGAGGATGAATCACGTGTAGAGGATGAGAGGATGAATCACGTGTAGAGGAAGAGAGGATGAGTCATGTGTAGAGGATGAATCATGTGTAAAGGATGAGAGGATGAATCACTTGTAAAGGATGAGAGGATGAATCATGTGTAGAGGATGAGAGGATGAATCATGTGTAGAGGATGAATCAGGTGTAGAGGATGAGAGGATGAATCATGTGTAGAGGATGAGAGGATGAATCACGTGTAAAGGATGAGAGGATGAATCATTTGTAGAGGATGAGAGGATGAGTCATGTGTAGAGGATGAATCACGTGTAGAGGATGAGAGGATGAATCATGTGTCGAGGATGAATCACGTGTAGAGGATGAATCACGTGTAGAGGATGAGAGGATGAATCATGTGTCGAGGATGAATCACGTGTAGAGGATGAATCACGTGTAGAGGATGAGAGGATGAATCACGTGTAGAGGATGAGAGGATGAATCACGTGTAGAGGATGAGAGGATGAATCATGTGTAAAGGATGAGAGGATGAATCATGTGTAAAGGATGAGAGGATGAATCACGTGTAGAGGATGAATCATGTGTAGAATAAAATATAAATAAAATCACTTTAACATGACCTTAAAATAACCTTAACATGACCTTCACATGACCTTAAAATAACCCTAAAATGACCTTAAAATTACCTTCACATGACCTTAACATGACCTTAACATGACCTTCATATGACCTTAACATGACCTTAAAATAACCTTAACATGACCTTAAAATAACCTTAACATGACCTTCACATGACCTTCACATGAACTTAAAATAACCTTAAAATGACCTTAAAATAACCTTAACATGACCTTAAAATAACATTAAAATGAATGATGAATCATGTGTAAAGGATGAGAGGATGAATCATTTGTAAAGGATGAATCACGTGTAGAGGATGAGAGGATGAATCATGTGTAAAGGATGAGAGGATGAATCATGTGTAAAGGATGAGAGGATGAATCACGTGTAGAGGATGAGAGGATGAATCATGTGTAGAATAAAATATAAATAAAATAACCTTCACATGACCTTAACATGACCTTCACATGACCTTAACATGACCTTCACATGACCTTAAAATAACCTTAACATTACCTTCACATGACCTTCACATGACCTTCACATGACCTTCATATGACCTTAACATGACCTTAAAATAACCTTAAAGTGACCATAAAATAACCTTAACATGACCTTAAAATAGCTTTAAAATGAATGATGAATCATGTGTAAAGGATGAGAGGATGAATCATGTGTAAAGGATGAATCACGTGTAGAGGATGAGAGGATGAATCATGTGTAAAGGATGAGAGGATGAATCATGTGTAAAGGATGAGAGGATGAATAACGTGTAGAGGATGAGAGGATGAATCATGTTTAAAGGATGAGAGGATGAATCATGTGTAGAGGATGAGAGGATGAATCATGTGTAAAGGATGAGAGGATGAATCATGTGTAAAGGATGAGAGGATGAATCACGTGTAGAGGATGAGAGGATGAATCATTTGTAAAGGATGAGAGGATGAATCACGTGTAGAGGATGAGAGGATGAATAAGGTGTAGAGGATGAGAGGATGAATCATGTGTAAAGGATGAGAGGATGAATCACGTGTAGAGGATGAGAGGATGAATCATGTGTTGAATAAAATATAAATAAAATAACCTTAACTTGACCTTAAAATAACCTTAAATTAACCTTAAAATAACCTTAAAATGACCTTAAAATAATCTTAACATGACCTTAACTTGACCTTAAAATAATCTTAAAACAACCTTAAAATGACCGTAAAATAACCTTAAAATGACTGTAAAATAACCTTAACATGACCTTAAAATAACCTTAAAATGAATGACGAATCATGTGTAGAGGATGAGAGGATGAATCATGTGTAAAGGATGAGAGGATGAATCATGTGTAAAGGATGAATCACGTGGAGAGGATGAGAGGATGAATCATGTGTAAAGGATGAGAGGATGAATCATGTGTAAAGGATGAGAGGATGAATCACGTGTAGAGGATGAGAGGATGAATCATGTGTAGAATAAAATAATCTTAAAATAACCTTAAAATAATCTTAAAATAACCTTAAAATAATCTTAACATGACCTTAAAATAATCTTAACATGACCTTAAAATAATCTTAACATGACCTTAACTTGACCTTAAAATAACCTTAAAATAACCTTAAAATGACCGTAAAATAACTTTAAAATGACCGTAAAATAACCTTAACATGACCTTAAAATAACCTTAAAATGAATGATGAATCATGTGTAGAGGATGAGAGGATGAATCATGTGTAAAGGATGAGAGGATGAATCATGTGTACAGGATGAGAGGATGAATCACGTGTAGAGGATGAGAGGATGAATCACGTGTAGAGGATGAGAGGATGAATCACGTGTAGAGGATGAATCATGTGTAAAGGATGAGAGGATGAATCACGTGTAGAGGATGAGAGGATGAATTATGTGTAGAGGATGAGAGGATGAATCACGTGTAAAGGATGAGATGATGAATCATGTGTAGAGGATGAGAGGATGAATCACGTTTAGAGGATGAGAGGATGAATCATGTGTAGAGGATGAGAGGATGAATCATGTGTAAAGGATGAGAGGATGAATCACGTGTAAAGGATGAGAGGATGAATCATGTGTAGAAGATGAGAGGATGAATCATGTGTAGAAGATGAATCATGTGTAAAGGATGAGAGGATGAATCACATGTAGAGGATGAGAGTATGAATCATGTGTAGAGGATGAGAGGATGAATCACGTGTAGAAGATGAGAGGATGAATCATGTGTAGAGGATGAATCACGTGTAGAGGATGAGAGGATGAATCATGTGTCGAGGATGAATCACGTGTAGAGGATGAGAGGATGAATCATGTGTAGAGGATGAGAGGATGAATCACGTGTAGAGGATGAGAGGATGAATCACGTGTAGAGGATGAGAGCATGAATCATGTGTAAAGGATGAGAGGATGAATCATGTGTAAAGGATGAGAGGATGAATCACGTGTAGAGGATGAGAGGATGAATCATGTGTAGAATAAAATATAAATAAAATAACCTTAACATTACCTTAAAATAACCTTAACATGACCTTCACATGACCTTAACATGACCTTCACATGACCTTAAAATAACCTTAACATGAACTTAAAATAACCTTAACATGACCTTCACATGCCCTTCACATGACCTGAACATGAACTTCATATGACCTTAACATGACCTTAAAATAACCTTAACATGACCTTAAAATAACCTTAACATGACCTTAAAATAACCTTAAAATGAATGATGAATCATGTGTAAAGGATGAGAGGATGAATCATGTGTAAAGGATGAATCACGTGTAGAGAATGAGAGGATGAATCATGTGAAAATATGAGAGGATGAATCACGTGTAGAGGTTGAGAGGATGAATCACGTGTAGAATAAAATAATCTTAAAATAACCTTAAAATAATCTTAAAATAACCTTAAAATAATCTTAACATGACCTTAAAATAATCTTAACATGACCTTAACTTGACCTTAACATGACCTTAAAATAATCTTAACATGACCTTAACTTGACCTTAAAATAACCTTAAAATAACCTTAAAATGACCGTAAAATAACCTTAAAATGACCTTAAAATAACCTTAAAATGAATGATGAATCATTTGTAGAGGATGAGAGGATGAATCACGTGTAGAGGATGAGAGGATGAATCATGTGTAAAGGATGAGAGGATGAATCATGTGTAGAGGATGAGAGGATGAATCATGTGTAAAGGATGAGAGGATGAATCATGTGTAGAGGATGAGAGGATGAATCATGTGTAAAGGATGAGATGGTGAATCACGTGTAGAGGATGAGAGGATGAATCACGTGTAGAGGATGAGAGGATGAATCACGTGTAGAGGATGAGAGGATGAATCACGTGTAGAGGATGAGAGGATGAATCATGTGTAGAGGATGAGAGGATGAATCATGTGTAAAGGATGAGAGGATGAATCATGTGTTGAATAAAATATAAATAAAATAACCTTAACTTGACCTTAAAATAACCTTAAAATAACCTTAAAATAACCTTAAAATGACCTTAAAATAATCTTAACATGACCTTAACTTGACCTTAAAATAATCTTAAAATAACCTTAAAATGACCGTAAAATAACCTTAAAATGACTGTAAAATAACCTTAACATGAACTTAAAATAACCTTAAAATGAATGACGAATCATGTGTAGAGGATGAGAGGATGAATCATGTGTAAAGGATGAGAGGATGAATCATGTGTAAAGGATGAATCACGTGTAGAGGATGAGAGGATGAATCATGTGTAAAGGATGAGAGGATGAATCATGTGTAAAGGATGAGAGGATGAATCACGTGTAGAGGATGAGAGGATGAATCATGTGTAGAATAAAATAATCTTAAAATAACCTTAAAATAATCTTAAAATAACCTTAAAATAATCTTAACATGACCTTAAAATAATCTTAACATGACCTTAAAATAATCTTAAAATAACCTCAAAATGACCGTAAAATAACCTTAACATGACCTTAAAATAACCTTAAAATGAACGATGAATCATGTGTAAAGGACGAGAGGATGAATCATGTGTAAAGGATGAGAGGATGAATCATGTGTAGAGGATGAGAGGATGAATCACGTGTAGAGGATGAGAGGATGAATTACGTGTAGAGGATGAGAGGATGAATCACGTGTAGAGGATGAATCATGTGTAAAGGATGAGAGGATGAATCACGTGTAGAGGATGAGAGGATGAATTATGTGTAGAGGATGAGAGGATGAATCACGTGTAAAGGATAAGAGGATGAATCATGTGTAGAGGATGAGAGGATGAATCACGTTTAGAGGATGAGAGGATGAATCATGTGTAAAGGATGAGAGGATGAATCATGTGTAAAGGATGAGAGGATGAATCATGTGTAAAGGATGAGAGGATGAATCATGTGTAGAAGATGAGAGGATGAATCATGTGTAGAAGATGAATCATGTGTAAAGGATGAGAGGATGAATCACGTGTAGAGGATGAGAGGATGAATCATGTGTAGAGGATGAGAGGATGAATCACGTGTAAAGGATGAGAGGATGAATCATGTGTAGAGGATGAGAGGATGAATCATGTGTATAGGATGAATCACGTGTAGAGGATGAGAGGA
Source organism: Sebastolobus alascanus (assembly GCA_916701645.2). Taxonomy (NCBI): domain Eukaryota; kingdom Metazoa; phylum Chordata; class Actinopteri; order Perciformes; family Sebastidae; genus Sebastolobus; species Sebastolobus alascanus. Next base: position 141,033 of record CAKAOJ020000409.1, read on the forward strand.
TGAATCATGTGTAGAGGATGAGAGGATGAATCACGTGAAGAGGATGAGAGGATGAATCACGTGTAGAGGATGAGAGGATGAATCATGTGTAAAGGATGAGAGGATGAATAACGTGTAGAGGATGAGAGGATGAATCATGTGTAAAGGATGAGAGGATGAATCACGTGTAGAGGATGAGAGGATGAATCATGTGTAGAATAAAATATAAATAAAATAACCTTAACATGACCTTAAAATAATCTTAACATGACCTTCACATGACCTTAACATGACCTTCACATGACCTTAACATGACCTTCACATGACCTTAAAATAACCTTAACATTACCTTCACATGACCTTCACATGACCTTCACATGACCTTCATATGACCTTAACATGACCTTAAAATAACCTTAAAGTGACCATAAAATAACCTTAACATGACCTTAAAATAACCTTAAAATGAATGATGAATCATGTGTAAAGGATGAGAGGATGAATCATGTGTAAAGGATGAATCACGTGTAGAGGATGAGAGGATGAATCATGTGTAAAGGATGAGAGGATGAATCATGTGTAAAGGATGAGAGGATGAATCATGTGTAAAGGATGAGAGGATGAATAACGTGTAGAGGATGAGAGGATGAATCATGTGTAAAGGATGAGAGGATGAATCATGTGTAGAGGATGAGAGGATGAATCATGTGTAAAGGATGAGAGGATGAATCATGTGTAAAGGATGAGAGGATGAATCACGTGTAGAGGATGAGAGGATGAATCATTTGTAAAGGATGAGAGGATGAATCACGTGTAGAGGATGAGAGGATGAATCAGGTGTAGAGGATGAGAGGATGAATCACGTGTAAAGGATGATAGGATGAATCACGTGTAAAGGATGAGAGGATGAATCATGTGTTGAATAAAATATAAATAAAATAACCTTAACATGACCTTAAAATAACATTAAAATTAATTATGAATCATGTGTAGAGGATGATAGGATGAATCACGTGTAAAGGATGAGAGGATGAATCACGTGTAAAGGATGATAGGATGAATCACGTGTAAAGGATGAGAGGATGAATCATGTGTAGAGGATGAATCACGTGTAGAGGATGAGAGGATGAATCACGTGTAGAGGATGAGAGGATGAATCAGGTGTAGAGGATGAGAGGATGAATCATGTGTAAAGGATGAGAGGATGAATCACGTGTAGAGGATGAGAGGATGAATCATGTGTTGAATAAAATATAAATAAAATAACCTTAACTTGACCTTAAAATAACCTTAAATTAACCTTAAAATAACCTTAACTTGACCTTAAAATAATCTTAAAATAACCTTAAAATGACCGTAAAATAACCTTAAAATGACTGTAAAATAACTTTAACATGACCTTAAAATAACCTTAAAATGAATGACGAATCATGTGTAGAGGATGAGAGGATGAATCATGTGTAAAGGATGAGAGGATGAATCATGTGTAAAGGATGAATCACGTGTAGAGGATGAGAGGATGAATCATGTGTAAAGGATGAGAGGATGAATCATGTGTAAAGGATGAGAGTATGAATCACGTGTACAGGATGAGAGGATGAATCATGTGTAGAATAAAATAATCTTAAAATAACCTTAAAATAATCTTAAAATAACCTTAAAATAATCTTAACATGACCTTAAAATAATCTTAACATGACCTTAAAATAACATTAAAATGAATGATGAATCATTTGTAAAGGATGAAAGGATGAATCATGTGTAAAGGATGAATCACGTGTAGAGGATGAGAGGATGAATCATGTGTAAAGGATGAGAGGATGAATCATGTGTAAAGGATGAGAGGATGAATTACGTGTAGAGGATGAGACGATGAATCATTTGTAAAGGATGAGAGGATGAATCACGTGTAGAGGATGAGAGGATGAATCATGTGTAGAATAAAATATAAATAAAATAACCTTAACTTGACCTTAAAATAACCTTAAAATAACCTTAAAATAACCTTAAAATGACCTTAAAATAATCTTAACATGACCTTAACTTGACCTTAAAATAATCTTAAAATAACCTTAAAATGACCGTAAAATAACCTTAAAATGACTGTAAAATAACCTTAACATGACCTTAAAATAACCTTAAAATGAATGACGAATCATATGTAGAGGATGAGAGGATGAATCATGTGTAAAGGATGAGAGGATGAATCATGTGTAAAGGATGAATCACGTGTAGAGGATGAGAGGATGAATCATGTGTAAAGGATGAGAGGATGAATCATGTGTAAAGGATGAGAGGATGAATCAGGTGTAGAGGATGAGAGGATGAATCATGTGTAGAATAAAATAATCTTAAAATAACCTTAAAATAATCTTAAAATAACCTTAAAATAACCTTAAAATGACCGTAAAATAACCTTAACATGACCTTAAAATAACCTTAAAATGAATGATGAATCACGTGTAGAGGATGAGAGGATGAATCATGTGTAAAGGATGAGAGGATGAATCATGTGTAAAGGATGAGAGGATGAATAACGTGTAGAGGATGAGAGGATGAATCATGTGTAAAGGATGAGAGGATGAATCATGTGTAGAGGATGAGAGGATGAATCATGTGTAAAGGATGAGAGGATGAATCATGTGTAGAGGATGAGAGGATGAATCATGTGTAAAGGATGAGATGGTGAATCACGTGTAGAGGATGAGAGGATGAATCACGTGTAGAGGATGAGAGGATGAATCACGTGTAGAGGATGAGAGGATGAATCACGTGTAGAGGATGAGAGGATGAATCATGTGTAGAGGATGAGAGGATGAATCATGTGTAAAGGATGAGAGGATGAATCATGTGTTGAATAAAATATAAATAAAATAACCTTAACTTGACCTTAAAATATCCTTAAAATAACCTTAAAATAACCTTAAAATGACCTTAAAATAATCTTAACATAACCTTAACTTGACCTTAAAATAATCTTAAAATAACCTTAAAATGACCGTAAAATAACCTTAAAATGACTGTAAAATAACCTTAACATGACCTTAAAATAACCTTAAAATGAATGACGAATCATGTGTAGAGGATGAGAGGATGAATCATGTGTAAAGGATGAGAGGATGAATCATGTGTAAAGGATGAATCACGTGTAGAGTATGAGAGGATGAATCATGTGTAAAGGATGAGAGGATGAATCATGTGTAAAGGATGAGAGGATGAATCACGTGTAGAGGATGAGAGGATGAATCATGTGTAGAATAAAATAATCTTAAAAAAACCTTAAAATAATCTTAAAATAACCTTAAAATAATCTTAACATGACCTTAAAATAATCTTAACATGACCTTAAAATAATCTTAAAATAACCTCAAAATGACCGTAAAATAACCTTAACATGACCTTAAAATAACCTTAAAATGAATGATGAATCATGTGTAAAGGATGAGAGGATGAATCATGTGTAAAGGATGAGAGGATGAATCATGTGTAGAGGATGAGAGGATGAATCACGTGTAGAGGATGAGAGGATGAATTACGTGTAGAGGATGAGAGGATGAATCACGTGTAGAGGATGAGAGGATGAATCATGTGTAGAGGATGAGAGGATGAATCACGTTTAGAGGATGAGAGGATGAATCATGTGTAAAGGATGAGAGGATGAATCATGTGTAAAGGATGAGAGGATGAATCATGTGTAAAGGATGAGAGGATGAATCATGTGTAGAAGATGAGAGGATGAATCATGTGTAGAAGATGAATCATGTGTAAAGGATGAGAGGATGAATCACGTGTAGAGGATGAGAGGATGAATCATGTGTAGAGGATGAGAGGATGAATCACGTGTAAAGGATGAGAGGATGAATCATGTGGAGAGGATGAGAGGATGAATCATGTGTAGAGGATGAATCACGTGTAGAGGATGAGAGGATGAATCATGTGTAGAGGATGAGAGGATGAATCACGTGAAGAGGATGAGAGGATGAATCACGTGTAGAGGATGAGAGGATGAATAAAGTGTAAAGGATGAGAGGATGAATAACGTGTAGAGGATGAGAGGATGAATCATATGTGAAGGATGAGAGGATGAATCACGTGTAGAGGATGAGAGGATGAATCATGTGTAGAATAAAATATAAATAAAATAACCTTAACATGACCTTAAAATAACCTTAACATGACCTTCACATGACCTTAACATGACCTTCACATGACCTTAACATGACCTTCACATGACCTTAAAATAACCTTAACATGACCTTCACATGACCTTCACATGACCTTCACATGACCTTCATATGACCTTAACATGACCTTAAATAACCTTAAAGTGACCTTAAAATAACCTTAACATGACCTTAAAATAACCTTAAAATGAATGATGAATCATGTGTAAAGGATGAGAGGATGAATCATGTGTAAAGGATGAATCACGTGTAGAGGATGAGAGGATGAATCATGTGTAAAGGATGAGAGGATGAATCATGTGAAAGGATGAGAGGATGAATTACGTGTAGAGGATGAGAGGATGAATCATGTGTAAAGGATGAGAGGATGAATCATGTGTAGAGGATGAGAGGATGAATCATGTGTAAAGGATGAGAGGATGAATCATGTGTAAAGGATGAGAGGAGGAATCACGTGTAGAGGATGAGAGGATGAATCACGTGTAGAGGATGAGAGGATGAATCAGGTGTAGAGGATGAGAGGATGAATCAAGTGTAAAGGATGATAGGATGAATCACGTGTAAAGGATGAGAGGATGAATCATGTGTTGAATAAAATATAAATAAAATAACCTTAACATGACCTTAAATAACATTAAAATGAATTATGAATCATGTGTAGAGGATGATAGGATGAATCACGTGTAAAGGATGAGAGGATGAATCACGTGTAAAGGATGATAGGATGAATCACGTGTAAAGGATGAGAGGATGAATCATGTGTAGAGGATGAATCACGTGTAGAGGATGAGAGGATGAATCACGTGTAGAGGATGAGAGGATGAATCAGGTGTAGAGGATGAGAGGATGAATCATGTGTAAAGGATGAGAGGATGAATCACGTGTAGAGGATGAGAGGATGAATCATGTGTTGAATAAAATATAAATAAAATAACCTTAACTTGACCTTAAAATAACCTTAAATTAACCTTAAAATAACCTTAACTTGACCTTAAAATAATCTTAAAATAACCTTAAAATGATCGTAAAATAACCTTAAAATGACTGTAAAATAACTTTAACATGACCTTAAAATAACCTTAAAATGAATGACGAATCATGTGTAGAGGATGAGAGGATGAATCATGTGTAAAGGATGAGAGGATGAATCATGTGTAAAGGATGAATCACGTGTAGAGGATGAGAGGATGAACATGTGTAAAGGATGAGAGGATGAATCATGTGTAAAGGATGAGAGTATGAATCACGTGTAGAGGATGAGAGGATGAATCATGTGTAGAATAAAATAATCTTAAAATAACCTTAAAATAACCTTAAAATAACCTTAAAATAATCTTAACATGACCTTAAAATAATCTTAACATGACCTTAAAATAATCTTAACATGACCTTAACTTGACCTTAAAATAACCTTAAAATAACCTTAAAATGACCGTAAAATAACTTTAAAATGACCGTAAAATAACGTTAACATGACCTTAAAATAACATTAAAATGAATGATGAATCATGTGTAGAGGATGAGAGGATGAATCATGTGTAAGGATGAGAGGATGAATCATGTGTTGAGGATGAGAGGATGAATCACGTGTAGAGGATGAGAGGATGAATTACGTGTAGAGGATGAGAGGATGAATCACGTGTAGAGGATGAGAGGATGAATCATGTGTAGAGGATGAGAGGATGAATCACGTTTAGAGGATGAGAGGATGAATCATGTGTAAAGGATGAGAGGATGAATCATGTGTAAGGATGAGAGGATGAATCATGTGTAGAGGATGAGAGGATGAATCATGTGTAGAGAGATGAATCATGTGTAGAAGTGTAAGAGAGAGGATGAATCACGTGTAGAGGATGAGAGGATGAATCATGTGTAGAGGATGAGAGGATGAATCACGTGTAAAGGATGAGAGGATGAATCATGTGGAGAGGATGAGAGGATTAATCATGTGTAGAGGATGAATCACGTGTAGAGGATGAGAGGATGAATCATGTGTAGAGGATGAGAGGATGAATCACGTGAAGAGGATGAGAGGATGAATCACGTGTAGAGGATGAGAGGATGAATCATGTGTAAAGGATGAGAGGATGAATAACGTGTAGAGGATGAGAGGATGAATCATGTGTAAAGGATGAGAGGATGAATCACGTGTAGAGGATGAGAGGATGAATCATGTGTAGAATAAAATATAAATAAAATAACCTTAACATGACCTTAAAATAATCTTAACATGACCTTCACATGACCTTAACATGACCTTCACATGACCTTAACATGACCTTCACATGACCTTAAAATAACCTTAACATTACCTTCACATGACCTTCACATGACCTTCACATGACCTTCATATGACCTTAACATGACCTTAAAATAACCTTAAAGTGACCATAAAATAACCTTAACATGACCTTAAAATAACCTTAAAATGAATGATGAATCATGTGTAAAGGATGAGAGGATGAATCATGTGTAAAGGATGAATCACGTGTAGAGGATGAGAGGATGAATCATGTGTAAAGGATGAGAGGATGAATCATGTGTAAAGGATGAGAGGATGAATAACGTGTAGAGGATGAGAGGATGAATCATGTTTAAAGGATGAGAGGATGAATCATGTGTAGAGGATGAGAGGATGAATCATGTGTAAAGGATGAGAGGATGAATCATGTGTAAAGGATGAGAGGAGGAATCACGTGTAGAGGATGAGAGGATGAATCACGTGTAGAGGATGAGAGGATGAATCAGGTGTAGAGGATGAGAGGATGAATCACGTGTAAAGGATGATAGGATGAATCACGTGTAAAGGATGAGAGGATGAATCATGTGTTGAATAAAATATAAATAAAATAACCTTAACATGACCTTAAAATAACATTAAAATGAATTATGAATCATGTGTAGAGGATGATAGGATGAATCACGTGTAAAGGATGAGAGGATGAATCACGTGTAAAGGATGATAGATGAATCACGTGTAAAGGATGAGAGGATGAATCATGTGTAGAGGATGAATCACGTGTAGAGGATGAGAGGATGAATCACGTGTAGAGGATGAGAGGATGAATCAGGTGTAGAGGATGAGAGGATGAATCATGTGTAAAGGATGAGAGGATGAATCACGAGTAGAGGATGAGAGGATGAATCATGTGTTGAATAAAATATAAATAAAATAACCTTAACTTGACCTTAAAATAACCTTAAATTAACCTTAAAATAACCTTAACTTGACCTTAAAATAATCTTAAAATAACCTTAAAATGATCGTAAAATAACCTTAAAATGACTGTAAAATAACTTTAACATGACCTTAAAATAACCTTAAAATGAATGACGAATCATGTGTAGAGGATGAGAGGATGAATCATGTGTAAAGGATGAGAGGATGAATCATGTGTAAAGGATGAATCACGTGTAGAGGATGAGAGGATGAATCATGTGTAAAGGATGAGAGGATGAATCATGTGTAAAGGATGAGAGTATGAATCACGTGTAGAGGATGAGAGGATGAATCATGTGTAGAATAAAATAATCTTAAAATAACCTTAAAATAATCTTAAAATAACCTTAAAATAATCTTAACATGACCTTAAAATAATCTTAACATGACCTTAAAATAATCTTAACATGACCTTAACTTGACCTTAAATAACCTAAAATAACCTTAAAATGACCGTAAAATAACTTTAAAATGACCGTAAAATAACGTTAACATGACCTTAAAATAACATTAAAATGAATGATGAATCATGTGTAGAGGATGAGAGGATGAATCATGTGTAAAGGATGAGAGGATGAATCATGTGTACAGGATGAGAGGATGAATCACGTGTAGAGGATGAGAGGATGAATCACGTGTAGAGGATGAGAGGATGAATCACGTGTAGAGGATGAATCATGTGTAAAGGATGAGAGGATGAATCACGAGTAGAGGATGAGAGGATGAATTATGTGTAGAGGATGAGAGGATGAATCACGTGTAAAGGATGAGATGATGAATCATGTGTAGAGGATGAGAGGATGAATCACGTTTAGAGAATGAGAGGATGAATCATGTGTAGAGGATGAGAGGATGAATCATGTGTAAAGGATGAGAGGATGAATCATGTGTAGAAGATGAGAGGATGAATCATGTGTAGAAGATGAATCATGTGTAAAGGATGAGAGGATGAATCACATGTAGAGGATGAGAGGATGAATCACGTGTAGAGGATGAGAGGATGAGTCATGTGTAGAGGATGACTCATGTGTAAAGGATGAGAGGATGAATCACGTGTAAAGGATGAGAGGATGAATCATGTGAAAAGGATGAATCACGTGTAGAGGATGAGAGGATGAATCATGTGTAAAGGATGAGAGGATGAATCATGTGTAAAGGATGAGAGGATAAATCACGTGTAGAGGATGAGAGGATGAATCATTTGTAAAGGATGAGAGGATGAATCACGTGTAGAGGATGAGAGGATGAATCAGGTGTAGAGGATGAGAGGATTAATCATGTGTAAAGGATGAGAGGATGAATCACGTGTAGAGGATGAGAGGATGAATCATGTGTTGAATAAAATATAAATAAAATAACCTTAACTTGACCTTAAAATAACCTTAAATTAACCTTAAAATAACCTTAAAATGACCTTAAAATAATCTTAACATGACCTTAACTTGACCTTAAAATAATCTTAAAATAACCTTAAAATGACCGTAAAATAACCTTAAAATGACTGTAAAATAACCTTAACATGACCTTAAAATAACCTTAAAAATGATGACGAATCATGTGTAGAGGATGAGAGGATGAATCATGTGTAAAGGATGAATCACGTGTAGAGGATGAGAGGATGAATCATGTGTAAAGGATGAGAGGATGAATCATGTGTAAATGATGAGAGGATGAATCACGTGTAGAGGATGAGAGGATGAATCATATGTAGAATAAAATAATCTTAAAATAACCTTAAAATAATCTTAAAATAACCTTAAAATAATCTTAACATGACCTTAAAATAATCTTAACATGACCTTAAAATAATCTTAAAATAACCTCAAAATGACAGTAAAATAACCTTAACATGACCTTAAAATAACTTTAAAATGAATGATGAATCATGTGTAAAGGATGAGAGGATGAATCATGTGTAAAGGATGAGAGGATGAATCATGTGTAGAGGATGAGAGGATGAATCACGTGTAGAGGATGAGAGGATGAATCACGTGTAGAGGATGAGAGGATGAATCACGTGTAGAGGATGAATCATGTGTAAAGGATGAGAGGATGAATCACGTGTAGGATGAGAGGATGATCGTGTAGGATGCATCACTGTGTAGAGGATGAGAGGATGAATCAAGTGTAAAGGATGAGAGGATGAATCATGTGTAAGGATGAGAGGATGAATCACGTTTAGAGGATGAGAGGATGAATCATGTGTAAAGGATGAGAGGATGAATCATGTGTAAAGGATGAGAGAGATGAATCATGTGTAAAGGATGAGAGGAAGAATCATGTGTAGACGATGAGAGGATGAATCATGTGTAGAGATGAATCATGTGTAAAGGATGAGAGGATGACTCACGTGTAGAGATGAGAGAATGTATCATGTGTAGAGGATGAGAGATGAATCACGTGTAAAGGATGAGAGGATGAATCATGTGTATGAGGATGAGAGGATGAATCATGTGTAGAGATGAATCACGTGATAGAGGATGCGAGGATGAATCATGTGTAGAGGATCGAGAGGATGAATCACGTGAGAGGATGAGAGGATGAATCCACGTGTAGAGGATGAGAGGATGAATCATGTGTAAAGGCATGAGAGGATGAATCATGGTGTAAAGGATGGCGATGATTATGACGATGACTTAAAACTTTAAAACCTTAAAACATTAACATGACCTTAAATAACCTTAAAATAACATGACTTACATGACTACAGACCTTCAATGACCTTAAATGACCTTAAATACCTTAAATGACCTAAATACCTTAACATGACCTAAATAACTTATTAAATGACTGAAATGTAAAATGAAGCATGAATCATTAAAGATAATGAGAATAAGGTGAATCATGTGTAAAGGATGAGAGGATGAATCATGTGTAAATGAGAGAGGTGAAAACGTGTAGAGGATGAGAGGATGAATCATGTGTAAAGGATGAAGGATGAATCATGTGTAGAGGATGAGAGGATGAAAGTGTAAGGATGAGAGGATGAAATGTGTAAAGGATGAGAGGAGAATGAGTAGGATGAGAGGAGAATGGTAAGGAAGAGGAGAAATGAGAAAGGATGAATAGTGTAAAGGATGAGAAGGATGAATCACGTGTAAAGGATGAAGGATGAATAGTGAGAGGATGAGAGGGATGAATCATGGTGTAAAGGATGAGAGGATGAATCACGTGTAGAGGATGAGTGGATGAAATCATGTGTTGAATAAAATATAAATATAAATAACCTTAACTTGACCTTAAAATAACCTTAAATTAACCTTAAAATAACCTTAAAATGACCTTAAAATAATCTTAACATGACCTTAACTTGACCTTAAAATAATCTTAAAACAACCTTAAAATGACCGTTAAAATAACCTTAAAATGACTGTAAAATAACCTTAACATGACCTTAAAATAACCTTAAAATGAATGACGATTCATGTGTAGAGGATGAGAGGATGAATCATGTGTAAAGGATGAGAGATGAATCATGTGTAAAGGATGAATCACGTGGAGAGGATTGAGAGGATGAATCATGTGTAAAGGATGAGAGGATGAATCATGTGTAAAGGATGAGAGGATGAATCTCGTGTTGAGGATGAGAGGATGAATCATGTGTAGAATAAAATAATCTTAAAATAACCTTAAATAATCTTAAAATAACCTTAAAATAATCTTAACATGACCTTAAAATAATCCTTAACATGACCTTTAAAATAATCTTAACTTGACCTTAACTTGACCTTAAAATACCGTAAAATAACTTTAAAATGACCGTAAAAATAACCTTAACATGACCTTAAAATAACCTTAAAATGAATGATGAATCATGTGTAGAGGATGAGAGGATGAATCATGTGTAAAGGATGAGAGGATGAATCATGTGTAGAGGATGAGAGGATGAATCACGTGTAGAGGATGAGAGGATGAATCACGTGTAGAGGATGAGAGGATGAATCACGTGTAGAGGATGAATCATGTGTAAAGGATGAGAGGATGAATCACGTGTAGAGGATGAGAGGATGAATTATGTGTAGAGGATGAGAGGATGAATCACGTGTAAAGGATGAGATGATGAATCATGTGTAGAGGATGAGAGGATGAATCACGTTTAGAGGATGAGAGGATGAATCATGTGTAGAGGATGAGAGGATGAATCATGTGTAAAGGATGAGAGGATGAATCACGTGTAAAGGATGAGAGGATGAATCATGTGTAGAAGATGAGAGGATGAATCATGTGTAGAAGATGAATCATGTGTAAAGGATGAGAGGATGAATCACATGTAGAGGATGAGAGTATGAATCATGTGTAGAGGATGAGAGGATGAATCACGTGTAGAAGATGAGAGGATGAATCATGTGTAGAGGATGAATCACGTGTAGAGGATGAGAGGATGAATCATGTGTTGAGGATGAATCACGTGTAGAGGATGAGAGGATGAATCATGTGTAGAGGATGAGAGGATGAATCACGTGTAGAGGATGAGAGGATGAATCACGTGTAGAGGATGAGAGGATGAATCATGTGTAAAGGATGAGAGGATGAATCATGTGTAAAGGATGAGAGGATGAATCACGTGTAGAGGATGAGAGGATGAATCATGTGTAGAATAAAATATAAATAAAATAACCTTAACATTACCTTAAAATAACCTTAACATGACCTTCACATGACCTTAACATGACCTTCACATGACCTTAAAATAACCTTAACATGAACTTAAAATAACCTTAACATGACCTTCACATGCCCTTCACATGACCTGAACATGAACTTCATATGACCTTAACATGACCTTAAAATAACCTTAACATGACCTTAAAATAACCTTAACATGACCTTAAAATAACCTTAAAATGAATGATGAATCATGTGTAAAGGATGAGAGGATGAATCATGTGTAAAGGATGAATCACGTGTAGAGAATGAGAGGATGAATCATGTGAAAATATGAGAGGATGAATCACGTGTAGAGGTTGAGAGGATGAATCACGTGTAGAATAAAATAATCTTAAAATAACCTTAAAATAATCTTAAAATAACCTTAAAATAATCTTAACATGACCTTAAAATAATCTTAACATGACCTTAACTTGACCTTAACATGACCTTAAAATAATCTTAACATGACCTTAACTTGACCTTAAAATAACCTTAAAATAACCTTAAAATGACCGTAAAATAACCTTAAAATGACCTTAAAATAACCTTAAAATGAATGATGAATCATTTGTAGAGGATGAGAGGATGAATCATGTGTAGAGGATGAGAGGATGAATCACGTGTAGAGGATGAGAGGATGAATCACGTGTAGAGGATGAGAGGATGAATCACGTGTAGAGGATGAATCATGTGTAAAGGATGAGAGGATGAATCACGTTTAGAGGATGAGAGGATGAATCATGTGTAGAGGATGAGAGGATGAATTATGTGTAGAGGATGAGAGGATGAATCACGTGTAAAGGATGAGAGGATGAATCATGTGTAGAGGATGAGAGGATGAATCATGTGTAGAGGATGAGAGGATGAATCACGTTTAGAGGATGAGAGGATGAATCATGTGTAGAAGATGAGAGGATGAATCATGTGTAGAGGATGAATCATGTGTAAAGGATGAGAGGATGAATCACGTGTAGAGGATGAGAGGATGAATCATGTGTAGAGGATGAGAGGATGAATCACGTGTAAAGGATGAGAGGATGAATCATGTGTAGAGGATGAGAGGAAAAATCATGTGTAGAGGATGAATCACGTGTAGAGGATGAGAGGATGAATCATGTGTAGAGGATGAGAAGATGAATCACGTGAAGAGGATGAGAGGATGAATCACGTGTAGAGGATGAGAGGATGAATCATGTGTAAAGGATGAGAGGATGAATCACGTGTAGAGGATGAGAGGATGAATCATGTGTAAAGGATGAGAGGATGAATCATGTGTAAAGGATGAGAGGATGAATCGCGTGTAGAGGATGAGAGGATGAATCATGTGTAGAATAAAATATAAATAAAATAACCTTAACATGACCTTAAAATAACTTTAAAATGAATGATGAATCATGTGTAAAGGATGAGAGGATGAATCATGTGTAAAGGATGAGAGGATGAATCATGTGTAGAGGATGAGAGGATGAATCACGTGTAGAGGATGAGAGGATGAATCACGTGTAGAGGATGAGAGGATGAATCACGTGTAGAGGATGAATCATGTGTAAAGGATGAGAGGATGAATCACGTGTAGAGGATGAGAGGATGAATTATGTGTAGAGGATGAGAGGATGAATCACGTGTAAAGGATGAGAGGATGAATCATGTGTAGAGGATGAGAGGATGAATCACGTTTAGAGGATGAGAGGATGAATCATGTGTAAAGGATGAGAGGATGAATCATGTGTAAAGGATGAGAGGATGAATCATGTGTAGAAGATGAGAGGATGAATCATGTGTAGAAGATGAATCATGTGTAAAGGATGAGAGGATGAATCACGTGTAGAGGATGAGAGGATGAATCATGTGTAGAGGATGAGAGGATGAATCACGTGTAAAGGATGAGAGGATGAATCATGTGTAGAGGATGAGAGGATGAATCATGTGTAGAGGATGAATCACGTGTAGAGGATGAGAGGATGAATCATGTGTAGAGGATGAGAGGATGAATCACGTGAAGAGGATGAGAGGATGAATCACGTGTAGAGGATGAGAGGATGAATCATGTGTAAAGGATGAGAGGATGAATCATGTGTAAAGGATGAGAGGATGAATCACGTGTAGAGGATGAGAGGATGAATCATGTGTAGAATAAAATATAAATAAAATAACCTTAACATGACATTAAAATAACCTTAACATGACCTTCACATGACCTTAACATGACCTTCACATGACCTTAACATGACCTTCACATGACCTTAAAATAACCTTAACATTACCTTCACATGACCTTCACATGACCTTCACATGACCTTCATATGACCTTAACATGACCTTAAAATAACCTTAAAGTGACCATAAAATAACCTTAACATGACCTTAAAATAACTTTAAAATGAATGATGAATCATGTGTAAAGGATGAGAGGATGAATCATGTGTAAAGGATGAATCACGTGTAGAGGATGAGAGGATGAATCATGTGTAAAGGATGAGAGGATGAATCATGTGTAAAGGATGAGAGGATGAATAACGTGTAGAGGATGAGAGGATGAATCATGTTTAAAGGATGAGAGGATGAATCATGTGTAGAGGATGAGAGGATGAATCATGTGTAAAGGATGAGAGGATGAATCATGTGTAAAGGATGAGAGGATGAATCACGTGTAGAGGATGAGAGGATGAATCATTTGTAAAGGATGAGAGGATGAATCACGTGTAGAGGATGAGAGGATGAATAAGGTGTAGAGGATGAGAGGATGAATCATGTGTAAAGGATGAGAGGATGAATCACGTGTAGAGGATGAGAGGATGAATCATGTGTTGAATAAAATATAAATAAAATAACCTTAACTTGACCTTAAAATAACCTTAAATTAACCTTAAAATAACCTTAAAATGACCTTAAAATAATCTTAACATGACCTTAACTTGACCTTAAAATAATCTTAAAACAACCTTAAAATGACCGTAAAATAACCTTAAAATGACTGTAAAATAACCTTAACATGACCTTAAAATAACCTTAAAATGAATGACGAATCATGTGTAGAGGATGAGAGGATGAATCATGTGTAAAGGATGAGAGGATGAATCATGTGTAAAGGATGAATCACGTGGAGAGGATGAGAGGATGAATCATGTGTAAAGGATGAGAGGATGAATCATGTGTAAAGGATGAGAGGATGAATCACGTGTAGAGGATGAGAGGATGAATCATGTGTAGAATAAAATAATCTTAAAATAACCTTAAAATAATCTTAAAATAACCTTAAAATAATCTTAACATGACCTTAAAATAATCTTAACATGACCTTAAAATAATCTTAACATGACCTTAACTTGACCTTAAAATAACCTTAAAATAACCTTAAAATGACCGTAAAATAACTTTAAAATGACCGTAAAATAACCTTAACATGACATTAAAATAACCTTAAAATGAATGATGAATCATGTGTAGAGGATGAGAGGATGAATCATGTGTAAAGGATGAGAGGATGAATCATGTGTACAGGATGAGAGGATGAATCACGTGTAGAGGATGAGAGGATGAATCACGTGTAGAGGATGAGAGGATGAATCACGTGTAGAGGATGAATCATGTGTAAGGATGAGAGGATGAATCACGTGTAGAGGATGAGAGGATGAATTATGTGTAGAGGATGAGAGGATGAATCACGTGTAAAGGATGAGATGATGAATCATGTGTAGAGGATGAGAGGATGAATCACGTTTAGAGGATGAGAGGATGAATCATGTGTAGAGGATGAGAGGATGAATCATGTGTAAAGGATGAGAGGATGAATCACGTGTAAAGGATGAGAGGATGAATCATGTGTAGAAGATGAGAGGATGAATCATGTGTAGAAGATGAATCATGTGTAAAGGATGAGAGGATGAATCACATGTAGAGGATGAGAGTATGAATCATGTGTAGAGGATGAGAGGATGAATCACGTGTAGAAGATGAGAGGATGAATCATGTGTAGAGGATGAATCAAGTGTAGAGGATGAGAGGATGAATCATGTGTCGAGGATGAATCACGTGTAGAGGATGAGAGGATGAATCATGTGTAGAGGATGAGAGGATGAATCACGTGTAGAGGATGAGAGGATGAATCACGTGTAGAGGATGAGAGGATGAATCATGTGTAAAGGATGAGAGGATGAATCATGTGTAAAGGATGAGAGGATGAATCACGTGTAGAGGATGAGAGGATGAATCATGTGTAGAATAAAATATAAATAAAATAACCTTAACATTACCTTAAAATAACCTTAACATGACCTTCACATGACCTTAACATGACCTTCACATGACCTTAAAATAACCTTAACATGAACTTAAAATAACCTTAACATGACCTTCACATGCCCTTCACATGACCTGAACATGAACTTCATATGACCTTAACATGACCTTAAAATAACCTTAACATGACCTTAAAATAACCTTAACATGACCTTAAAATAACCTTAAAATGAATGATGAATCATGTGTAAAGGATGAGAGGATGAATCATGTGTAAAGGATGAATCACGTGTAGAGAATGAGAGGATGAATCATGTGAAAATATGAGAGGATGAATCACGTGTAGAGGTTGAGAGGATGAATCACGTGTAGAATAAAATAATCTTAAAATAACCTTAAAATAATCTTAAAATAACCTTAAAATAATCTTAACATGACCTTAAAATAATCTTAACATGACCTTAACTTGACCTTAACATGACCTTAAAATAATCTTAACATGACCTTAACTTGACCTTAAAATAATCTTAACATGACCTTAACTTGACCTTAAAATAACCTTAAAAAACCTTAAATGACCGTAAAATAACCTTAAAATGACCTTAAAATAACCTTAAAATGAATGATGAATCATTTGTAGAGGATGAGAGGATGAATCATGTGTAGAGGATGAGAGGATGAATCACGTGTAGAGGATGAGAGGATGAATCACGTGTAGAGGATGAGAGGATGAATCACGTGTAGAGGATGAATCATGTGTAAAGGATGAGAGGATGAATCACGTTTAGAGGATGAGAGGATGAATCATGTGTAGAGGATGAGAGGATGAATTATGTGTAGAGGATGAGAGGATGAATCACGTGTAAAGGATGAGAGGATGAATCATGTGTAGAGGATGAGAGGATGAATCATGTGTAGAGGATGAGAGGATGAATCACGTTTAGAGGATGAGAGGATGAATCATGTGTAGAAGATGAGAGGATGAATCATGTGTAGAGGATGAATCATGTGTAAAGGATGAGAGGATGAATAACGTGTAGAGGATGAGAGGATGAATAATGTGTAAAGGATGAGAGGATGAATCACGTGTAAAGGATGATAGGATGAATCATGTGTAGAGGATGAATCACGTGTAGAGGATGAGAGGATGAATCATGTGTAGAGGATGAGAAGATGAATCACGTGATGAGGATGAGAGGATGAATCACGTGTAGAGGAATGAGAGGATGAATCATGTGTAAGGATGAGAGGATGAATCACGTGTAGAGGATGAGAGGATGAATCATGTGTAAAGGATGAGAGGATGAATCATGTGTAAAGGATGAGAGGATGAATCGCGTGTAGAGGATGAGAGGATGAATCATGTGTAGAATTAAATATAAATAAAATAACCTTAACATGACCTTAAAATGACCTTTAACATGACCTTCACATGACCTTAACATGACCTTCACTGACCTTAAAATAACCTTAACATGACCTTCACATGACCTGAACATGACCTCATATGACCTTAACATGACCTTAAAATAACCTTAAAGTGACCTTAAAATAACCTTAACATGAGCTTAAAATAACCTTAAAATGAATGATGAAATCAAGAGTTAAGATGAGAGGATGAATCATGTGTAAAGGATGAATCACATGTAGAGGATGAGAAAATGAATCACGTGTAGAGGATGAGAGGATGAATCATGTGTAAAGGATGAATCACATGTAGAGGATGAGAAAATGAATCACGTGTAGAGGATGAGAGGATGAATCACGTTTAGAGGATGAGAGGATGAATCATGTGTAGAGGATGAGAGGATGAATCATGTGTAAAGGATGAATCACATGTAGAGGATGAGAAAATGAATCACGTGTAGAGGATGAGAGGATGAATCACGTTTAGAGGATGAGAGGATGAATCATGTGTAGAGGATGAGAGGATGAATCACGTGTAAAGGATGAGAGGATGAATCATGTGTAGAGGATGAATCATGTGTAAAGAATGAGAGGATGAATCACGTGTAGAGGATGAGAGGATGAATCATGTGTAGAGGATGAGAGGATGAATCATGTGTAGAGGATGAGAGGATGAATCATGTGTAGAGAATTAGAGGATGAATCACGTGTAAAGGATGAGAGTATGAATCACGTGTAGAGGATGAGAGGATGAATCACGTTTAGAGGATGAGAGGATGAATCATGTGTAGAGGATGAGAGGATGAATCACGTGTAAAGGATGAGAGGATGAATCATGTGTAGAGGATGAGAGGAAAAATCATGTGTAGAGGATGAATCACGTGTAGAGGATGAGAGGATGAATCATCTGTAGAGGATGAGAAGATGAATCACGTGAAGAGGATGAGAGGATGAATCACGTGTAGAGGATGAGAGGATGAATCATGTGTAAAGGATGAGAGGATGAATCACTTGTAGAGGATGAGAGGATGAATCATGTGTAAAGGATGAGAGGATGAATCATGTGTAAAGGATGAGAGGATGAATCGCGTGTAGAGGATGAGAGGATGAATCATGTGTAGAATAAAATAACCTTAACATGACCTTAAAATAACCTTAACATGACCTTCACATGACCTTAACATGACCTTCACATGACCTTAAAATAACCTTAACATGACCTTCACATGACCTTCACATGACCTGAACATGACCTTCATATGACCTTAACATGACCTTAAAATAACCTTAAAGTGACCTTAAAATAACCTTAACATGAATGATGAATCATGTGTTAAGGATGAGAGGATGAATCATGTGTAAAGGATGAATCACATGTAGAGGATGAGAAAATGAATCACGTGTAGAGGATGAGAGGATGAATCATGTGTAAAGGATGAATCACATGTAGAGGATGAGAAAATGAATCACGTGTAGAGGATGAGAGGATGAATCACGTTTAGAGGATGAGAGGATGAATCATGTGTAGAGGATGAGAGGATGAATCATGTGTAAAGGATGTATCACATGTAGAGGATGAGAAAATGAATCACGTGTAGAGGATGAGAGGATGAATCACGTTTAGAGGATGAGAGGATGAATCATGTGTAGAAGATGAGAGGATGAATCATGTGTAGAGGATGAATCATGTGTAAAGGATGAGAGGATGAATCATGTGTAGAGGATGAGAGGATGAATCACGTGTAAAGGATGAGAGGATGAATCATGTGTAGAGGATGAGAGGAAAAATCATGTGTAGAGGATGAATCACGTGTAGAGGATGAGAGGATGAATCATGTGTAGAGGATGAGAAGATGAATCACGTGAAGAGGATGAGAGGATGAATCACGTGTAGAGGATGAGAGGATGAATCATGTGTAAAGGATGAGAGGATGAATCACGTGTAGAGGATGAGAGGATGAATCATGTGTAAAGGATGAGAGGATGAATCATGTGTAAAGGATGAGAGGATGAATCGCGTGTAGAGGATGAGAGGATGAATCATGTGTAGAATAAAATATAAATAAAATAACCTTAACATGACCTTAAAATGACCTTAACATGACCTTCACATGACCTTAACATGACCTTCACATGACCTTAAAATAACCTTAACATGACCTTCACATGACCTGAACATGACCTTCATATGACCTTAACATGACCTTAAAATAACCTTAAAGTGACCTTAAAATAACCTTAACATGAGCTTAAAATAACCTTAAAATGAATGATGAATCATGTGTTAAGGATGAGAGGATGAATCATGTGTAAAGGATGAATCACATGTAGAGGATGAGAAAATGAATCACGTGTAGAGGATGAGAGGATGAATCATGTGTAAAGGATGAATCACATGTAGAGGATGAGAAAATGAATCACGTGTAGAGGATGAGAGGATGAATCACGTTTAGAGGATGAGAGGATGAATCATGTGTAGAGGATGAGAGGATGAATCATGTGTAAAGGATGAATCACATGTAGAGGATGAGAAAATGAATCACGTGTAGAGGATGAGAGGATGAATCACGTTTAGAGGATGAGAGGATGAATCATGTGTAGAGGATGAGAGGATGAATCACGTGTAAAGGATGAGAGGATGAATCATGTGTAGAGGATGAATCATGTGTAAAGAATGAGAGGATGAATCACGTGTAGAGGATGAGAGGATGAATCATGTGTAGAGGATGAGAGGATGAATCATGTGTAGAGGATGAGAGGATGAATCATGTGTAGAGAATTAGAGGATGAATCACGTGTAAAGGATGAGAGGATGAATCATGTGTAGAAGATGAGAGGATGAATCATGTGTAGAGGATGAATCATGTGTAAAGGATGAGAGGATGAATCACGTGTAGAGGATGAGAGGATGAATCATGTGTAGAGGATGAGAGGATGAATCACGTGTAAAGGATGAGAGGATGAATCATGTGTAGAGGATGAGAGGAAAAATCATGTGTAGAGGATGAATCACGTGTAGAGGATGAGAGGATGAATCATCTGTAGAGGATGAGAAGATGAATCACGTGAAGAGGATGAGAGGATGAATCACGTGTAGAGGATGAGAGGATGAATCATGTGTAAAGGATGAGAGGATGAATCACTTGTAGAGGATGAGAGGATGAATCATGTGTAAAGGATGAGAGGATGAATCATGTGTAAAGGATGAGAGGATGAATCGCGTGTAGAGGATGAGAGGATGAATCATGTGTAGAATAAAATAACCTTAACATGACCTTAAAATAACCTTAACATGACCTTCACATGACCTTAACATGACCTTCACATGACCTTAAAATAACCTTAACATGACCTTCACATGACCTTCACATGACCTGAACATGACCTTCATATGACCTTAACATGACCTTAAAATAACCTTAAAGTGACCTTAAAATAACCTTAACATGAATGATGAATCATGTGTTAAGGATGAGAGGATGAATCATGTGTAAAGGATGAATCACATGTAGAGGATGAGAAAATGAATCACGTGTAGAGGATGAGAGGATGAATCATGTGTAAAGGATGAATCACATGTAGAGGATGAGAAAATGAATCACGTGTAGAGGATGAGAGGATGAATCACGTTTAGAGGATGAGAGGATGAATCATGTGTAGAGGATGAGAGGATGAATCATGTGTAAAGGATGTATCACATGTAGAGGATGAGAAAATGAATCACGTGTAGAGGATGAGAGGATGAATCACGTTTAGAGGATGAGAGGATGAATCATGTGTAGAGGATGAGAGGATGAATCACGTGTAAAGGATGAGAGGATGAATCATGTGTAAAGAATGAGAGGATGAATCACGTGTAGAGGATGAGAGGATGAATCATGTGTAGAGGATGAGAGGATGAATCACGTGTAAAGTATGAAAGGATGAATCATGTGTAGAGGATGAGAGGATGAATCATGTGTAGAGGATGAATCACGTGTAGAGGATGAGAGGATGAATCATGTGTAGAGGATGATCGGATGAATCACGTGAAGAGGATGAGAGGATGAATCACGTGTAGAGGATGAGAGGATGAATCATGTGTAAAGGATGAGAGGATGAATCACGTGTAGAGGATGAGAGGATGAATCATGTGTAAAGGATGAGAGGATGAATCATGTGTAAAGGATGAGAGGATGAATCACGTGTAGAGGATGAGAGGATGAATCATGTGTAGAATAAAATATAAATAAAATAACCTTAACATGACCTTTACATGACCTTAACATGACCTTCACATGACCTTAAAATAACCTTAACATGACCTTCACATGATCTTCATATGACCTTAACATGACCTTAAAATAACCTTAACATGACCTTAAAATAACCTTAACATGACCTTCACATGACCTTCACCTGACCTTAACTTGACCTTAAAATAACCTTAAAGTGACCTTAAAATAACCTTAACATGACCTTAAAATAACCTTAAAATGAATGATGAATCATGTGTAAAGGATGAGAGGATGAATCACGTGTAAAGGATGAATCACGTGTAGAGGATGAGAGGACGAATCATGTGTAAAGGATGAGAGGATGAATCATGTGTAAAGGATGAGAGGATGAATCACGTGTAGAGGATGAGAGGATGAATCACGTGTAGAGGATGAGAGGATGAATCATGTGTAGAGGATGAGAGGATGAATCAAGTGTAAAGGATGAGAGGATGAATCACGTGTAGAGGATGAGAGGATGAATCACGTGTAGAGGATGAGAGGATGAATCAAGTGTAAAGGATGAGAGGATGAATCAAGTGTAAAGGATGAGAGGATGAATCACGTGTAGAGGATGAGAGGATGAATCATGTGTAAAGGATGAGAGGATGAATCACGTGTAGAGGATGAGAGGATGAATCATGTGTAGAATAAAATATAAATAAAATAACCTTAACATGACCTTAAAAGAACCTTAAAATAATCTTAACATGACCTTAACTTGACCTTAAAATAACCTTAAAATAACCTTAAAATGACCTTAAAATAATCTTAACATGACCTTAACTTGACCTTAAAATAACCTTAAAAAAACCTTGAAATAATCTTAAAATAACCTTAAAATAACCTTAAAATGACCTTAAAATAATCTTAACATGACCTTAAAATAATCTTAACATGACCTTAAAATAATCTTAACATGACCTTAACTTGACCTTAAAATAACCTTAAAATAACCTTAAAATGACCGTAAAATAACCTTAAAATGACCGTAAAATAACCTTAACATGACCTTAAAATAACCTTAAATTGAATGATGAATCATGTGTAGAGGATGAGAGGATGAATCATGTGTAGAGGATGAGAGGATGAATCACGTGTAGAGGATGAGAGGGTGAATCACGTGTAGAGGATGAGAGGATGAATCATGTGTAGAGGATGAATCATGTGTAAAGGATGAGAGGATGAATCACGTGTAGAGGATGAGAGGATGAATCATGTGTAGAGGGTGAGAGGATGAATCACGTGTAAAGGATGAGAGGATGAATCATGTGTAGAGGATGAGAGGATGAATCATGTGTAGAGGATGAATCACGTGTAAAGGATGAGAGGATGAATCATGTGTAGAGGATGAGAGGATGAATCACGTGTAGAGGATGAGAGGATGAATCATGTGTAGAGGATGAGAGGATGAATCACGTGTAGAGGATGAGAGGATGAATCACGTGTAGAGGATGAGAGGATTAATCACGTGTAGAGGATGAATCATGTGTAGAATCAAATATAAATAAAATAACCTTAACATGACCTTAAAATAACCTTAACATGACCTTCACATGACCTTAAAATAACCTTAAAATGACCTTAAAATAACCTTAACATGACCTTAAAATAACCTTAACATGACCTTCACATGACCTTAACACGACCTTCACATGACCTTAAAATAACCTTAAAATAACCTTAACATGACCTTAAAATAACATTAAAATGAATTATGAATCATGTGTAGAGGATGATAGGATGAATCACGTGTAAAGGATGAGAGGATGAATCACGTGTAAAGGATGATAGGATGAATCACGTGTAAAGGATGAGAGGATGAATCATGTGTAGAGGATGAATCACGTGTAGAGGATGAGAGGATGAATCATGCGTAGAGGATGAGAGGATGAATCACGTGTAGAGGATGAGAGGATGAATTATGTGTAAAGGATGAGATGATGAATCATGTGTAGAGGATGAGCGGATGAATCATGTGTAGAATAAAATATAAATATGACAGCCGCAAGCGGCAGTTCGCGGGTTCAAACCTTTTTTTCGCTCAACAGAGGAAAGCATCTGAAATCAAAGCCACGAGCAGCAGTGATCGGGTTTAGGGCTTCACAAAGCAAAGTAAAGTCATTTCAGCTGGTTTAATTCTGTATAAAGAAGGAGTGAGACCAATCACATCCTTGTTTCATCATTACAGTGTATGCAGCCTTTCTGTACTTGTACACTCAAAGTCCCACCAGTCATATTTCTTGGCATTTTGGGGACGTTTCAACAGGTTAATTAAAATATCCATCATATTCGGGGATGAACCCTAATATCCTAATACCTAAAACCCTTCGGGGCATAAACCCTAATAATAATAATAAATTCACACAAACTCAATAGGGTTCTACCCCTTCGGGGTTTGAACCCTAATATTAATAATAAATTCACACAAACTCAATAGGGTTTAGCCCCTTCGGGGCATAAACCCTAATAAACCGACACAATCTCAATAGGGTTCTACCCCTTCGGGGTTTGAACCCTAATAATAATAATAATAATAAACGGACCAATTACAATAGGGCCTTCGCAGACCTGCGGTCAGTGCTCGGGCCCTAATAATGCCCTCTCTTTTACTCGTGCGTGTAAACTCACCAAAGTGTGCGTTCCCATCGTCAAAGACTTCCGCAGTTTAGCAGCTTGAGAGTTGTTCAAATGCTGCAATTAACAAGCTGGCGACGGTTCGTTCACCTGCTGAGGAAGAAGATGAAGACGAGCTATTAGAGAGAACTTCCTCTTGAAAAATTATGCTTTTATTCATGTTTGTTGACTTAAGATTTTGTTTTAAAGCTGTTGGTTACATCCAATACTGTGGGTGTGTGAGAGAAAGGGAATAAGAGTGTGTGTGTTTGTTAGGAGGTGGTGGTGGTGTTGGGGGGGGGGGGGGCAGGTGTATATTCCAGGAACGCTGATGGAGGACGCGGTGTGCACAGTGTGTATTTATAGCCAGTGAATCTCCAGCTGTGGAGTTTGGTGTGAAAATATACACTCAGACGCCTGGATACACAACAGCGACCCCACTTGATCGCTCTCAGCCAATCAGGACGCACACACACACACACACACACACACACGTTATAATTATAATCTACATGATGGATACGTGGAGCTAATGGACAGTAATTATAATCTACATGATGGATACGTGGAGCTAATGGACACACAGCAGAGTTCAGAGCATCCTCCTCATCCTCCTGTATACACAGCAAACACTCTGAAATAGACGGGAGGGGAGCAGTAGTCCAGATCTGAGAAAACAAGACCTGCTTTTTACAGTTTAAAGGGACAGTGTTGGCGGCATCTAGTGGTGTGGTTTCAGATTGCAACCAACTGAGTACCCCTATGCTCACTCCTCCCTTTCCAAGACTGTGGTAACGTGAGCCGCTGAGTGCAAAACTGCAACTGAAGTCAGACGGCGGCTGGCGGTACCACAGTTTTCCACTCTGTGGCTCACGTTACCGCAGTTTAACGGTAGAGAGCATGGCAACATGGTGGACTCCGTGAAGAGGACCCGCTCCCTATGTAGATATGAAGGACTCACTCTAAGCTAACGGAAACACAACAATTCTTAGTTTTAGGTGATTATACTCTATTAAAAACATAGTTATGAATATTATATTTCTGCTAACAGATCCCCTGAAATGTTACACACTGTTCCTTTAAGTTTTACATTTGTTCAAGTTGTGAAAACCCAAATAAATTACTTTTTTTTCACAAAGATCCTCTGATTATTTGTGTAGTTAAATATTTCCTGTGAAACACACATATATGGCTAAATATAACCCCAAGTCATTCATCTCACTGCTCAGAAAATGTGCATGAATGAGACACCTTTCTAATTAATTCCTCAGAAGTGTCCACTCTGCACCCTAAACCTGACAATCGGAAGACATTTAAAGGAAGTCTGGCAGTGATTTTTAGTTCCTCGTGTGGTGAAAGTTGAGAAAACAACGGATCTTAAATTGCCCATAATGCAACTAACAGTATGTTTTTGCATGTGTGTTGTAGGGACTGCCATCAAAAAGCCACCAAGAGGCTAAGTACCAGGCTTTTTTGCTGTGACAAACAAATCCATACTGTAATCCAAATGCATTTGACTGTTTATTAAATGAAATGAATGACAACAACAAGCAACAACTGTTATGGATAAATTAAAGTAGGACAAGATAAGAAAAGATAAGATAAGATAAGATATTCCTTTATTAGCCCCATAGTGGGGAAATTGGCAGTGTGCAGCAGCAAAGGGGATAGTGCAGAAGCAAGATACAAGACAGTGCAAAAAGCAAAACAAAAGTAGACAGACATATAAAATATGAACAATTTAAATAGAAGGAAATATAAAAATAGGAACAATATATACAGTATTGACCTGACAGTCAACAGAAAATGTCCAAGTTATAGCTCAACCTTTGTTCAAGTGAACAGGTAAAATAAATGAAACCACACCTGAAACTACACCCCTGTGACTAAACAAATAATAATGATAAACGACAGGCTAAATACACACTTTGGCTCCTACATGTGTATCAGTGCTCTCTTTGATACAGGAGCTGGAGCCGGAGTAGGAGTTGTTTTATGGTGGAGTGCTGCCTCCTCGTGTATGAAAATAGGAAAGACAATAGAATGATTGAGATACCGAGACTTCCTTTCTTACTTACTTACTTACTTAATTTACCAGATGACATGAAATTGAAATACTATTCTAAAAAAAAATTAAAAACTAATGTATGTTTATTGGTTATATACTTTTTTATATGGGCACTGCGCACGGAAATCAAAGACGTATGTGCACACATGCACTCTGAAACAGCTGCTGTCCAACCACAGAGTCTCCAGCGCTGGTGTGATGGTCAGGTTACTGTATGCTGAGTGGATCATTAACATGAGTGATAACTGAGAACCAGAACCAACCAGTTCAGATTAAACTAAGGTACAAACACACACACACACACACACACACACACACAAACACACACACACACACACACACACACACACACACACACACACACACACACACACACACACACACACACACACACAAACACAGAGCAGTTCAAGTTAAAGTTGTTCTGTCAAACTCAATAAAACGTCCTCGTATTTCCTGTTTGTGTTAATAATTAGATGATGTTTTATACTCGACTATACACCACAGCACAGATTAGGATCAGAGGTGTAATTCTTTAAATTGCTGGTAATAAAGGGGAGTAGAGGCATGAATGGAGGCCAGCTGAAGCAATGTGTGTCTGAGAATTTTTGGTTGAGAAAGTGTCTAAATGCAGATTTGTTCCTTAGGTTTGTTAAAATGCATGCAGGTAAACCGATCTATCTCTCAGTCTAACAATCAATGTTCAGCTTTCTCCTAGTACTACTACTGTAGGAGCTATTTATTTGTTGTTAGTATTTAGTTGTTGTTTTACTAATAATAAGTAGTAGTATTTAATTGATTATTCTAGAGGTTTGCTTAGATTTCATTATTTTTCTTGTTTAGTATATTTAGTTTTTGCTTAAATTAGCACACTTGGTAACACTGTGGGCACCAGCAGTTATACTGTATATGTAGGTAGGCCGGTAAAGGACCAGCATGCACCTGGGTGGGCCAATGTTTTTTTTTTTACCAGAGCAAGAGAGGCAGCGATAGCCATTATTTCTTTGTTCTTTCGGCTGCTTGCTTGTTTTTTGGATAAATGAATAAACACAGAATCTTGCAAGGACAATGGACTCTTTTACCTGCGTAAACCACATACCCGTGGTGCATCAGAAGCCCCATTTTTCTGACAAATGGCCATTACCACTATTGACCTTTGACCCTTCATGGCCACAAAAGGCCACAGAAATGTCCACAGAATCTGTACTGAAAGGATAAAAATTACATTTGGTCAGAACTACTGCCTCAGTGAAGGGCTGCTGGCAGACAGCTGAACACATAAAATAACAAGGAGGGTAAATAACATCTGGCAGGAGAGATGTCAAGATGACACAAAATATAGTAGGGAGAAGTTTAGGGAAGACGGTGACTGAAAGCTCAGCTGTAACGGCACATCTGCTGCTTTTTTTCAGTGTATCTCTGCGTTGAAAATCCTTAAAAAGGCAACTGAGATAAAAGATGGTTATGAACTGATGAGAAAATACAGCAGAAAACTGAAAATGTAACTGAAACAAAATGCAGATGAAACTTAAACGTGTTAAATACCTCACTTTCTGCTGTACACAACTGAATGTCTGCAGGTTGTTCTGCTGCCCTTTTTCACCACACTGACTTTGACCTTCCTGTCCTCTGACCTTTCTTAACAGGAACAACAACAACAACCTTATCAGCTCCCAGGTCAGTCAGTGAGTTTTATCATTTATCTTTAGCTTAAAGGGTAACTTGAGTGTTTTTCAACCTATTTCTCCATATTGTTGTGTATAAGTGACTTAATGTGGACATCTCACTGTCAATGTATACGTCCACTAAAAGTTCTTGTTTTTGCCACTGACAGGCTCAGATTGGTATTATAAGTGTTTGACAGCATTATGGAAAGAGCACTACAGAGAAATAAAATGTTTTTCTTAGACACAATAACTTGGGATAATAGGGTCCAGGTTGAAAAATACCGAAGTTACCCTTTAATTTGTGAATTATCTTTAGGAATTACGAGCCTGTGATCACAACGTTACAGTCATTTTGAGTTTGTCTGCATGGCAGAAATGTGAGAAAAGCCAGATTTCTAACTGCCTGTAGTCACTCTGTGCTGTGTCGTGTATTTATATCAGACCATCAGACAGGTTGTGCAATGATGGTAATGGATGCTGAAGTTTGTTTGGAGTTTTGCAAATACTGAACCTGTTTAGAGTTTATGGCTGTTGAATGACCGACTGTGACTGTTTACTGCTGCTCTCTTATCTCTGCTTCATTGTAAAATCTACTTTTATGTGCACAAACATCTCTGAGCTCTTTAGGTTTTCTACTTTCATATGATACCAGTATCTTCACTCTAGCTTTAAAACTGAGCTGCTACAACCTAAAAATCACGAGTTGCCTTAATGCATTAAAGAAATTAGTGAAGTTAAAACGAATTTGCGTTAAGTTTTACTGCCGTAATATATATATATATATATATAAAAAAATTATATTATTATTATATGTATTTGCTTTATTTTGTAATAATATATATACTATATAAATAAATATACAACATTATTTTATAATTTAATTGTATTATTGATAATAATAATAAATAATTAATTTCTAAATAATTTTATTTAATAATAATATATATATATATATATATATATAATTAATTCCTAATAATTTCCTAGAAAGTTTCCTGGAAAGAACAGTAATTTGACACAGGTTAACTATAGACAAAAAAGAGACTTCTTCTTGCCTCGGTCAGTGCACAGCAGGTCAATTGAGCTTGTAAAAATGTGCAATTTGTCTACAAGCAGCATAAAATTCAATGATGTAAGAAAACAATTGGGCTAAAGGATATTAAAACAACCTCCATTTACTTTCCTTGCCTTCAAACTCTCTGGTCACAGTCCTTTGGTCACTGCCATTATCAGAACTGCCAGCATGTTCTCATTCCCAGGGCGTCAAATACTGAGGCTTTGTCACGGCCGTCAATGAATGAATGAATCAACGTGTTCAAATCAATCAATCAATCACCAGTTATCTGTTCTGCTCTCATACAGTGATTACAGCTGAGAACGCCGTCCCGTCCCATGGCGTCACCTTGGAAATGTAGCACCCACCCTCCAGTTCCCCCCAGGTAAACACTGTTAGCTCTGTCAGCAGTGTTGTCGTTGTTTACACTGTTAGCGCTGTTAGCTGCTAGCCGCCGGCTCAAACGTCGCCATGTTGAGAGCCGTTAGGAGGCAATAGATATGCTCAGAATTCCATATTGAGCACCTTTAAGCTGCATTTCTCATTTATCTTAATCGACTAATTGGTTAACGAATTGATTTCAAATTTCATAAATGTAGGAACATAGAAGACAAAATACTAAAAGCATTTAGGCATCATTCTGGATTTCATTGTGGCTGCCATAATAGGAAATACAAAAAAAAACTGTAAGCAATATCTCCATAATATTCATAATATTCTCATATTTTTTTTTATTTTACATAAATGATATAATATAATATTTTTACAAATAATGTATTATTATTTATTATTGTGGTACAGAAAACTATGTTATTCTTTAACAAAAGTTATGGATATATCATAAAAAATAAATAAAATAAAATAAAAAATATTTATTGACACATACAAATTTCTTCCCGTGAGAATACTTTTTAGCTAAATAAAAAAAAGGTAAAATTAAGTCAGTATATTGCAGGAAAAAAACACATAATCGGTCCTTATATATAAACTTTATTTTAAATATGTTAACAATTAACAATAAAACCGATACATAGGTAAATACATACAAAGGAAATGAAGGGAAAATAAATCAATAAAAATAAAAAAAACATAAAATTAAAAAAAAAATTAACAAAAAACAGGTCAAGGGTCAATAAAAACAAATAAATAAATAAATAAATTAAAAACAAACATAAAATGAAATTAAAAAAAAGTAACAAAAAACATGTCAAGGGTCAATATAAATAAATAAATAAATAAATAAATAAATACATAAATAAATAAATACATAAATAAATAAATAAATAAATAACAAACATAAAATGAAATAAAAAAGGAAACATAAAACATTTCAAGGGTCAATATAAATAAATAAATAAATATATAAATAAATAAATAAATAAATATATAGTAACTTAATTAAAATCATTAAATTGGGAGCAGTCTCACCTTTTTTTTTTTTATCGGTCCACATTATAATATTTTAGTGATTTATCCCAGTTGACGTCTCTCAGTGTCCGTGTGATTGTGCTCTCTCTGAGACGTCAGCAGCTGATTGGCTGCCCCCTGCAGCCTTACGTCCCCGTGCTGACCAATCACTGCTATTTATCTGCATGTTATGCAACAGGTCGCCTGTCCGTGAGGCTGAGGGGAGGAAATTAAAAGCAATGCTCTCCGTGTGATCGCTCTTTCCAGGAAAGAAGAGGAGCTCCAGATCTGCAGCAGGAGGGGTAAGAAGAGCTCATAAATGTTGTTTTCTTCTGTTTTATTACTGTTTGCATGAAGCATAACGCTTAGAAATGAGAGTGCAGACTGCTGATTGATCTCCCACCACACACACAACATACATGCACACACACACAGTTTGTTTATATTTGAAATAAGAGACTGTTGGTGTTTGCAGCAGCTGTTGAGGTTATTAATATTCCACATTATGTCTGCACATGACGTGAAAAAGTAATGAGGATAATTTGCGGTTATTAATATGAGTGTTAGTTTGTGATTAAACTTGAACTGATTCATTCAGAGGGCTGTCAAATCCCATCAACTCCTCCGCGCTTTTGATTGGTTAACACCGGAGACATGAGCTACACTGAGGGATCTGATTGGTTGGTAGCAGAGCAGGCCCCGCCTCTTTCTGTTTGGGGTCAATAAACGGTCAAACAGACAGTCAGACACTCATGATCACAGTGATTCATTTAGAGATTGTGCTGTATAAAGATTGATTGGTTTTGATTATATTGTTTTATGCTGAGTATATTAAGTTAGGAGTATATTCTAAAAATGTTCAAATCTTAAAGAATATTGCAATATGGGATATAATTCTTGTAAGTGCTTTTGATAAAGCATCTGCAACCACATCTAAAATACTCCTCTGGAAATAGATTAGGAATGCTAGTCGTCTACATGCACAGTAATGTATCTGTGCACACTCTTTATTCTTCAAGCTGTTTCCCGCTGAAGTCATTGTGAAACCACCACAGAGCTGCTTAGGTTGCTCTTTGGACTTTGACATGTTTGCATAAAGTTCAAGTGGGAGGGTTGTCACCGCTCAGTCTTATGAAAACAAACTGAAACCACAGAGCTTTAACTTGAAATTAATGCATGCACAGGAGGGATTGACAATTTTGAAAACATAATCGTGATTATTTTGACTATGGGCATCTGTAACAAACAACGATACCAAACAAAGATGTTTTCTTAAAGGTCCCATATTTTAAAAAGTGAGACTTTCACGTCTTTTATATTATAAAGCAGGTTTAAGTGCTTCATAAATACTGTTAAACTATCAAAACGCTCAATATACAGAGAAACACACCCAGCCCGTATTCAGAAATTGTGCGTTTGAAACAAGCCGTCAGGATTGCTGTCCATTTGTGATGTCACAAATATACAATATTTTTGACCACTACACGGTTTTAAACGTAAACATTCTAAATGTGTCCCAGTTTATTTCCTGTTGCCGTGTATGTAAATAACATCAGCTGACAGCAAGTAAACATGGAACCAAGCTGTTGCCTAGCAACGCAATTCGTTGCAATACCGTTGAAATGCGTTTTAGACAGAGGGTGAATACAGGTATATGCAGGCAGACAGTATGAGGAAAATAAAGGTTTTTTTTAACATTACAGCATGTAAACATTTTCTAGTAGAAACACAAAATACACGTATGAACCTGAAAATTAGCATGATATGGGACCTTTAAAGGAACAGTGTCTAACATTTAATGGGATCTATTGGCAGAAATGGAATATAATATTAATAAGTATGTTTTCTCTAGTGTATAATCACCTGAAAATAAGAATCGTTGTGTTTTTGTGACCTTAGAATGAGCCGTTTATATCTACATAGGGAGCAGGCAAAGAACGTATATTGTCAAGAAGTGAAAGTCAATTGTTTGCCCAGCAGAGAGAGCTACGCTTCCACCATTTTAGACTGAAAGCGACTACCGGAAGCCAGTAAAACATCCGCCTAAAAAGTGCCGTACAAAAGTAAAACTAATTATTTCTATTCTATTGTCATATTCTGCCGAAATGGCCTGTTCTGAAAATTGAAATATTATGAATATAATAAGTGCTTTCAGTCCAAAATGGCGGCAGTTGTGTCCCACTGGATCGCTCACGGTCCCCGCTCTGCAGTGCGCTCATTGCAGCTTTAAGTGTCCTTTAGCCAAATAAAGATTGAACAAATTGATACGTTTCAGTTAGCTCATAGTTGCCTCTTGTATGTTGTTCTCATATGTGACATAATCCATATACTCTGATTGCTTGTACTAATTATTAACATATTGTCCTGGTGTGTCTCTCCAGAACACAGTGAGGTGCGAGGATGAAGATCGCCGTGATTGGACAGAGTCTGTTCGGACAGGAGGTTTACAAGGAGCTGAGGAAGGACGGCCACACCATCGTAGGAGTCTTCACCATCCCTGACAAGGACGGCAAGGCTGACCTACTGGGTGAGGACTTTACTGCTTTGCCATAAGATCATGGCTATAGGACCAGTTAAAGTGAAATATTCCTCTCTCACTAAAAGCACACCTACCATGAAGAGACTCAGGATGGTGCCAAATGAAATTTGGACTCTTCACACCGACACTTTCATCACTTTGTTCCACTAAACAAATAAAAGAAATCAATAAAGCTGTCTGTCCTATAAAAGTTGCACAGTCATTAGTGTTGGTGTCCAAGTGCAGTGAGTCATCACCTGCTATCTTTATATCAGGCAATGCAGACCATCATCTTTATATGGGACAATAACCAGCAGTAACCTGTCTATATTTGGATTTACAGCGCTGTAGAAGAATAAGGAAGGGATAGAAGTTAATGTAGTTTGGATTGTCTGTGAGTTAGAGAACTACTAAGTCCAGCATTCGTCTTAACTTAACTTAACTTAATTTAAATTTCTAAAAGCTGAACTGTCATTGGGGCCCCTCTGTGTGGAGTTTGCATGTTCTGCCCGAGTCAGCGGGGGTAATAATTTTAGTTATTTGCTGCAGGTTTTTTCAGATTTTCTCCATGTCATGTATATCACTGTTTTTATTTTTATTAATTGAATACCTTTTGGACAGTTGGTCAGTCAAAACAGCAATTTGAATACGTAACATAGAGGTCTGATGGACATTTTGTCTCTACTTTTTTTATATTTTTTATCTTATATATATATATATAATTATTTTTTTACTATTTAATTTATTCTGATCTGGTTAATTTGGATTATTATTTATTTAATTACTATTTTTT
The DNA here is from genome assembly GCA_916701645.2 of Sebastolobus alascanus. NCBI lineage: Eukaryota > Metazoa > Chordata > Actinopteri > Perciformes > Sebastidae > Sebastolobus > Sebastolobus alascanus. The sequence continues at coordinate 175,091 of CAKAOJ020000409.1, forward strand.
TTTATCTTATTGTTATTAATATTAATTATTATTTTATTTTTTATTTTATATGTGTGTGTATATATATATATATATATATATATATATATATAGTTAATTATTTTCTTTTTAGTTTATTTATTCTGATATGCTTAATTTGGATTGTTATAATTTATTTATTTAGTTACCGATCACCCCGGCGAGCACAATAGTTATGTATTATGTATGAGTGTTTGCTTAAAAGTGGAGAAAAGAATTCAATACAAATATTTTAATAATGTTTTTGTCACTATTCTGACAATAAATTGATTAATCAAACAAATGATGGAGCGATGAATTCATAATAAAAATCATCTTTATATTTAGTAGTATTTCGTGACTAAAACCATGAGTTTGCTCGTTCTTTCCTCCCACAGCAACTGAGGCGGAGAAGGATGGCGTCGCCGTCTTCAAGTTCCCCCGCTGGCGTGTGAAGGGCCAGGCCATCCCGGAGGTGGTGGCCCAGTACGAGGCCACCGGCGCCGAGCTCAACGTCCTGCCCTTCTGCTCCCAGTTCATCCCCATGGAGGTCATCGACCAGCCCAAACACGGCTCCATCATCTACCACCCGTCCCTGCTGCCTCGCCACCGGGGAGCCTCGGCCATCAACTGGTGAGTCGTGTGATGTTCACCAGGTTGGTGTCGGCGTGGCGACGAGCCCAGTGTTTTACCTGCTGTCTCTCTGACACACAGGACCCTGATCCATGGTGACAAAAAGGGCGGGTTCACGGTGTTCTGGGCCGACGACGGACTGGACACCGGACCGATCCTGCTGCAGAGGGAGTGTGACGTTGAACCCAACGACACCGTCAACACCATCTACAAGAGGTTTCTCTTCCCAGAGGGAGTCAAAGGCACAGTGAGTGTTTACCTGCTTTAATGTTCAAAAAACACATTATTATTCTCATCTTGTCTGTCTGAATATACCTGTATTCACCCTCTGTCTCTTGTTCTGGTTCCAGGTGGATGCAGTGAGGCTGATTGCAGGAGGGAAGGCCCCGAGGATCACCCAGCCAGAGGAGGGAGCCACGTACGAGTGCATTCAGAAGAAAGACAACTCTAAGGTGAGATACAACGACATCCAGACGGATCAGTTCTCTCCAGGTTGAAGTCCCTTAAACCTGCATTCTCTCTAACAGCCAGCAGGGGGCGACTCCTCTGGTTGCAAAAAGAAGTCTGATTGTATAGAAGTCAATGAGAAAATGAGCCTACTTCTCACTTGATTTATTACCTCAGTAAACAAACAGCCTGAATGGAGTCTATGAGAAATACATGCATTCATATTAATGGTTTTCAAAGTAAAATAGTACAGTTTATTCTACTGCATATTACATCTGAAGACATAATGACCACAGATTCCTCTCTGTGTGTTTGCAGATTGACTGGAACCAGTCCGCTGAGGCTCTCCACAACTGGATCCGAGGAAACGACAAAGTGCCCGGAGCCTGGGCCGAGGTTGATGGACAGGTAACGCAGCACTCTGGACAGAAATCATATTGTCTTATTGATATCTTATGATAGAAGTAAATCTTAAAAACATGTTTTTTCACATTATGAATTTTACACTAGAGGAATGGCGGTATTATATTGTGATGTAAAGTAACTCACTTTATAGCTGCTTTGTAGATTCAGGAAACGATTTTAGTTTTTGCCCCCGAACTGCAAAGAAAGCCTTTTATGAGCAACCCGTTGTGAGTCAGTCAGTTTCCTGTTAGGACAGCACTCACATTAAAAGACTTATGTGACTTTGTTTTTCACTGTAATATAGAAGTCCTGCACCTCTAAGATAACAGCACGATCATGGCTAGAAGTAGAGAACTCAAATGTTTTTTGAGCAGCATAACACAGTTATAATGCCACAAATCATAAAAATATTTTTACATTACATTTTTACAACCTGTACTTACACCCTCTCTGCAGTTCAGTCAAAGTTCACTTAATTTTAGTCACATGACTGTTGGTCTCAGCCGAGTCATTCATGGCTTACTGGTCGCGTTGAGCAGTGCAGAGTTTAATGTTTTTTACAGGATCTGATTTGTGCAAACGGTTTATTTTTGGCAAAATTTTAAACGAGACATGTAGAATAAAGTGATTTTGATGAACTATCACTATTTTAAGCGTAATGGAATTTTGGCGATTTTCTTGTCTTCTTTTTATAATAATAGAAAATATGCCTTTCAAACTAGGTGGTGGGTTATGGGGTTCATAAGCAGGGAAATGACAGTTTAGGTTATTTCACAAGAGAGATTTCTGTAACTCATTTTTTCTCTGTGCTCCTTTCTCTGGTTTGAAGTGGGTGGGACAAAGTCTGTTAGAAAAAGCTCAACATTTGAACCAGAATGAATCAAATCTGATCAAACCCACCCAGTCCTGGTGAAGCAGATTAGCTGAGTTCTTCCTGACTATTTAATGATAAAGAGTAAAAGTTTCCAGCTTATCACCAGTGACTGAGTAATTTCTCAGCATAGCAGTTAAGAGAAAGAAGAGAAAATTGGGGATTTTGCTGCTGTCAAATAACACACAAGTATTTCCAATGACAGTAACAACTGTTGAGTTTTATTAGACATTCTTTATTAGACATTGTCCTCACCAGAGTTTTGCTGTTTCGTGTCTCTGTAGAAAGTGACTTTCTACGGCTCCTCTCTGGTGGATAATGGCACCGCAGCTAACGGTCAGCCTCTGGAGATCCCCGGAGCCAGCCGCCCCGGCATCGTCACCAAGGCCGGCCTGGTGCTGTTTGGCAACGACAGCAAGGTGGTAAGTCATCGCCGTCATTGTCCTCTGGAGCTATTTATCTCCTAAAGTGTCCGTCTCATCAGTCCTGTTCTTTACTCCTGCTCCAGTTAGCCCTCATCTTTTTGTTTCTCCCATCATGTCCTTTCTCTCTGATACATATTTATCTAATCAGCACATGCTCTACAGTTTCTGGTACCTGACAATGTTCACACAAACCGGTTCGATGCTTCCCGATACATCAGACCGGCAGTACATCATCCGGAGAAGGCTCTCATGACCACGCCCCCTTTTGGGGGGAAACCAATCCCGCGTCCCTCGTAGACGGTAACAGAGAAACAGAAGAAGTTGAAACATGTCTCCAAACTTCTACTTTAAACAAACCGCAACCAACCTTCATTTATTAAGGAATCGCCAACGCTCAGGTTCAGACAAGATCGCAAAATAAGTATTAGACATGTGTATAAAATAATCGTTTGTATAACAAGAGATGAATGCATACAAATTTGTCAAAATTACAATCCAAACATACATCAAATTGCATTGAAGTCTATGAGATCTTTGGTTTTCTTTCCCCACCCCTTGACTTTTTGCAAAGTACCTGTCATTTTTACTGCCTCTTTTCTATTTCCTCCCATATTTCTTACATCTATCTATCTATCTATCTATCTATCTATCTATCTATCTATCTATCTATCTATCTATCTATCTATCTATCTATCTATCTATTTATTCTAATTTTTCTTAAGCTTATTTTAGGTGAAACTGGTTTCATCATTAATGGTCATGTCATGCTCTGTTTTCTCTGCAGCTGTTGGTGAAGAATCTTCAATTTGAGGACGGGAAGATGATCTCTGCATCTCAGTACTTCAGCTCAGGGAGCAGCGCTGCCGTGGAGCTCACCGAGGAGGAGAAGACCTTCGCTGAGCAGATGAGGGTAGGGCTTTCTTCTCCTACTAATTCAAGGGAAGGTGAAAAAAATGTAATGCATGATCAGTGAGCGCAATGCAGGACACTGACAAGAGGTTGGTGAAGTCATAAGAAGGTTTATTCGCGTAACCAAGGGGTTAATGTCAGACAATGATCTGTGGATGAGTCGGTGAAGCTGGGGTAGAGATGATGAGCTGATGAGAAGCAGGTGTGTGAGCTGAGGGAGGTGATGAGCCAATTGCAGGCAGGTGTGCAGGTAGACTGGGTCCAGGTTGACGGCAGGACAGGAAGGGACTCACACACACACACACACACACACACACACACACAAACACACCTACGCACAGACGGCAGTGTTTGATTGACAGTTTCCAGCCCAATCACAACTTTAAACGCACCCAATTCAATAAAAAACAGCCCAAATCATAACCGTGCCAGAAACCCGTGTAAAACCATAACATGCACAAAAGAAAACACATTATAAGCATCATATCTGCTTCAAATAACCAAAGATAAAATGTTAGAGAAATAGGTTATAACACACAAAGAGTGCAGTCAGACAACCAAATACACAAATTGCCATGTCAATGATGATGATATCAAGGTGAGTAGGTCCTCCGTTATCCCTTACGATGATTGAATACAACTCATGTATATTTCTCAGCCCAACTTAATCAAAAGTTGCCCAATCTGGCAACACTATCAGCCGGGGGACATGGAAGACAAGAGGAGCAGGAAACACTGGGAAAAACAAGGGAGACACTCGAGACACTGAGAAAAAGCTGGAGCACATCTAACTGAGAAGTTTCCAGTGAAATGTGTAGACGTGTTGACTCTTTACATTGTTTCCTTACAGGCGGTGTGGCAGAGTATTCTGTCTAACGTCAGTCAGGTTGAAGACTCCACTGATTTCTTCAAGTCTGGTGCTGCTTCCATGGATGTGGTCAGGTAATGACGGGGGGAGAGGGAGATTTAGCTCAGTGCCCGTTGGTGGCGTAACCCTGCCCATGTGGTCGAATAGTCAAATAAATTCCGTCCTATGTCGTTTCCTAAACACTTTTCCTTGACCTCGATGGAAAATCTGCATGTTAGCATTGTCATTGAGCATGTTGGCTCAAAGCACCACTGTTGTTAGGTGGTAATTTGTTTGACATAACAACACCGCTGTAATGCAGTAGAGGAAATTAAGTAGTTTAATTTACTCAGGGTCATTATCCCAATGAATACAGTATACCTCTGATTCCTTCCTCTCCTCTCTGTTGGTGTCTCCAGGCTGGTGGAGGAGGTGAAGCTCCGGGCCAGTAGCTGCCAGCTGCAGAACGAGGACGTCTACATGAACTGCACCTTCCGGGATTTCATCCAGATGTGCGTCAGGAAGCTGCGAGGGGAGGACGATGAAGAGGAGCTGGTCGTTGACTATGTAAGTTACTGTTACTGGCTGGTGTCTGTTACTGATTGGCTGATTGGGAAGACCGACGTTGTTGACTGTTGGTCTAATTCCTCAGGTGGAGAAGAACACCAACAACATGACCATCAAGATGCCTCATCAGCTGTTCATTAACGGAGAGTTCGTTGATGCTGAAGGAGGAAAGACCTACAAGACCATCAACCCCACTGACGGCACGGTGAGGACGCAAAGACAGACGGAGAACACTAGTATAAATATTACTTTTAATACTATGAGTTCTATCTAGAGCACAAAACCTCATGTAAATTATGTTATCAAGTTCTGGTTTTGGTGGCTGCAGCTGTTGCTAGGTTACAGGTGTTAAAAGGTGCTATATCGTTAGATATCAGCGTTCATTAGAACAATATTAGGTGGAAATAACTTTGACATGTTTTACAGACTTAGTCAAGATTTTAAAGTCTCCATCACCAGGATTCAAATCTTTAACCACCATATTGTTGTAACTGAAGTCTCCTGTACGACTGTCCTCTCTGCTGGCGTTGTGATTTCATGTCCCGTATGTGTCCGTCCTGCAGGCCATCTGCGACGTGTCTCTGGCCCAGATAAGCGACGTGGACAGGGCGGTGGCTGCTGCTAAGGAGGCCTTTGAGGAGGGAGAGTGGGGCAAGATGAACCCCAGAGACAGAGGCAGACTCATCTACAAGTCAGTGCACTCGCTTTTACTAAACTGAACTCTGCAGCTTTAAGCTCTCAATGCAACAAACTCATCAGCACACCCAAAACTTAAAGGTTGGCTGGTTAAATCACCACTCCAGTTTATCCATGGCACGCTCAGTGTCACCATAGAATCAACTGGTAACACAGCATGATGCATAACTGTTGTTATTACGGCTACCCATGGAGCAAAGAAGCCAACTGCCCCACAGTCCCTGGTTCATTGTATGTCAATTGTTATGCATAGTTTGCATATATGCTGAGGAATCAGCACCATTACATGAGTACTTCACCCCCAAAATGACCATCTGTTTATCAATTACTCACCCCGTGTTACCTTGAATTCTTGAAATCATGAACCATGCTCCACGATGTAAGTGACCTTGTGTCTCCTCTTCCCCCGCGTCCCCACCCACAGGCTGGCTGACCTGATGGAGGAGCACCAGGAGGAGCTGGCCACCATCGAATCCATCGACTCCGGAGCGGTTTACACTCTGGCCCTCAAGACTCACGTGGGCATGTCCATCCAGACCTTCCGCTACTTTGCCGGCTGGTGTGATAAGATCCAAGTAAGACTGCTGCTTTTAAAGCCTGGAGGTCACTAATGAAATTACATCAAACTTATCTTGTAAAACCACCAAATGATCGTAGTATATGGCTAAAAAAAATGGATAAATACCTGCAAATGAATGATGATGTGGTCTTTTCACAGGGCAGCACCATCCCCATCAACCAGGCCAGACCCAATCGTAACCTCACCTTCACCAGGAAGGAACCGATAGGGTGAGAGAGTAGTCTGCATGATTAAACACACACAAATAATTACATTACATATGTTATTTGTGATTTATAGCTCTTAAAATTGTATGAATCGAGACGTTCTTTTCTGGGTTTTTTTTTCAAATGGAAAGGTCCACTCAGCCGTTAGCAAAAAGCAGTGACGTAGGTTAACAACGTAAGCTAATCAATAAGGTTATGAATAATGTGAACGCTAGCACTAGCTGAGTCAACGTTAGCTGTTAGTTCATTTTTTTCTTAAGTGGGGTTGCATGTATAGTCCCGTGTTCTGCAAGGTAAAATTATTGTTTTTGTGAATGGAGTCTGGTGGCTTTGAAGAGAGCGATATAACGGCTTCAGTTCCCCCGTCAGACGGGAGCAGAAAAACTTATTTTAGCCACCTAAAAAGAATCAATATCAGTTTAAGTGTACGTTATATTTAGAATATTTTCACCGCTCTACCTCGCCGTCAGACAGCCCTTTCTGACGGGGAACTGAAGCCGCTCTCTTCAAAGCCACCAGACCAGACTCCATTGACAAACACAGTAATTTTACCTCACAGAACACAGGTGTTGTTGGTCTTCGCTGCATCGATCGGTTAGTTAGTTTGTGTTATTGTGTGACTTTCTGATCTGAACTAACGTGGCGTCCACAGCAGTACGTTGCTTAGCTTCCTGACGGTACTCCTGTCTGCTTCTCCAAACTGAGAGCACGCCGACCGTCATCGAAGTTACTGTATGTAACGTTAATACACTGACTATAAGGATGTATATATATACTGTACATGTATCAGCGTCATCATGCAGAAACCTACGTCAGGTCACGTGGGACAAAAGTTTTTAGAAGAGCTTGGGACGCTAAAACATACTTACCAAAATTTGAATGTTGGGATTTGAATACATGAGGAACACCACTGGGAAGATACAGAATGATATAAAAAAAATCTAACATCTTCCCTTTCTTTCCTCCTCAGAGTGTGTGCCATCGTGATTCCCTGGAACTACCCTCTGATGATGCTGGCCTGGAAGACAGCAGCCTGCCTGGCAGCTGGAAACACCGTCGTCCTCAAACCTGCTCAGGTCAGTCAGCCTCCACACATGAATGCAAACATTTGATTAGCTCTAAACACAAAGTACAGCTAAGGAAATGTCAATAGTTTTGCAGGTCGTACAGTACGTTTTGTCCTGATAATGGCGCTAGATGAAAAGTCAGTTATTACAGTTCATCCTGAGGGGGACGTGAATGTCTGCTGCTAGCGTGGGTTAAAAAAACAAGTCCTGTGTTTCCAGGTGACTCCACTGACGGCGCTGAAGTTTGCTGAGTTGGCGGCGAGGGCGGGACTGCCCAAAGGAGTAGTTAATATTCTGCCTGGATCAGGTAGGAACAGACACTGTCAGCCTGGGAGGACAGTTAATTTGTTTTATGGTAGATGTTATTTAAAGATCAAGCATACACTTTGAATACCAGCAGCTCATTAAGCATCACATGAGCCTGAAGTTAAAGGACCCAGGCGGCAACCTCCGGTTCTGAGAAGTGAAGCCAATGCTGAAGTGTCTTAAACCTGCAATCTTTCTAATAGCCAGCAGGGGGCGACTCCTCTGGTTGCTAAAAGAAGTCTGATTGTATAGGAGTCTATGAGAAAATGAGCCTACTTCTCACTTGATTTATTACCTCAGTAAACATTGTAAACATGAGTTTATGGTCTCAATCACTAGTTTCAAGTCTTCTTCAATACAGCATGATGTTCATTTAGTAAATTATGGTCCCATTTAGAGTCAGATAGACCATAAAGCAGGGGATGTTTTAGGGCGGGGCTACCTTGTGATTGACAGGTCGCTACCACGGCGTTGTCCGGTCTGGGAGTTGTCCATGTTTTCGTCTTACAACTTTAACCCTTTCACAGTGTGTTTTCACTTCATCAAAGTTAATTATAACATTTTTGGTCACCTAAAAATGTCAGCGTTCGGTTGTACTTAGCTCCATCCTCTCGTGTCCCTTCTGGTTCCAAAAAACCAAGATGGCGATGGCCAAAATGCCGAACTTGAGACTTCAAAACGTCAGTCCATAAACCGGTGACGTCACGGTGACTACTTTCACTTCTTATGTACGGTCTGCAGCGTTTTCCCTCAAAACTGGACCAATTTCATAAATAGTTGTCCCCATTAGTCACTTAGACACAAAAACATGGGAAAATAGGTTTAAAACTACAGAAATTCCCCTTTAACTAATGAAGCTATGTGAGTTGTTATTGATCTCATCCTCTTCTTCCAGGTGCTCTGGTGGGTCAGCGTATGTCTGACCATCCTGACGTCCGTAAACTGGGCTTCACGGGCTCCACTGGAATCGGTAAACACATCATGAAGAGGTGAGAAGTAAAGCCCATTTCTATAAAACTCTGTCTAAAACCAACATCACTGCTCATCTCTGTGTATCTGTGTCCTTTTCCTCCATCTGAAGCTGTGCAGTCAGCAACGTGAAGAAAGTTTCTCTGGAGCTCGGAGGGAAATCCCCTCTCATCATCTTCGCTGACTGTGACATGGACAAGGCCGTACGCATGGTGAGATCATTCATGTTTTTAGTGATTCCGCACACGTTTAACTAGTTTAACAGCAGTAAAACACTGTGATATGTGTGTATTTCAGGGCATGAGCTCAGTGTTCTTCAACAAGGGAGAGAACTGCATCGCAGCTGGCCGACTGTTTGTGGAGGAAACCATTCACGACCAGTTTTTGAAAAGAGTGGTATGTGACTTTTTATCTCACACTGCTGATGTTCCTCAATTCACTAATTCATTAGCCACTAATTTCTTTAACGCATTAACACAATCAATCTTTTGGAGGTTGTAGCGGGCTCAGTTTTAAAGCTAGAGTGAAGACACTGGTATCATATGAAACTACAAAACCTAAAGAATCCATCGGAACCAACCAGGTCATACTAGCTTGTCATAAAGGAGGTTAAATAACGCTCCAAACTTGTGCTAATTTTCAGCATTTTCAAAGGGGTCCCTTGACCTCTGACCTGCATCTCATCTGCATTATTGTGGTCGTCTTTTTTCTCTCAGGTTGAGGAGGTGAAGAAGATGAAGATCGGTGATCCACTGGACCGCTCCACAGACCACGGCCCTCAGAACCACAAGGCCCACCTGGACAAGCTGGTGGAGTACTGTCAGACCGGCATCAAGGAGGGCGCCACTCTGATCTGTGGCGGCAAACAGGTGCAGCGGCCAGGTAAGACAACGAGTCTCAGATATAAACAAGTCTGTCTGATCCACCTCTGATTATGACGGACGATGCAGACTGATTTATTCCATCTGTAGGTCTATAATGTCTTGTTATGTGTCTGCCTCCAGGCTTTTTCTTCGAGCCCACGGTGTTCACTGATGTTCAGGACCACATGTACATCGCTATAGAGGAGTCATTCGGCCCCGTCATGATCCTTTCCAAGTTCAAGAGCGGGTAAGTCTGACTCTACTTACTGACTCATATCCCCCATTTTCACACATTTACCACAACTCACAAAATGTTCACAAAGCAGCTGGTTCTCACTCCCAACACCCAGCGACGCACCGAAGCACCATTTAGCGTCTGTATGGGATGCACCGGGATGCACGGTAACCTATGTACTTTGCTAACGCCAGTTACGTAACAAACTTAACAAATTTTACGCAAAAAAACATATTTTAATCCAAACCACGATTGTTTCCTAAACTTAACCAAGTAAACCTAAAAACTAGGGCTGTCAAAGTTAACGCGATAAATTCATTTTAACGCCACTAATTTAACGCATTAATGCAACTTGCGATTTTTATTTAACCTCTCAAATATCCGACGGGCCGCTGATCTTTCGGAGGTTGTAGCAGTTTTGAAGTTTTAAAGCTAGAGTTGAGATACTGGTATCATATGAAACTAGAAAACCTAAAACATGTCATACTAGCTTGTCTTGAAGGAGGTTAAATAACGCTCCAAACTTACACAAAATTTTGGTGATGAAAAACTGGCATGACCATTTTCAGAGGGGTCCCGTATTTTGGGAGACACTATATGTATGTTAAACTGACTCGTCGTCCCCGACACGTCCAAAACTGATGATAGAGGGTACCTAGAGCGTCATGGTTTGAAGCGTAGGGCCACTGACCAAGCGCATTTGCCAAGTTGGGAGTGAGAATGTGTTGTACAAATTCACAAAATACAACATCACAACCAGTCTTACCCTCCGTCTTTTCTTCTCCCTCCTTCCCGGCCTCCTCTCCGTCTCCCCGCCTCAGTGATGTGGACGACGTCCTGAGAAGAGCCAACGCGACGGAGTACGGCCTGGCGTCGGGTGTTTTCACACGGGACATCGGCAAAGCTCTGTACGTCAGCGAGAAGCTCAACGCCGGCACAGTTTTCGTCAACACCTACAACAAGACCGACGTGGCCTCGCCTTTCGGAGGCTTCAAACAGTCTGGCTTTGGCAAAGACCTGGGTAAGAAACGCTGCTGCTGCTGGTACTGTGTAGCTCTACTTCTTTTACTATACACTTAGTAGTGAAGTATCAACTTCAAAACAACCTGAACTATCCCTTTAAGAAGAGCGGATCACATCCTGCTGCAGAAGCACTCAAGTTTGTAGTGATTAATGTCCATACTTACTGTCACTCCAACAGGACAAGAGGCTCTCAACGAATACCTGAAGACAAAGGCAGTGACCATCGAGTATTAAGTCAAATCACAGGAGGAAGAAGCGGTGATATATCCAGAGGCAGTGATGTGTGTGTGTGGACGCTGGCCCAGCAGAGACCTGCAGCATAGACAAAATCAATCTCTCATTAGTGACTACTGACTAAAAACACTGTATGTGCCTTAACATGTTCAAATTTTGTCTACCACATGAATGTCGAGTCCTCTGAGCCGCGCTGTAGTACGTGTTGTCCTGAACTATGCAAATGAAGAATGTTTCTATAGGTAGTGACCTCTGAGACTCTGTTTTGTAATCAATGTGATTGAGTTACAAAAAAACAGACTGCATTAATTTCTAATATGGCTTACATTAGGTCAGAAAAGTCTAAAGAAGTGTAACATTTCTAATAACAATGTTTGGTTATCAATGAAAACTACTGAGCACCGTCACTGCTGTGTCCCTCTTTATTCCTGTTGTGTTGGTTCATCGTTACTTCAGTTTAACTGTCACACAGTAACATCAGCAGATATGTACGTATGCAGGAAACATATGATAAATACTACTAATACTATACTAATACTAATGTAAACTAAATTACATAAAGTGAGGCTTACTCCTCATGGTTTCTTACCACTTCAAGTGAGCAGTAATGTCAATCAATTATACAGTTACTATCTGTGACTTACTATTAAAAACTACATAAACTGAATATTTTAGCCAGGCTTGTTGCTAAAATGTTGCTTTTTTACAGAGGGGTTTGTTCGTATATCATTCAGAGCCTGATTTATACAACATTTTATTCCTAAAAACATGGTGAAAATGTTTTTTTTTTTTCTGGCTATTTATACATTTTTGATTTAGTATTTAGTATTTTTGATTGTGATAAAAAGAGATCCAAAATTCGCTCTGTAAAAACCTTAAACTCTAATATGTCAACAAAATGAAATAATAATTTTGAACCTAGTTTTATCCAATGTTCACATTTCTGTTCTGTTTCATGATGATATCTGTTATTTTTTTTTTTACCCTATTCACCTGTAGTGTCTTCAAAATGTATGAAAATGTACAATCCATATCTTTAAAATTAGTTTTTTCTCACTGAGCCATAAATCTCCACTTCAGCAGCTCTTACATCCACCAAACTTTCCAGTTTCATTCCTCTCTATATTCTGAAGGTTTTTACAGAGGGGTTTGTTCATATATCATTCACAGCCTGATTTGTACAACATTTTATTCATAAAAACAGGGCGAACATGGATTTTTTTTATGGCTGTTGACAGTATTTTCTGATTTATGGAGTGATAAAAAAGAGATATCATAAATCCCCTCAGTAAAAACCGTTGACTCTAATATGTCGACAAAATGAAACAAGAATTTTGAACCTGGTTTTATCCAATGTTCACATTTCTGTTCTGGAAATGTATGAAAATTAGCACATATTTAATAAGATAATGTCTCATTTGCATATTTAAACATAACATTTCAGAAAACTTGTAATAACAAAATAATTGCCTTAAATTTAAGTAATCAACTGGGGAAGTTTCATGGTGATATCTATTAGTTAATTTTATTAACCCTATTCACCTGTAGTGTCTTCAAAATGTATGAGATTCTACAATCCATATCTTTAAAATGAGTTTTTTAAAGAGCCACAAATCTTCACTTCAGCAGCACTTACATCCACCAAAATTTCCAGTTTCATTCCTCTCTATATTCTGAAGGATTTTACAGAGTTCATATATCATTCAGAGCCTGATTTATACAACATTTTATTCCTAAAAACATGGAAAACGCGTGTTTTTGTTATGGCTGTTGACAGTATTTTCTGATTTTTCGAGTGATAAAAACAGATATCCAAAACCCCCTCAGTAAAAACCTTTGACTCTAATATGTCAACAAAATGAAACAAGAATTTTGAACCTGGCTTTATCCAATGTTCACATTTCTGTTCTGGAAATGTATGAAAATTAGCACATATTTAATAAGATAATGCCTCATTTGCAAATTTAAATATACAATTTCAGAAAACTTGTAATACAAAAAATAATTTCCTTAAATTTAAGTAATCAACTGGGGAAGTTTCAAGGTGATAGGCCTATCTATTATCTATTATATTATTATAAAGTCTCCCCTCAACTCGTTGCATTTGGGCCTCCAGACTGCCTCTCTACCTCCGTCCCTCCAGCGGCGCGTCACACCGGACAGCTGTCTGTACTGCTCTCTGCTGGCCAGCAGCTGAATCGTCCCATCACTCCGACATATTTCTCTAAAAAATCAGGTGCTATTTCTTTTCGGCCCCCACTCATTATGATCACACTGCCGTGTTTCGCGTGAACAGCCCACTCGCCCTTTTCCATTGGTGCCTTCTTTACGCGGGGATGGGCACGATCCTGCTGGAGCGACAACACCCGGAGAGGGTTTCCATCAGGGACAGGGAATGGAAGAAGAAGGCGCCGTGGAGCAACAGCAGCAGCAACAACAACAGGCCTAATGTGGCCAGGTATGCACTGAAATATGATTTATTATTATGCGGTAATACCTGGAGGAGACAGAGATGCTCTGGTGTCTCTGCAGGAGGAGACAGAGATGCTCTGGTGTCTCTGCAGGAGGAGACGCGCAGAAGCTGGTTGTTGTTGGTGGATCCGCACTTTGATCTCCAGACGCATTTCTCCTTCATATGTGTGATTATACAGAGATCAGTCATGTCGGCACACTGCAGATCACCGGATATTTCTTTCCATATTTCATCTGTGTGTTTTTTCACAGTATTATTTAGGTCATTGGTTGTGTTTAATATTTAATCTGTTTCTCTTTTCTTTTTTTTTTTCAAGCAACAAAATGGGACGACGGCAGTCACAAAGGAAGTCAGTGCAGCCGCAGGTCACCATCCCAAGTCAGGAGAATAATAATGAGAAGGTAGGTGTGAAGTAGAACTGGAAACATGAGTTGATTAATCGATTAGACAATCACAGGAAATTAATTGGCAATAATTTTGATAATTTATTATTCATTTTTTCAAGCAGAAATGCCAAATATTTGCTGATTAGAGCTTCTCCGATGTGTGTTTTTCTCTCTTTTAGCCTAAATCACTCTGAATTGAATATGTTTTGAACTTTTAGTCAGACAAAACAAGTCATTTGAAGACATCACCTTGAGCTCTGGGAAATTGCAATGGGCATTTTTCACAATTAACAGGCAGGTCCTTAGAAGGGCTAATGCTATATTGGACTTCCAGGACCTTCCACCCCTAAAGGAGTTTAAGCTTTTGCCTTCTGGATGTCGTTTCAGTGCACTACTAACTAATAGAACTAATAGATGCCACATATCCTTCATTCCAAGAGCTAGTAATATGCTCAATAGCATATAATACTCTGGCTGCACTTTTTGCAGTTCCCTTGCAAACTCGCACATTTGCATATTTGCATGAATGTATATGTGTACTTGGTATGAATTTCCATTACCCTGCTCTAGCTCTGTGTTTTATTGTGTTGATGTTGCCTTTTTGTATTGTGTTTTTATGTGAACACTGGCTGCAAAACAGATTTCCCCTAGTGGGACAATAAAGATAACCTAACCTCATTTAATTTTAATGGTTTAAAGTAAAATTCTGGCCAGATCTTACACATTGCACCTTTAAAGCATGAACATTGATAGTTATGAGTAGAAAATGGGTGCAGGATTAATAGTGTCTCTCTGTAATCACAGAAGCTGCAGCAAAGACGAAAGCAGAAACCTAACACCCCCTCGACCAATCGCGTTACTCCTCAACACCGGTGAGATTGCTTTCTTTGCAAATTTCATGTCACTCTGTGCTGCCTGGGTGCTGAGATAATATCATTTACCTTTCCGTCTAGTGCTCAGGGAGCCTCTGAGTCAAAGTCCCATCCGCTGTCCCCTTCAGAGGACAGGATGGAGCCAAAGGTGCAGCCGGCCGCTCAGCACTGCAGCCAGAGGGAACACAAGCACACCGGTTTCAGAGGCAGCAGACAAACACCAGCCTTTCCACGCCACCGTCTGTCCGATTCCAGTCCTGATCTGCAGGAGACACCGTCACCAAACCCAGAGGGAGGAAGTCTGAACGGCCACGGAGAGGGCGACAGTGACACTGACTTGTCTGAGTCAGAGAGACTTCCTGTGTCGCCCTCTCGTCGGGTTCCTCCACAGCTCCAGCTGAGGCCAGAGGTCATCGAGGCTGAAGACGACTCCTCTCGCAGCCACAGGCCCAGAGGACACGGCCACGGTGGTTTTGACTTCCCAGACTTCCTCCCTCCACCTTTCAACTCCTGGAGCCTCAGTCAGCTGGCTGTCTTCTACAACACGGAGGGCCGGGGGGCCCCTCGACCCAGGCCTGTGGGCCCTTTGGAAAGGTACCTGGACAGGCTGTTGCAGCTGGAGTGGTGCCAAATTCAGACTCTCCAGGAGGAGGGCGGGAAGCCGGCGGTGTCAGATGTTACATCCAGCTGCCACAGGTCATCTGCCGCCGCCTCGTCTCGCCTCAGCTCTCCAAAGTGCATCCTCCAGTGTCAACGTGCCTTCCCCCTCTGCTTCCTCTCCTCTCTGGCCAGTCACTCTGCCCTGCTCTCCGGCTGCGCCTGCACTCTCTGCCGTATCCGCTACACCACCTGTAGCACGTCGTGCTGCCGCTCCACCCGTCAGTCCAGACTGAGTCCCACGCTGGAGCACAGGGGGCCAACGTCGCTCCCCAAAAGGAGCTACAGCGAGAGCCGGGTGCACTCCTCAGACAGGAGCTCTGCATCCCGAGCTCAGAGGTTCTGCAGCCCGGTGAGGACCAACAGCCACCTGAGGAGAATGCAAGCCTCAGGAAACATCCGCACCCCGGTTCAAGGTGCTAACGCGAAGCCTCATTCCACTGCCAGAGACTCCAGCGTCGGGACCGGGAGGGACCGTCTGGGAGCGCGGGGGGACGCGTTGGACTACAGGACAGGGGGCTTCAGGAGGAGGAGTGGCTCAGAGCAGAGAAGAGGTGGAGAAAGACAACAAGGTGCATCAGAGAAAAGACGAAGTGGTTCTGAGTGTAGAAGAGGAGTAGCGGAGCGGAGGAGAATAACTGAGCTCAAGGAACGCGAAATAAAACCAGATGCTCTCACTGCAATAATGGACAATTTACCCGGGTCCAAAAACTCTCCAATAAACAGACCAAACAGACAGAAACAGGTTGAATTTGTTACACAACAGCAAGTTGAGTACTGTAATTAATATTTGATTATGAATGTATAAATTTTCCTTATTTGAACAGGCTGACTGAAAGTGTAGTATTTGTTTTCACTTCGGATTTTTTGTTATCAGTTGCATTATTATGTTTAATCCAATGCTGTGATTGCAGTCAAATAAGCTAATGCAACAGTGGATGTTTACATACTATTAATCCTACATAAACCCTGTGAGCAGCATGTGGATATTTATTTATTTAGTTGATTAACATCAACCCAGTAAGCCTTCGTCAGCACAATACATTTTGTATATATTTGTATGCAGGAGTTTTCAACACACACACACACACCAGTTTTACTAGTGATTCTGTTTTGGTTTGTCAACAAAATAGCTGCATAATAAAAGTGATTTAAACAATTATGATTGAGGTGTCATTCTTCAAAGTCATTGGAAAAAGTGTGGATAAGTCATGGTTGGTGACAGCATGGCGCTAGGGGGATGTTTCTCTGCAGCAGGACATGGAGGGAAGGTCAGTGAAGGTAGAGGAGGAAATAAAGGAAGAAACACCGCTGCATTCTGCAAGACAACTGAACTACTGTTTTAGATTTTACAGAGAAACAACAACCACAAACATGAAGCCAAAAAGACACAGGCATGGCTCCAAAACAAATGTGGCCAACTCAGAGTCTGGACCTCATTCCACTTTACTTTTAATGGCAGTTTTAGAGAGAAGAATAGGGGGATATAAACAAACTGGATCAAGCAAGGCCTATATCTTCAGGTGATTGTGTCACAAAAAAGTGTAATGAGAATGTATTATGTGAAAAGTTGTTTCGTGTAATATCATGGTTATTTTTTCAAGGGAAATCTGAGGAGTAAAGGTGGATATGCATTGCAGTAGGCTAATATATGCTACTGTTTATTAGTGTGTGTAGTGTTGTAAGATAACTGCACTTTGGGATACATACATGTGGAATGAAAGTTTCTGTGCATAATGCAGCCTTGAAAATATCAAAGTGCTTTGTATACACTTTTCTAAATTACAGATTTAGTAAATGTAAGTCTCTAAAAAGGAAGGAAACTAGATGTTCACATCACAAAATGTTAGTGTCAGAGAAACGAATTTGCTAAAAATACAGAGCAAGCAAATATTGTCATGGAAGGCACTTTGTTTGTGGGGAGTTATCATGAACACCCCCAAACACCCTCTCTCTCTCACTATGTCCAATAAATAAGTGCAATAAAAAAATGCAATACTTCAATGCATACTTCTGTGCAATATAAAAAAAAAACGCCTGTGCAATACTTGTATATATTACCATACACCAAGTTTTCCCTTTATTATTATACTGTATATTATTGTAAATACACTATTATTTTTATTTTTAATTTTTATTTTCACTTTATTTTATTATGTTATTCTTTGCTACTTAACCTACTGTTTCTCTTCCTAATGGAGCTTCCCAGCAAAAAGCATTTCACACGATTGTACCTGTATAACCGGCGTGACAATAAACATCTTGAATCTTGAATCTTGAAAAAATCTTGAATGAAGTTTTTTGTTTTGTTTTGTCTTGTTTGTTTTGTAATGTTTATTGTATTCCCTATACTTTTGTACTTGTCTTTTGTTGAAAATAAAGTTCTGAAGAAAAAAAAAAAATTAAAAAATTAAAAAAAAATTATCATGAAGCGGCCCTTTCCGTTTCCAGTCGTTGTTTCAGGTCGGACGTATTTTTATAGCGACACAGCCTCCATGATGGACGCCGACGCTGAATCCCAGCGTGTTTTGGAGTATTTAACAGAAGTTGAGGAGGCAGCTGAGGATGTTCTCACCACTAAACAACAGGTAACTCAATACTAACTTGACAACAATAAGCTGTTAATAATAATCTGCAGAGCAGAGACCCGGAAGGACCGCGGAGACTGTTAGCAGCTAGGCTAACTAGCTAGTGGCTCACAGCTAGTTTAGCTTAAAGTGGCAGTAGGCAACAATTTTTTGGAATAAATTTGGCAAAAATTCCATAATAACCTTTCAGCATATTGTAATTCAAGTGTTCTGAGAGAAAACTAGACTTCTGCTCCTCCTCATGTCTCTGTTTTCAGGCTTTAGAGAAAATATAGCCCGTGACTGCAGATTTTGACCAATCACATGTCATTTCAGAGAGAGAGAGAGAGCGTTCCTATTGGCTGTGCTCCGGTCATGTGACCAGAACTTGGCTTCCTTCAACAGATTTTACAATGGCGGCCGCGTCACAAACTTTATCATTTTACAGCTAAACAGTAACTACAAGATGATTCTGAGAACATCTGAGGAGAGAAATAGTCATTACAGTAACAGAATATTGATTCATATCTGATCAGCGCTGCCTAGTTTGACCGTTTGGTCGGAGTTTGCGAGTGATTGACAGCCGGCTCTCATAGACTGCAGCTGGGCAGCGGACCTTGTTTTCCTCCGGTAAGTGAAATCCTTCAGATGCCGTTAGGAGCACCGGAGGACACAGTAGGACACAGAGGAACAGGATTTTTTTCAGGTTACCTGTTTCATGTACTACTGTCACGATATAGCGGCCGTTTTCTAAAAATAACTTTTTAAATCATATTTGCGCCAATATCGCATACTGCAGCTTTAAAGGGCCAATATTGTAAAAAGTGACATTTTCATGGCTTTTATATTATATAAAGCAGGTTTACGTTCTATAGAAATACTGTGAAAGTATCAAAACACTTAATACACAGAGCCCGTAACCAGAAACTGAGCTTTTGAAACAAGCCGTCAGGATTTCTGTCCCATTTGTGATGTCACAAATCTACAATATTTAGACCATTTCATGGTTTTAAACGTAAACATTCTAAACAGGTCCCATTTTATTTCCTGTTGCAGTGTATGTGAATAACATCAGCTGACAGGATGTAAACATGGACCCCAGCTGTTGCCTAGCAACGCAATTCCGTTGCCATTCCGTTGAAATGTGCTAAAACGGAGCGTTTCAGACAGAGGGTCAATACAGGTATATTCAGACAGACAGTGTGAGAAAAATAATGTGGTTTTTTTTTTTAACATTAAAGCATGTAAACATGTTCTAGTAGAAACCCAAAATACAAGCATGAACCTGAAAATGAGCACAATATGGGACCTTTAATATGCAGGGTCACCTGGGAGGATCGATATATCAGCTGCGATTGAGAAGGTTAGCAGTTAGGCTAACTTGCTAGTCAGTTTAGCTTTAGCTAACGTTACATTTCCAGTCCATTATCGTCAAATCGTTATTCTTTGGTAAAAGTATTTTTTCATTGCTGAAAGAAGCCATCAATGGCAAATGACATTACTTTGAAAAACACAGAAGATAACCCCATGCAATAAAATGCATCAAGTCCACCAACATCACAGCTGACAGGTTTTCATTAAGGTGATATTTAGTACATGAATGTTGTATTGAACTATAATGTAATGTTACAGTACATGAATTTCTTAGTATTTTGATGATCACTCAGTATATTGCAATGATATGCAACAGACATTTAAAATAATGCCACCTGAAAAAGTCCCCACAGCGATGCCACAATGATTTTTTTCCCCTATAATCATTGTACGATATTGCATATTTATATTCCAAAACATGTAAATGTAAATCAGCTTTTATTGTCACACGTTGTATTGTACATATACACACATTGTATTAGCACAGCACTACAACCCATTGTAGTATTAGGAGCAGAGGGCCGCTACTATATAAAGCCTGAGGAGCAGTTTGGGGGTCTTGCTCAAGGGCACCTCGGCAGTGCCCAGGAGGTGAACTGGCACCTCTCCAGCTACCAGTCTACAGTCCATACTTGGTCCGTCCAGGCACTTGAACTGGCGACCCTCCAGTTCCCAAGCCAAGTCCCCACAGACTGGATTGAAAATTGCTTTTAGCTTCTTTTTACTTTTTCACATCCCATAATGAAAAGGCATAACCTACTGTGTCTGTTGTTTCAGATAGTGGACCTGGACACGAAGAGAAACAGGAACAGAGAGGCATTGAACGCACTGAAAAATGAAATGTCAGATTCCGGTGAGTGACCCTTCATGTTGTCAGAGAAGAGAAAAGGCTTCGTAAATGTGGAAGTTTCAGTACGTTCATGCACATCTTTGCTCATGGACACATTGGTTTAGCTTAAGAAAACAATTATCCCGTTGATCTCGTACTGGATATCAGGAGTCAGGTGTACAGTTGTAATCCCGGTTGTTGACTAAACACTGCTGTCGTTTGCAGAGAAAGTGAAGGTTTGCTTCGGAAACATGTTCATCAAATTTCCAAAATTGAAGACGAGAGAGATGATTCAGAAAGGTAAAAGAAATTCAGTTAATGAAATCTGACATTATTGTATATATATAAATACATTTGTTCACATATTGTAGCTACATATGATATCATCCTGAACTCTTTGTTTCCTGTAGACCAAGAGCAGCTGGACAAGGAGATAAACGACCTCCGCAATGGACTGAAAGCAAAAGTCAATCGTCTAAATGAGATGCAAGGTATGAAGAGCATTTCAGCCGCTTAACTGGCTGATTTAAAGGAATAGTTCGACATTTTGGGAAATAGGCTTATTTGCTTCATGCTGAGAAGATTGATACTCTCATGTCTCACATTTTGTTTAGGTGTTCTGAAGTGTGGTTGTAAGAGGTACTTATCCACAGTCAGTGTATTACCTACAGTAGATGAGGGCCCAGTTTGGAGAAACAGACAGGAGTTACCACACAGAAGCAAAGTAATGTACTACTGTGGACGGGGCAGCAGCAAAACGTAGTTTAGGCACCTAAAAAAGTTAGATTAACTGTACACTATATTTAGGATATTTTCAGCCCTTTCCGATGGCCGACTGAAGCCGTTGTATCTATCTATGCTCTCTTCAAAGCCACCAGACTCCATTGTAAAGAACAGTAATTTTACCTCGCAGAACACGTGGGTTGCTGGTCTACCGCTAACTTAGTTTGTTTGTGTTATTGTGCGACTTTGGTGAATCCAAACTATTTCTTTAAAACACCTTAGAACCGTGTTCTGCATGGCAAAATATGCCACGTCATATTTAACTGACTTTAAAATGTCAGCTCCGAGGGCAAGGATGTCTCATTTTGTTAGATGCCTGTTGCCTCGACTCCTCTCTCCTCGCATCTCTTCCTTGCCTCCTCCTTTCGCGTCTTCAGTGGGCAAGACTAAGATGTGAGGAGAGGAGGCGAGGAAAGGAATCAAGGAGACACTTGGACTGTTAGTCTTTTGACTTTTGACACTAAGTCTTTGGGCCTGTGAAACCCGAGAGGAAAAATAAGTAGAAAACACTTGTGATCATGTCTGAAATATCTCCGCAGTCACTCACACACCGGAGTGTCTCTTTGTTTGTTTGTTTGCAGGAAAACCTCAGCTGAGAGGCTACAATCTTTCTCCTCTGTCCACCGATGAAATCAAAGCTATTAACGGCCTTTTGAAGAGATGACATCAGATCTGCTAACTGCTGAATATTTCTGAGGACATACGGACAAGATGTGCAGATGGTGCTGTAACGTGCAAACCTCTGGATGATATCCTGATGCTACATTAGCCTCCTGGATTATTACCTTTAGGACAGGTCTGTCCTCTGGCATTTATTAGTTTGTAACTCTAGGAAAAACAGTAAAATTTCCCAAAGCCACTGCATCTCTTTAACCAAACCACACACATTTAGGCTCCTCTATGTGATCTTCTTTTGATAACTAATGTTTTAATGTTTTCATCTGCTTTAAACTATCTTTAGAAATAAATGCTGATTGCTCTGTGAGACCGGACAGGAGGACTGTTTGACATGATGACCTCCCGTAGAGTTGAGTGGGAGCTCAGGCCGATGTGGCCGGTTAGTGGCCACAAGGTGGCGGTGCAGTGCAAGTGTAGAGCAGAAGGACAGAGCCTTGATTCACCTGCTGCCTCACAACAAGTCTTCATTTAGCCTGCTATTAATGCAGCACTGCTTTATAACACACACCAGAATGGGTTCTTGGAAGTTTAAACTTTGCAGATGTCCAAGATGTTTGTCTTCGTATTGTTGAAGTTTGCAAGTTGTTCTCCTTTAACTTGATCAACCATCTTGTCTATGAATAAATGTATTTAATATGTTTATGATTTAGTGTGATTTGTGTTTTTTTTGTTCAGTTGCTCTCACTTTGCCTTCAGTGTGACTTCTTGTTTTCTCTGTTTTGTTGTCTCTCTCTGACTGAGACATACCGTACATCCTTAATTACACCGTGAGCGATAAACAAGCGGTGTGCAGCCCCCCGGGGAATAAACTGTAAATAGGTGTATTGTGTGTAATTCCTTGGTCTGACATGCCGCTGAGCATGAGAAGACACGGATAGCCTCGGGTAACGGGAGAGAGAAACAGCAGTCACAAACTGTAGGATTGTGTGCAGTGTGCAGAAGAGGTGGTTTTGTTTTACTCTCTCCTCAGACTTTGCTTGCGTGCCACCGCTCTCAGACCTGGAACCAGCTGAGTGACGAGTGATTGATGAATTTATGAGTCAAAGGATGGGAACCTGCTGATCATCTCAAATGTTAGACAATTATACCCAACGAGGCACGCAACGGTGCTATGTTGAGAAAAATGACTCGCAATGATGCACAGCGTTTGTCCTCATAACTGTTGAGCTACAGACTAGAAACTCATGATTGATTATACAATGTGTGCCTCTGCCAGACTACAAGAGGGAATTATTCACAAGCAAGAGCAATAAATAATCCATAAACTATGTGTAATTATAGTGGGTTTGGCAGTGTAGAGTGGAGATGTATCAAAGGCCAAATTGGTGTCTTAGCTGCACCGGTTTGAAGGCCGGTCTGCCAGAAAGCAGCTGCAACGGATCGATTAACAAGATGTTTAATGAACACACGTGTCAGTCTTTGGGAGGGAACTTGAATTTATCTGCACTGATTAATATACAAGTTGTAAACTACCCATGTGTGGAGAGCTTTTGAGTTCTCCTTGGCATGTTAGCAGTGTGTATGTGTGTGTTCCTTCCTGCTGAGAGACTCAATTGTTTAATGGCATTTGAGAGAAAAGATCTCATTTAGCTGTCATCATCCCAATCTGCAGAGCCCGGAGTAATGAGTGACTGTAAGTTATTGGCTGTTTTATGAGTGCAGAAACCTCAGAATATGTGCTGCCACCGCACAGACTGCAGATGGAAATGTGAAGTCAAATCTGGGCGAAATAAGTAGGGGGGGGGAATCAATTTCATGTGTGGGTCATCAGAGATATTTTTTTTGACAGACTTGGCTGAGAGTCGTGTCAGTTAAAGGGATAGTTTGTGTGTTTAGAAGTGAGGTTGTATGAGGTACAGTACGCCCTCCAGCTTGGAGAAGCAGACAGGAGTTACCGCTAAGGTTGAAAGAGGCTGGGATATGGGCTTTGGAGTATAACGCATGCACAGGCGAGGCGCAGTTCATCTCCAACGAGCCTATTGACTCAATTTCGGCGAGTGCAGACCGGATTTTTACTGAGCATGTGTTGTACCTCAAAAATATGACGCAGTGATGATGCGTGACATCTCCTCTTTTCATCCTCCTTGGATGCTTTACCTTGCTGTCAGACATCCTTTTCACACAATAACACAAACAAACGAACCGATCGAGGCAGCGGTAGACCAGCATCTTCCGTGTTCAGCCAGGTAAAATTACAGGTTTTTTCAATGGAGTCTGGTGGCTTTGGCGAGAGTGTAGATATCGGCTTCAGTTCCCCGTCGGAAACATAGACTGTATAGCTGTCTCACAGAAAGGTAAACCGGCAAAAATATTCTAAATATAGCAAACAACGCTGCCCCCGTCCACATTGCTTTGCTCCTGTGCAGTAACTTCTGTCTGTTTCTCCAAACTGAGGGTTTGCCCATCATCCACTGTGGGTAATACACTGACTATGGAGAAGTACCTCATACAACCCCACTTCAAAACACCCGAACTATCCCTTTAACTTGAATGGAGGAGACTTTAGTTCTCATTAGTCAGTATAGGCATTAAGTTTGATATTGTATCCTCAACTTAAACTGTTTTGGTTCACACTCACAGCTCTTGTGGTCCCATTTAGAGTCAAATAGACCATAAAGCAGGGGATGCTTTAGGGCGGGGCTACCTTGTGATTGACAGGTCGCTACCACGGGGTTGTCCGGTCTTGGAGTTGTCCGTGTTTTCACATGTTTTTGTTTGATTATTAGAGCATCTTTAAATCGTCTTTAATCTGTAATTATTCAGGTTCCTGTGCGGCTGCTTGTGTAACATTTGATAAATTTGGAGTCTTCAGATAAATGAGGAAAAAAAGTTTTTTTTGTCGTAAAGGTATCAAAAAGTATTGTGTTGCCGTGGGTACCAGAACACATGGTATCGTATTAGCACTTGTAGGCCTATTAAAAATCATTTCAAACAATACATAACCCTACTTCTGCCACCTGCCGTCGGTGAATTGTGTTTGTGGTGCTCACATGAAAATTATTTTAAAAACAAACAGCAACGTCTCCTTTTGGAAACAGTGTCCCAGTTACTTTCAATAACCCCCAGACGTCATACAGTTTATTACTGTGAACTATTCTCTACCTAAGTGTGACCTCATATTTCCTGCCATAGTTTTTGTATTAGCCTGTGTTATCGGATACGGTGGCGTTTCACACATGAAGAAGCTGAACTTGAGCTACATTTAAAGCCACTTATCTCTGATGCGCTTCTTGTATACGGTCTGTAGGCGCTTCACATTCTCTGGCAACTCAACAGGCTTTTGACAGCTGTGATAAAACCGCACTGCTGGTGTTACATGTAAATCAAAAACAGTCTTTCTCTCTCTGTCCCCTCTGCAGGCGGCCTTTAGGTTCAGCCTGTTTCTGATTAACCCTTCAGACCTTTTCGGCCCAACAAATTAAGACAAATGTGTTCCGCGCCAAGCTGGAATAAGATGATGAATACACACTTCCTGCTCAAACTGTCACAGCCGGAGGATTCTGGCAACAAAGGGAGGAGAACCCAAACCCAGAGAGACAGGAAGAGTTCAGGGATTTATTGAAAAGGTGTAGATACATACGCCCTTAAAAATAAAGGCACATACTCGAACCATATAGAGTTCTTCGGCTTGTCCCCATAGGAGAACCCTTTTATATTCCAAAGGTTTCATCTAGTTGCAACCATAGACTGTATATAAAGATGGACGACGAGGGGGGGTAATATTCCAAGAAAAAAAAAAAAAAATTGACGAGATAATAAAGTCATATATTTACGAGAAAAAAACTCAGATATTCTCTTTGATTAAAGTGGCAAATTTATGAGAAAAAACTCACAAATTTACGAGATTATAAAATCATAGATTTACGAGAGAAAAACTTGGATATTCTCGGAGATTAAAGTAGCAAATTTACGAGATATAATTCACAAATTGAAAGATTATACAGTAATACATTTAGGAGTAAAAAAACTCAGATATTCTCTTTGACTAAAGTGGCAAATTTACAAGAAAAAACTCACAAATTTGCGAGAGTATAAACACGTTTTACGACAAAAAACCTCAGATACTCTCATGAATTAAAATGGCAAATTTACGAGAAAAAATTTGGATATTCTCAGAAGTTAAAGTGGCAAATTTACGAGAGAAAAAAACTCACAAATTTGCAAGATTATAAAGTCGTAAATTTCCAAGAAAACAAAATCTGAAAAATAGTGGAGTGCAAAACCGTGGTAAAGAAAAATAGTGGGTTTTTTTTGTTAAGGAACCACATTGCTTCACCTTTCAAGGTCATCACACCTTGCACCCCAAATATATTATATTGTAGCCGACTCTAAGGACATCCATCCATTCATCCATTCTCATATGGCTAAGCAGAGTCTTCCAGACCTCCCTCCCAGCAAAGTCTGAGGACATAATTCACCATAATCTGTGGTTCAACACAAGCAGTCATGCTATGAGCCTTTTCTGTGTAGTTTTCCCTTCACACTGACAGTTAAAAGCGTGCGTGTGTTAACCATGGTAACGCAGTGTGTTCAGAGTAACAATGGTTGTTTTTTTATAGTGTGAGCTGTGCTGAAACAAAAGAAAAATGCCTTTGTGTAGTCAAATATAGAAGTTGAGCTGTTGGCCAACTGCTGGAAGCGCTTCAGTCTCCTCCAGCTCTGCAGCAGCAGGCAGTTTAACCACCGTATGCTGGAGAGCAGCGATATTCCCAACTCCCTGCAGACAGTGGCTCCGGGAACACCACACTGTATGATGCAGTACAGTTATGTGGTGTCCCCAGGCCCGTCTCCTCGCAGGTGGCAGACACCACATCACCGCCTCCAAGGAGTCACGGCTGAGGCGGTAGTCATGCAGGAGCTCTGGTTCCCATTAAAGTAAATTTGTAGCATGGGAACAGTGCTGTTGAGGCATTTATAAATGTGTGCTGGTGGATTTTGGGTGCTGGTGGAATAAATAAATAAATTACTCGATAAATAAGTAAATAAATGTCATTTAATGCAGCAACAATATTAAAAAAATTGAATTGATAAAATGCAACATAAATTGATATTTCTGTTTTAATTTACTTCTGTATTTATTTATCTTTGTATTAATTCCCTTATTTATTTACTGGTCTGTTTAATTTTCCCTTTTATTTATTTATATATTTATTTTTTATTATTTTTTAAATTGATTTATTTTTGCATTTATTTTTTATTATTTATTTTTGCATTTATGTTTTATTTATTTTTAACATGCATCTTTATTTATTTTATATTTATTTTGAAGTGTATTTATTTATTTATGCATGATTTTCCCTTTGTCTTTATAAGTCTTTTTATTCATTATTGTGTATCACATTGTTACTCTACCGGCTCCCTGATTGCTGCCAAGCTGTTTCACCTGCTCCAAGTCACACACCTGCAACACATCAGCTCATCAACTCTGCACTATATCAACCCTGCAGGATATCAACTCTGCACTATATCAGCCCTGCACTAACCCTGGCTGTCTTCCCAGTCCTCATCAGATAGTTTTCATGTCATATGTACGCCTGTTTTTTTTGGTCAGTCTTAAATCTTACTTATCCTATTTTTTTTGCTCAACTATTTGCTGCTTCAACAGACAAACTGCTCGCAGTGAACAATCATTCACTTTGTGTTAGATCTTCTGATAACACTAAATGTTCTACCAGAGGTGTCAAACTAATTTTAGTTAATGGATCACATACAGCCCAGTTTGATCTCAAAGTGGGCCAGACCAGTAAAACCAACACCTCCAAATGTTTTCCCTTTCTTTTAGTATAAAGAACGATATTCTGTAAATGTTCACTTACAGAACAGATGATGAACAGTCTCACTGATCTCTCGGCTTCGACTAAAAACAGACTGCTGCTTCTTCCTCAAACCTGCCAACAATTAATTTATCTTCTCTTGTCTCAGTTGTCCTGGCAAGTTCTTGTATTTTTTCACCGTGATGAATCTGATTATGATGCTATTATGATATGATTTTCCTTGAGCACTGAAAGGTGCTGTTAACACACCAATCACTCCCGTTTACCTCTTTGGAGAAATAAGAACCGGTCCGTTTTTCTTGGAAAACCGACTCTCTGTGTCCTCTTTTCACCTTTTTGACATTTTCCCCCACTGCTCCTGAATATTCAACACAGTCTCACGGCGGTTCGTGAATTTAATCTATTTGATTTGTGTACATAGACGCTCAACACGACTTTCAACCAAGCCCCCAGGAAGAGCGCCGGGCTTTTAAGCACATTTTCGTAGTGGCCAAACGGCGGTACTACAACTTCCGTGTCCGTCACGTGATGCCATTGGGCCCAAAAAGACTTTTTCCCATAGACTTACATTGGGAAAGAGACGTCTGTAAATCACCAGATTATTAGTCCTAAAAGTTGTAAAATGCACTAAAACACAGACCGAGGTTGGAGCGAGGGCTGGGAGGCGGAGTTAAAGGAAACGTTACTGCGCCTGCTCTATGGGCCCAATGGATGAGGAAGATCACCGGATGACCCGGGTTTATCACTCGGCAGTCGATCCATTTTGGCTTCATGGGCCACTGAGCAACTCTCATAAGAATGAATGGGAGCCTCCAACACTTTAACCAGTTCTCTTTATACATCCATGTTTTCAACAACGTATCTTTCGTGTGTTTTTCGCTCCAGTCTTTTCAAAATAAAACTACTTGGTTAGGTTTAGGAAAAGATGGTGGTTTGGGTTAAAATAACTCCAGAAGTGCTGTAACTTAAGTACAGAAGTTATGTGGCAAATAAATCAACCTTGACTTCCGGTCACGACCTCAACTCCGTCCCCGTACCTTTCATACAGAACAGCGAGGCGGAATAACGACAAAATATTTCCACCTTGAACAGGCTGTGTGAAAGGGGCTACTGTTGTACCACGTAGTCCGTACGTAAGCACATGGGATCTATAGTAACGTATCCAACGTAGGGCCTGCTACTCTTATTATGACAGTGCGACCAAATGACTTCTCTGCTATGTTTTTGTAACGTGTCTTTGGCGGGCCCTCGGGCTGTATGTTTGACACCCCTGCAGACTGTAATCGTTATTCTTTTGCATTCCCCTCCCAGTTGGGTTTGGTGTGAAGCTTCAGCTCTATAGCTCCACTGGAATGTGTAACGTAGGGGCGGTTAATGCTTGCTGATCGTGTTTGTAGTCCATGTAAAGAAACCATGTTATTCCTCCTGACTGGCAGTAAGTCAGGTCTTAACTCAGCTGAAGTTACCGTTCCCTGTTTTTCATTTCCTTCCTTCAGGAGCGGGCCTTTAAACCTCCTGTGAGATTAAACCATATATAGTGTTAGTGTGATTAACAGGCTGATAAAAAGAATAGTGATATCTGGAGAGACGTGCTGCTGTTTTTATTATGTAATTGTTTGTGTTGGGGTGGATGTCACAAAACAGACGTTGGCATTGGACAGAACTCTTGAGGCGTAGAATCGCCCACAGCCCCGTCCGTTCTCATTCCCAAGGCGTTAAATACCGAGGCTTTGTCACTGCCATCAGCAGTTGGTACCGCCGCACATGACATTTAGCAGCGGTACGAAACACACCAGGTGTTCCATTAACTGTAATGTAAACCTAACCGCGGCAACAGTAAACGCTCAGAGAGAGAGGGAGAGAACGCCGGGAGTGTTGGTGACGTAGTTTGAAGAGCGAAAGTCCCACGCAGCACGTTACAATCAGCTGTTCATGTCCCATGTTCACAACATTTAGTTTCATTTTCACTGTACAAATGTGGTAGTCTTAAGCCCAACCTTGTAGTTTTTTCTTAAACCTAACTACAGTGGATTTGTTGCCTAATCCTAGCGTGACGTGACACTAAAGGGCGTGACGAGTTGGGATGAGAACGTGATGAATTGCCCGATATGGACGTAATGCAAAGGCCTAACTGGGCTGTGACAAACATTTGCAGTAGAATGGGACATTCAAGACAGCTCAGAATTAAAATTTCTGACCTACTACTAAAAAAAAGTACAATGGAACGACACTGAAATCCATCCAAAATATTTCGCCATGTTATTAGGTAGCTGGTTGCGGTAAACATCGCTGAAAGTTATCTTCTCTGCACAAAAGTTATTCTGGAAACGTTAAAAATGCCAGAAACAAGTGGAGGCTGAGAGTTCAACTGTGTGCACACTCGCCAAAGAAACATCAGTTTGTCTCCTGTCATGGTTTCTGTTTGGCATCGAGTGCAGCAGCAGCAGCAGCAGCAGCGTACTCTCTCTCTCTCTCTCTCTCTCTCTTGCGTTGTGTTATGAATGATGGACACACACCTTCACTTTTGGCTCCAACTCGCCGTTTATCCTGGTAATACGAGAATGATGTTAGGTCTCCCACAGTCAGTCTCACAACGACAAAGCTTCCCCAAAGATGCTAAAACAAAATAAAATCAGGTGGAAGTTGCTGTTGAGTAGCCAGCTACAGCACAAGACTTGTATATACGGAGCTCAGATTAAGCTAGCAGAGTCACCGACAACATGTGGTGTGTTCAACAAACTACTCCACACAATCAAAAAGGCAACCGATATCAACATTCAGCATTTTCTCTAGTACTCGGGAGCTTAGCTCGACATACAAAGTACAGAAAACACACTTTTACCCATAAAAACAAGGCTTATGATTTCTATATTTACGGAGCTAATTGAAAGCCGATCTACCACGGAGACGGCAGACTGTTGACAAGATTTGGGGCGCACCTGTCAAGTCTGCATATTAAGACAGAGCTGCTAATGGCAAGTGGGATCATTAACTCCGCTACACGAGAACACCTAGAACGCTCGGAGGTCGGAAGTTGGTAATTTCAACTGGGAAGTTTCCAAACTCTGAGTTGTCTGGAACGCAGCATCAGTTCATCATGTTTCCATCCTAAGTTTGCCCCGGTCAACTGTCAGCGTTGTGAAGTAGAGTTTGCTGGGAGCAACGAGCACGTAAATATCATCTGTCCTCCGTCGTTGCTACGCTCACAAACAAGATCCAAACCGCACAAGAACTGTTCATTCGGATCTTCAAGCAGTTGCACAGAAAGCTAAGATGACCGTGCATCGTGCCAGTCGTAGGCTGGGGGTGTTTTAAATAAATCACACCTCCAAGTGGAAACATGTCTGGATCTGGAAGTCTTAAATCTGGGTTTGACAAATGCCAAGAGAACGCTACCTGCCTGAACACAAAGTGCCAACTGTAAAGTTGCTGGAGGAGAATGGTCTGGGACTGGGTTTCATTGCTTTTCATGGTTTGAACTAAGCCTAAAAATAGAGCTCTTCCTTTGTAAAGGCAACAGTTTGAGGAAGATCCCTCCATAAGAAATGATTTTCTCTGTTTGGTGTGGATTAAACATTGACTGTATATAAAAAGAGGACGTATGGTGCCTTCAAATGGAGTCGTGTTTACCGTGTTTACGAGTTGGGCCCATATGAACGCCCCCCTCATGTCGTATTCACGACCTCGGAAAGTGGAAAGTTTCTGAAAATTCCGAGTTCACGACTTGTTTTTTCATGTTGACAGAAATGGCGGAAGTTATGGAAATTATTTTTTCGGTGCATAATAAGTGAATATATTGTAATTTTAGCCGTATATTGTTTTTTTCTTCGTAATTTTATAACATGTCTGAGGAAAATGTTGATATTCCCAACGACCTAATCTTTCTCCTCTGTCATTATACCTTTACATTTACTGCATTATGTTCCCCACTTGCTAGCTTGCTAAACTGTTAGCCTCTGTGGCTTCTATACACAGACAGTAACGTTAATATTGCCGTTGCGTAGCAGCGGTGTTCTCACGACTTAACCACTTGAACGCCAAGCATGTCATGTACACGACTTCCCATGTTGTAAACACAACATTGCAACCAGAAGTGACACGAGAGGGTGGAGCTAAGTTCAACCGAACGCTGAATAAGACATTTTTAGGCGATCACGCAGGTTATAATTAACTTTGATGAAGTGAAAACACACTGTGAAAGGGTTAAAGTTGTAAGACGAAAACACGGACAACTCCCAGACCGGACAACGCCGTGGTAGCGACCTGTCAATCACAAGGTAGCCCCGCCCTAAAGCATCCACTGCTTTATGGTCTATTTGACTCTAAATGGGACCATAATTTACAAAATGAACATCATGCTGTATTGAAGAAGACTTGAAACTAGCGAATGAGACCATAAACTTATGTTTACAATGTTTACTGAGGTAATAAATCAAGTGAGAAGTAGGCTCATTTTCTCATAGACTTCTATACAATCAGACTTCTTTTAGCAACCAGAGGAGTCGCCCCCTGCTGGCTGTTAGACAGAAAGACACTTCAGCATTGGCTTCACTTCTCAGACCTGGAGGTTGACTACTGGCTCCAAACCAATTGATGGAAATGCGTCTAATTCGTATTTGCAAAATTTAAAAAGGTTCGCTTAAAATTTGCTCGACAATTCAATGGAAATATTGTAATAAATAAGTATTGTTACAGGACTGCGATACTAAATCTGTGGAATACTCTCTTTTACTCGTTCAACAGTCACATATGTGTGTAATACTTACTTTTAGGCCATATATTATCTAAACAGCTCCAGTAGAAACCAGTAAAGCTAAATTGGGTTAATTGGCCCATTAAACGAAAATCCCTGTAAATGTAATAAAGAGCTGTCAAAGTGTGATCATTTACTAAGGGATTAACTTGAGCTGCACTCTAATTTGTTGTCTTTAAATACTGGATATCTCTCATTTTTAAAATAAAACGGAAAATAAAAATCTAATCACATAAAGACCAGCAGATATTATGTGCGGTAAGTTAGGAATATTTCTGGGTTTACCTCCTCCCCACAGGCATGTTACAGCCTGAAGATTCAACCCTCGCCAAAGACTCCCAAAGTCTCTGTAAAGCTGTCAAATCCACTTCCAGCTGCAGTGGTTTAGCTCGTGCTCACATGCTAAGTTGTGTTCTCTCTTCATTCAGAAACAGGCAAGGAAATAAAATAGGAGTAGAAGGGGTCATTGAACTGTACAAAAGAAAATGTTGTTAGTTGTTATGGTGCCAACAGAACTCACGTCAATGTAAAGTGTGTGGTCGCAGCTCTCCGGCTGCGTTTTGAGGCTGATGTCTCCACTGTGAGCCCAGGCGTAATGTCGCCTCTGGAGGCTTCCTTTTATCCCTTTCGACCCGAGCCCCCCCGACACAGGCAGTGGAAAACAAAACCAGATCTTTTACTCCCGTTATTTCAACACATTCTCATCCCAACTCGTCATATCCTGACGCTCTGTCAGACCCCTCGGCGTCACTGTTTGGTCACAGTAAACACGTGATTAATGTTGTGAATAAACAAAAACACTTGCTTAGGTTTCCGGCAACACAACCACTTAGTTAGGTTTAGGAAAAAACAACACGGTTGGGCTTAAAATTACTACGTTTTTGTAGTGAAAATGTGACGTTGTGAACACGGGAATCAAAGAAATAGCTGATTGTAAAGTGAAACGTAACGCACGGGAATCGGGTATCGGTATCGACCGCCGACGGCCAGTGTCTTTATGTGGAGAGATGTGCCATTTTGGAGCCTCGAGTTCGGCATTTTGGCCATTGCCATCTTGGTCTTTTGCAACCAGAAGTGACACGAGAGGGTTCAACAGAACGCACATTTTCAGGCAATCAAACATATATTATAATATAGTTATAATTAACTCTCGTGACCTGAAAATAGACTGTGAAAGGGTTAAACACGGACAACTCCCAGACCGGACAACGCCTTGGTAGCGACCTGTCAATCACAAGGTAGCCCCGCCCTAAAGCATCCTCTGCTTTATGGTCTATCTGACTCTA
This sequence comes from Sebastolobus alascanus, assembly GCA_916701645.2. NCBI lineage: Eukaryota > Metazoa > Chordata > Actinopteri > Perciformes > Sebastidae > Sebastolobus > Sebastolobus alascanus. The sequence continues at coordinate 208,803 of CAKAOJ020000409.1, forward strand.
AATGGGACCATAATTTACTAAATGAACATCATGCTGTATTGAAGAAGACTTGAAACTAGCGATTGAGACCATAAACTCATGTTTAGAATGTTTACTGAGGTAATAAATCAAGTGAGAAGTAGGCTCGTTTTCTCATAGACTTCTGTACAATCAGACTTCTTTTAGCAACCAGAGGAGTCGCCCCCTGCTGGCTGGTAGAAAGAATGCAGGTTTAAGGCACTTCAGCATTGGCTTCACTTCTAAGACCCGGAGGTATATGTAGCCCATTGCACCCAACACACATGAACGTATCTTGCATTTCTTCTCGGGCGTCTCCAGTCAGCCGCTGGCGTCCCTCTCTCCACCAGCCAGAGGTTTGTGTTATAAAGACCACAGCTGGGTCAGATTTCTGAGTCAAACTTTAATTGGAAAGCTGTGTGCAGTCTCCTGTGAGGCCCTCACCTTACAGCCTGCGCAAAAAAGAAAAAGGAATAATGTGTCAGACTTTGATAACAATCTTTATTGCCTTATAAATGGTTTCAACTCATGCCAGCAGCAGGGATTTGTACCACTTCAACACAACACAGAAATGCTACCGTGAGCGGTGCTAATCAACTTAACACACCTAACACTGTCAGACATGAAAAATGCAATAAAAACAACCAGATAATAACTAGAACAAATTAGAGAGAGAGAAGCATCAAATTCACCGTCTGGGAAAGAGGAAAGAGAAGCTGGTTATTTTTCCTTGAAGCAAACTGATTAAGTATTTTTTTTGGTTGTTGTTCAAAGACCATAATGATCCTCTTTGTCTCACAGGATACAGACAAAATGAAATTTGCTGACAACCATGTCAAATATCTGAGGCAATAAACTCAAACTTTTCTGCAAATAATCACTTGAAACTCATCTAGCCTGGGGCAAAAAGAAACAAAGCGATGTAGCCTCCGGAGTCTCTGAACATGGTGCTGTAGCAGACCCACTCTGCGGATTAACCTCTCCTCTCTTTGACATGCATACAAACCACGTTACTGGGAGAAATCAGGCTACACTGGATATGAGCGTTTATATGCACTGTAGTAATGTCAGCTTCTGTTTTAGTCAGACTTCAGTCGTTATTAAACTATTAAAAGATTGACTTTAATCCAGGAGAAATCCAGCTGGGGAAATCAGGTGTGTCTAGACAGACCGCTCTCATTCCCAGGGCATCACAAACCGATGCTCTGTCACGGCCGTTGGCGTTCAATACCGCCCGCCGCTGGCTCCGTGTTTTGTTCACAACTTCAACTGGTATCGCAGTATTCAGAGTAAGGATGGACGATACCAAACGTTTTTAATTCGATACGATACCAATGCTTTATGTTACAGTTTTTTTACAATATAGATACTGATCATTTTTTAAATGTATGTGATTTTGGAAGTGATGCAGCCACCCACGTTTGTATTTACATAATATAATTATTAATATATTTTTTACAGGAATCGACACCAAATGTGTAGCTTGCGAGTATCGATTCCACAGTATCGATCAACTTCAGACATCAACACTTGCGGTAATGCTATCTAGCTCAGCCTGAGGCCATCTGCATGAGGAACAGGTGTTTGGGCAGGAATCCGCCCAGCTCCTGTGGGCGGAGGGCAGCATTAACACCTCCTGCCTCGAGGCAAAAGGTCAAACCCTGCAGCTCTTAAAGGGGTCAACTTCAACGCATTTGCAGTTGTGGCGAGATTTTATCATGTTGTGGGTGTTAGCTTGGACGAATCTCCGGACACTTAATCTCAGAACAATGTGGTCAGCCTCCCAGCAAAATAAACAGCACATTTTTAACAGTATTGAACACAAAACCAGCCGGCCAATGTACATTGGATTTGTGGGAAATAAGAGACTCTTTTCGGGAGGGCGTGCTTTATAATGTAAACATGTATATTGTATTGTCACACAGAAATGCACGTTGATTAAAGAGGCTCTCCTTTGGGAGTTTCTCAAACACGCGTGTCTTTGATGTCGGTGTGAGGTTCAGGTCAGTGAGGACAAATTGAAGCTCTGCTCTCTTAAAGCATCAACACGCCGTCTAAATAACAACTCAAGTCATCCTCCTTTAAGTCTGCCAATCCCTTTTTGATGTTTAAAACAAACAGTCACGAACATGCAAAAGTGAGTTATATAACTCAAAGGAAACAGGATTCGTGCACAAATCTCAAGAAGAGAATGAGCCAAAATAAACAGCTGTGATGTTTGAGTTTCTCTACTTGGAATGTGGGCTCGTGCAAATAGCTTTTTCAGCAGCATACCTGAGTATCCTGAATAATATTTACTTTACGTTTAATTACTGATCTGGTTTCAGGGTTCATATGCTGTTCTCCTTACACTGACTCACTATAAGAAACCGTTTTCCTCTCCGTGTTCTCCTGGCTTTCTTGGTGCAGGGAATACACAACACGCACAGAACTTCACTAAAGCTTCACACTACAAGACTTTCAAAGTGGTAAGATCTCTGTACTGTTCACACTACACAACTAGCTGTAGAGTCTTCACGTCGTTGAGGTTTTCACACTACATGACTGACCGGAGACAGGAGGTCACACACTACAAGATCTTTCACCAGGAGGAATCCTCAATGAGGTCCGCTTTGTCATGAAAACACACGCGAGAAATACGCGGTAAATGACGTGATACCATACGCGAGACACATTGCTGATATTGGCCTGTATCCACCCTCTTATTTACTACTTATTCCTCTAGATGCAACAACAACTTTGCTCCATGTTGCAAATGCAGCACGTAAAGTAAGTTCCTGTTGTTACAGACGACCCCTCCTCCCTCAGGTTTACCATCGACCCCTGTCTCATGTTCTCATTGGCTGTAGCTTGTGGCCGGAGTCCCCAACAGGTCCAGATATTTAGCGTGCTGGATATCTGGAATGTGTCTGAGAAGCATCGGCGAGATTCTTCATGTTTCCCTATTCACCTTAAGCACTCTGAAGCTGATGGAGATGGGAACGGGATTATCACCAAAAACTGATAACTTCCTCGAGTCTTTTCTCCTCTATGAGACGTTCTCTGCTGTGGCGTCCAAACATAAAGAACCACCACGATTCATCAGAGACGAGGGGAAAGCTGTCAAGGTCCCAGTTCATCCCCCCTCCCCCCGCTGCATCCCCTCAGCCAGCTCTCCAACCTGATCAGTGTACCCCACATTCACTCCCCATCACAGCTTCTGCTCTCCTATAATCAACCTTAAAAGTAATGGGACATCGTTTGTCAGCAGCTTATGAACGATTATGTTCTTTTGGACATTGGTGACACAAAACAACGAGTTTTCTCTTGTATAAAGACACACCAGCATCTTGGCAAATCTGAACGTAGCCAGAGATACATCTCAGATGAAAAAGAGCCTTCCTGCAAATACTTATTGATCAGGTAGCGAATCTTAGTTTTGGAGGATTTGCTCTCTCAGCAGAATCATCGTCACTGCTCAGATTCAGTAGACGTGTTTCCATTCATGTATTTTTATGCACACTTTGAAGTACTGCATTAGGAAAGCTGTATGGAAACGTCAAAAATTTGATAAAACTTCTTCAATTACGCAAAACACCTTTGCAAAGCATTTAACTCACATGACTGATCAGCTGTTTCTGCTGTCGGTGTCTTCTCGGATATTCCCATAACGTGCGAATGTTTGTCTTCGTCTCCGGACAACATGAAACATGACCAATACCAGCTGAAAGAACAATTAAAACTTGTCCAATTGAAACAAATTCCTGAAGACCTCTCTCTAGTCGTTTTTGACATAGTCCCGTTTCAGTTGATATTATTAACTTGGCTGGTTTGATTAATTTATTCTTATTTAAGTATTAGCGCGAAGTTAGTACGGAGCTTCCACGTTAAGCCAGCATTTTGGTTCGTGGCTCCATAGCAGCCCCAACAATTCCCTCATTAATCTCAAATCAATACATAATGCGAATAAATCCATGTATATTAACTGTTAATACAACAGTGATCTGGCTGATTCAAGCGGTGCTTTTGCACAGCCAGAGAGAGAGAAGTCCTTCCGTGACACGTCTCAGATAGTTGAAGTTGATTTTCGAGCAGCTCTGCGCTGCATCTGTTTCTGGATTTAATGGTCACCAGAGGGAAAATCTGCTGTGATGTGCTGCCTTTAACGCTGACTGCTTTTACAGGCACTTCATCGGAGCCATTTGCAGTTTCATCGCTGTCTTCATAAAAGTCTAGTCACACTGCACTTCATCAGATACAGAGAAATATCTAACGCACTCTGGAAACATTGTTTTTCTATTGTTCTATTGAAACATCTATTGTTTGATGCATCGGCGGCAACTGATAACAGATCATCCAAGATATCCTGCACAGTCATCTCATCTTTATATCTTCCCCAGGTGCATCTTCTCTACAGCATTTGAGTAATGAAAGAAAGCACCGTTGAAACAAGACAGTCGTTGCTGTTGTAGCTGAGTCTGTGTTGAAACGTATGGTTCACATACGAGGCTTCACTTGCCACGGTTTTATCATTTTCCGCAGTAGATGACACGAAGAGTGCTCCGATATATCTCACACCTTTATCTATTGTTTGTGTAGTTGCACAGTCATTTATTTGCAGGTTTATCCATATTTGCATATACCAAACCAACCGAACATCAACAGACATTACCAAGACTTGTTTTTGGGAGGCATACACGACTGATGCGTATAAGGGGACCTGTGGTGATCTCACCTGTGACGTGATCAACACATGATCTGCTACTGCTGTTGTATCAGATCTAGGATCTGTAAGAGTGTCGACTGCTGATCAGAGTAGAGTAGCAGTCAACGGAGCCCATTATACAGGATATCTGTGGTGGATGTGGTGAATGATATCAGGCCGTACGACCTCCTCATGAATGTGGACGTATTTTTCCAAATCAGGACAGCATCTTTTAACTTTTTTTTTACGTTGAATGTTTTACGACCAAAGACTGTGCGGTGATATTGTGGATGATCTGTCCCTGATCGAAGGTGAGCCCGAGTGTTTCTCAGTTGCCACAGATGCCTCAAACAATAGAAATAGAAAAATGTTTCCAGAGTGCGTGAGCTATATCTCTCTGTGTGTGAAGGAATTCAGTGGACTTTACTTTTTATGAAGACAGTGATAAAACTGCAAAACACATCCATAAGGCTCTGACGAAGTCTGGAAAAGCACAAATTGGATATTAAGAAACATCACGGCAGATTTTCTCTCTGAGACCCAAAGGAACAGATGCAGCACAGAGCTGATCGAACATGATCTTCAAATATCTGAGACTTGTGTAATGACTTCTCTCTGGCTTTGAAAAAGGCGTTCACCATGCTTTGTGGGTGTGACTTTTTTGGTGTCATCACCATTCATACAGTATCTATACAACCATTGTGTTTGTAAGTTCTTAATAGATCTAGCCTCTCAATTTTACTCTCAAAGTGCACCAGATTGATGCATTTAACTGATACTTTAACCCCCTGGAGGGTCCGAGGTCCTCCTACCACAGTCTCACAAAACCCTGTGGGAAACCCTGTCATCCACTTCAAAACTCATTCTGGTGCGGCTGGCACAGACATCCGTGTCTTCTGTGACCAGATAATCCAGATGTGACACGTTGCTGTGTTGTTCAGTTCACATGTGGCTCATTTCATAAAGGAGGTCTGGTTCAAAAAAACAATGTGAACAGTCTGACAAAAATAATGATTTCCATTTCCCGGTGTGCCTAACATCACCAACATGTCAGTTATGCAATAAAGGTTTCTAAGTTGTTTATACTTTGTGCATGTTTAAGAACAGCGTGGACAACTAAAAGAGTTACTACAAACCCTCAACAGCGGCGTCCAGTCGTCACATTTCGATCATTGTCGTGATAGATGTTGTTTCTCCAGACAAAACCAACATCTACTTTATGCATCTTCGGCGTTAGTTAGGGCCGAGTATGGTCCAAAGGTTTTTATACCAGTGCCAATAAGATATTTTCCAATGTCTTACTTTGCTGAGTATAAACACGTGTTTCTGCAACGGAATAAGAGAAAATTCTCAAATGCATCAAAGGTCGTCTTTATGAGAGCAACTATAAAATAATTTAGTGTGATCAACTAAATAATGATCAATATCTTATCAAAGAATGAATAACTAGGGCTGTCAAAGTTAACGCGATGATAACGCGTTAATGCAAATTCGTTCTAACGCCACTAATTTCTTTAACACATTAACGCAACTTACAATTTTTAGGTTGTCAGTTTTAAAGCTGGAGTGAAGATACTGGTATCATATGAAACTAGAAAACCTAAATAATCCATCGGTACCAACCATGTCATACTAGCTTGTTGCAAAGGAGGTTAAATAACGCTCCAAACTTGGGCCAAATTTTTATGAGGAAAAACTGGCATGGCCATGGGGTCCCTGCAGCTGTTGTTGCCTGTTGGGCTTGAGTTTGCCATGTTATGATTTGAGCATATTGTTTTATGCTAAATGCAGTACCTGTGAGGGTTTCTGGACAATATCTGTCATTGTTTTGTGTTGTTAATTGATTTCCAATAATAAATATATACATACATTTGCATAAAGCAGCATATTTGCCCACTAACATGTTGATAATAGTATTAAATACTTGACAAAACTCCCTACATTTTGAACAGATAAAAAATGTGATTAATTTGGGATTAAATACGCTTATCGATTGACAGCCCTAAATAACATATCTAAGAATCAGACTGGGCATTAATTACCAGCTTTCAGCACTTTATAGCTTTCAATAAAGCAAAAATTGCAAATACATTCAGTCTGTACTGAAAAATTATTGAGGTTCAATTCCCAGTCGAGCTTCCCGAGGAGCATCTGTGTTTATAGTTTTTCTTCCCTCGCAGCAAACAGTCCCTCTTTCATTATATTCTTCTTACCAAGACTTATTACAAGTTGAAAAGATAATGAAAAAGCTCAAGAAAGCTCAACTCGATAAAATCTGATCCAGGACCGGCTCTTTCATGTTCCCAGGTGTCTGGACATGTTGTTTGGTTTAAGATGGTCCTCGGTGAACAAGTCAGGAACAACCACAAACAAATACAGACGTTTTTTCTCTTCTTTTTTATTCACATAATGATTTCATTTTGTCGTCGTTACTTGAACATTTCTATTGTGTCATTATAACCACTTGTGGGCAAAGTGGGCGCTCGAGAGTTTATGTGGAACATTCTTGAATCGGTTTCGTTGGCAACAGTCAGTGATCTGGATCTGCTCCACGCTGAGCAGAACAGCAAACCAGACAAAACATTGATATTGAATAATTCTGCAAATTCATGGTTTAATATGCAATAATTGGTGTGGCTACGATTGTGGTTATGATTGAGTTAGGCCACTGAACACTGAGGTGAAAGACTGTTGGTGAAAACCATAACATTTAGTGTTGGATCCTGACTGGTCTACTACACGCTCACGTACCACCCCATCCTCCACGGCCTGGTGGCCAGGGATACGGGATACAACACCTGGTTAAGGTTAGGGACATATTGTGGTTGCAGTAAAAAACAATGGTAATCAATTAAGTGTTCCTGGGAGCAGTATAAAGTGTGCAGACTCCATCTTTTACATGTTTTTCTGTACAGCACCTGGTATTTATCGTCTGGATGTGTGTGCTTTTGTAGATGCTTTACAAAAGCATCTTAGATACAACGCCGTTAAACTGAAACCATGCGCTTCAGAATCACCCGATACATCAGACCGGCAATACGTCATCCAGAGTAGGCTCGCGTGGCCACGCCCCCTTTTGGGGGAAACCAATCCCGTGTCCCTCGTAGACGGTAACAGAGTAAACAGAAGAAGTTGAAGCATGTCTCCAAACTTCTACTTTAAACAAACCGGTAATAGTAATAACGCTATGCTGAAGAGTTGCTGTGTAGTTGGTTGCACCAAAAATAAATCCAAAAATGCTGATCTCTGATTTGTTCCCCTGCCGTGTCCTAAAAAAGATCTAATAGAGGGGCTTTATGGCTCCAAGCTATAGACCAGACCAGCATGGGCTTTATGGCTCCAAGCTATAGACCAGACCAGCATGGCTTTATGGCTCCAAGCTATAGACCAGACCATCATGGCTTTATGGCTCCAAGCTATAGACCAGACCATCATGGCTTTATGGCTCCAAGCTATAGACCAGACCAACATGGCTTTATGGCTCCAAGCTATAGACCAGACCAGCATGGCTTTATGGCTCCAAGCTATAGACCAGACCATCATGGCTTTATGACTCCAAGCTATAGACCAGACCAGCATGGGCTTTATGGTTCTAAGCTATAGACTAGACCAGCATGGCTCCAAGCTATAGACCAGACCATCATGGCTTTATGGTTCCAAGCTATAGACCGGACCAGCATGGGCTTTATGGTTCTAAGCTATAGACTAGACCAGCATGGCTTTATGGCTCCAAGCTATAGACCAGACCATCATGGCTTTATGGCTCCAAGCTATAGACCAGACCAGCATGACTTTATGGCTCCAAGCTATAGACCAGACCAGCATGACTTTATGGCTCCAAGCTATAGACCAGCAAAGCATAGCTTCATTCAATTGACTTTTTGCGAAGTACCCTAAAAGTATGTGCCGCTATGATGTATATGAACATAGTTCGACCCGGGGCAACTTGGATCACCAAACCCACACTGTTATATCTAAATATAGTGGCATAAATCTGATTTATGCCACTATGTTATGCATATACTGTAGTTTCACAACAGCTGCAGATCATTAGTGTTATCCTGCATGTCTTCATATTGCAATTAGTGAAATGCAGGACAGCATCATGTATAAAGTGTGCCTGCACAGCACAGCACCGTGCAATGCAGTAAGCATGGTGTGCTGACACACGCTGGCTTCAATCAGGACAAATATAGGCTACAGCTAGTCTCATTCAGCGTCTCCTTATATGAACTCAGAATGGATGTAAAGGGAGCCTATGATCAAACTAACCAAACATGGCTGATCATGAGTCCGGCCTCAAATTCTTCACCATTCTTTGCAGGCACATTAAATAGGTAATTTCTTATTAAATATGCTTAAAGTGTAACTTCACCTGCAGGTCTGAGCCCAACTCCAACTGCTGCGTAATTTAGAAAAATGCTAAAAAAAGGGTCATGAGAAGAGGGGGGGCAGGGAGGGGGAGCGTATGTATGTATGAGTTGCTCAGTGGGCGTTAACGTCCTATTTTTAGATAGATTTCATGACATAGACGGTCGACTCTATGTCAGCATTGGCCTCACAAGGTTCAGGGCTGATGTGAAACAGTAGACGGCGCGTTGAGCCATATTCAACCCATGAAATACAGATTTTTTTAATACTTTTTTTTACATATTTGGAAAGAAATGTCAATATGAACACCAGCATTGATGCGTTTCATCACAGTACAGTTATATCATTTAGTTTACAGCTCAAAAAAAATGTTTAAAGGTTCTTCTTCGGTAACTTTGAGCAAATACGAATACAAAATTATTTTTATAAAACTGTCACTATATCCTGACAGTAGAGCATTAGACAAGTAATATGTGAAAAAAATCATGTTCCTCTGCCTCCTTTTAGTTTTCACCGCGCGCGAACCAAAGCAACCATCAGAGACGAGCAGTCTCTAAAGCAGCTGCGTTAACGCCACTATTTTCTTTAACACAGCTTGTGATTTTTAGGTTGTAGCGGGCTCAGTTTTAAAGCTAGAGTGAAGAAACCTGATGAATCCATTGGTACCAACCATGTCATATTAGCTTGTTGTCAAGGAGGCTAAATAACGCTCCAAACTTACGCTAAATTTTGGCGAGATAAAACTGTCATGAACATTTTCAAAGGGGTCCCTGCAGCTGTTGTTACCTGTTGGGCTGCAGTTTGCCATTGAGCATATGTTTTATGCTAAATGCAGTACCTGTGAGGGTTTCTGGACAATATCTGTCATTGTTTTGTGCTGGTAATTGATTTCCAATAGTAAATATATACATACATTTGCATAAAGCAGCATATTTGTCCACTCCCATGTTGATAAGAGTATTAAATACTTGACAAATCTCCCTTTAAGGTACATTTTGAACATATAAAATATGTGTGATTAATCCTGATTAACTACCGACAATCATGCGATTAATTGCGACTAAATATTTTAATCGATTGACTAAGCTCTAATTTTTAGTGTGTGTGAGTGTGTGTGAACTCGCTGTCGGAGAGAAGAGACAGCGCTGCCGGTACCCTGTTAATCGATGCTGTGGAAAATGAGTATAGAAAACAGTAACAGAATATTGATTCATATTTGATTAGCGCTGCCTAGTTTGACCGTTTGATCGGAGTTTGCGAGTTTCGCAAGCAGTGATTGACAGCTGCTAGAGACAGCTCGGCTCTGATTGGTTGTTTTCCTCCAGTATATGAAATATTGCAGATGCCGTTAGGAGCAGCGGAGGACACCAGAGGAACATGATTTTTTTCCCAGATTATCTGTCTCCTGCACTACTGTCATGACTTGTTTTATCAAAATAACTTATTATTTTATCATATTTGCTCAAAGTTACAGACTGCAGCTTTAAGTGTGCAGTTCCTCTTTAAATAAGCCAGATGTGCATCAGAATATTTCAGACATTAAGCAAGGAATCAATGTGCTCCTTCTGTCAGACTGAAACTGAACAATGTGTGGGGAGACCTTCGATAGGCCGAGATGCCCGACTTACAACAAACCACTAGTCCTAGCTGTCATTCTTAACATCTTTAGTGTGCAGACGGTCGGGTTAATTGTGGAATTAGTTGCATTACATGAATAAACAGATGATAAATAATGTGTCCTATAAATTTGCTGTATGGATTTATTTTGACTGGACTGGGTTCTTTACCACAGAGGACTGTTGATTAGCATGATCACATATATAATTCTATATACAACATCTTATTATACACCTATAGGTATTGTACGAAAATATAATTTAGAGCCTATATATATTGAAACACATTTCATATACACAAGACTTGGATAACAGCTTAATACAAGTTCCTTTACCTCCTCACGGAAAAGTAAAATAATTCACTGAAATGCTGAAACTATCTCCGTTTGTGAGGGAACAACCTAATAAAAAAATAATAATATATTGGATGTTTCAGTGACTGTGACAAATTGTGAATTTTAAAAAAAGTAACAGCGAGTTACCGGCTGTGACCGTGTGCTGACGGAGACAGGCAGATTAAATGATGTCTCTGCGGAGAAAACACGGCTGTGTGACAAGTTTCATGTGGTAATGTTGTAACAGCATGCGTTGAGGTGGTGGAGTCGGATGGCAGCAGCTCTTGAAGTGGCCTCCGCATCACGCGGCATGGACATGTGTGAGCTCTACCAAAGTCTTTCATGGTCGACACAAGTGGGTCACGTAGAACCAGTCCTCAGTGGTGACTGGATAATGAAAAACATCGTCCGCACCTGCCGAGCAGACGCAGACGGACAGAGAGCGCCGGTGCATCCCTCGCTTCTCAGTTTATTGTGTGCAAGCAGCTTCGCGGTTTATTCACCCATCAGTCTGATGACGAGGCACCAAATAATACGGGGGGGGGATGTAAAGACGACGAATGTCCACCTTTTCAGGTTATCAGCATGTTCATTTCATAACAGGCCCACTGCGCAGAGATGCTGTCCTCTTGTCTATTTTAGGCGCTGGTAGCGGTGGCCTCCTCTGCCTGCTGGAAAAAAACATACACAGATAGTTAAGGCCACATCTGATCAGGTGCTGCTAATTTAGTCACAGTTCAAAGACCAACGTGAACCAAAGGCTTTTCCCTCCAATGCTCTTTTTCTTTTTAGAATAAGTGTATTTATGCATGCACTTTAAATCTTTATCCAATTTTGAAAGTGTTTATATTTAGTTTAATTAATGGTTAGGGTTAGTTTTACACATGAAAATTCAAGGATATGTTCAGGTTCAGGACTGTCCCCATCTCTTACGTTGGAGTCGGGCTAGTTAGGGGCTGGTAACTATAAGCATTGTATAGATAGACTTGTATAGAAAGATAGACTTAAAAAATGTGGAACTTATCCTTTAACTGTTAATGGAGGATAAGCATTATTCCTGTGGTTACCAGCAGGTAAATATATATATGATTTAGAGCTAAATGTCTGATGTTGATGGCCAATTTGCTGTGGTATTAAAAGTGTTAGGCTATGAGTCGAGGACATGTATCTATGTGTTTTTCCCCCCCGTGTGGTCCAGTTACCTGTCCATGCAGAATCTGCTGCAGTGAGAGTCAGTGAGCTGTGTGCACACACAGCGCTGAGCCACCGCCACTGCCACCGCCGCCGCCCCCCTCCTCGCCGGCTCAGTCCCAGCGGAGCGCCTCACACGCATGGAACCCTGGTAACTGGACATACCATATGGTACAGTGTGCCTAAAAAAAGACACACACATATGCAGTGAGCTGAGTGACCAGACAGATAGGAATAGGAACGCCTGTACATTAGACCGGCAGTATACGCTTCAGCTCCTCAGGCTTATTTACAAGGCTTATAATGTTCGTGTTTCACACTGCGTCACATTCAACTTTTAGAGGCTGTTGTTGGCGGGTTATACTGGACTGCATTATACTGAGAGGTGTTTCTAATATTTTGTCCTCTCTCCACTATTTGGATACAAGATGGGGACAGAATATAGGAAACAGCTTTCAGAATAAAACAGTCCAGTGCAACGCCACCACAGATTGCAACCTCTAATGAACCTTACAATGATGACTTATTACACAACTGTGTAACGGTGTACCTACTAAACTGGCAAGTCCAGTGGATTTTAAATTCAGTACATTAGTAGATTTAAAGGGGAATTATCATGAAAACTTTTTCAGTGCTTGTGCTCATACATCTGGGTATCTGGAGTTCCTACCAACCCACAAACTGTGAAATAAGCCGACACAGTCAGTTTTTTTGTTGGCTGTCTAGATCAGAAAACATGATTCCCCTTCCTATGTCACATGCAGGCTCATTAGAATAAACCGCCTCCCATCTGACTATCTCCACCCACGGTTTGAGAACTACCTTTGCAGAGGTGCACCCATAGAAACAGAATAGGAGTAGAACTGTTTTCCGTGGTCATTACAGTACAAAAGAAAATGGAGATTGTTGTTAGTTGTTAAAAGTATGTACCATATATACCATTGTCCCGCCAGCATGAGTGAGTCCGCAGCTTTATTTATGTAGTTGACGTATTTTATATCGTAGAACAAAACGTTAAAATCTCTTCAGCTTGTGTTAACCACAGGCATTATTTCAGACATCTAACTAAAAAACCATTGACTTCGAGTCGAGCACTCTATTCAGACAGACAGGATGAGAAAAATAATGTATTTTTTGAACATTAAAGCATGTAAACATGTTCTAGTAGAAACCTGGAAGTGAGCTGATATGTCCCCTTTACCTTAATCAAATCAAAGGAAAAGTTGTAAAGCCTCAAGGTTGTAAAACTATTTGAACTCATAATTCATGTCATATGATGCCAGTAAAGTTTGAAGGTCAGGCTGTCTCTTTAACAGTCCCTCTGCGGCTGCTTGTTTGTATATGAGCATTCAGTGAACAGTAAACACAGCTGTACTAAGGATCTCAGGAAATACTTAGGTCACGTCCACCATCACAACTACAGTGATGGCATTAAAAATACATTTCATTGCATATTTAGAGCCAACATTATTATCACTTGAGATGCACCTTCCCTAACATTTCTGCAACATGCGTGCTGTGAAGGATGTGAAAATACCAACCCAAAGGTCATTTCAAGGTCAGGAAAAACACAGAAGCAATGATGATGACCAGCTTTCATGCACAAAGAGAGTAATTGTCAACAGTAAAATGCACTTATATGTAAAGGTTTCCTACAGCTCTGCGAGAAAATACTACAATAAGAAGTTATTTAACAAACAGGTTAAAGGATAATTCCAGCTGATTACAACTTGGGTCTTATTTGCGTATCGTTTTTATCTGTTATGATAAGACTATCTGTGCAAACACTGAATGTAAGTGCATTAGAAAATGTTGGTAATAACATGCACAACTAGGGCAAGTAGTCAAAGCTGTAAACTGTGCTGAAAGCTTACCGTGAACAGTCTGGGTAATAGTGTTAACATTCACTTTCTTTGTCTCTTCCACATAAGTTTGAGCAACTTGAAAATGTGTTGACCACCTATTGGACTGGCTGGCTGCTCTTGCTCTGCATTACTGGAAGGAATGAGGCCAAAACCATGAAAATAAGACCCAAGTAATAAACCAGATCTTTTATTTAATTTCAGCAGCTTGTGTGTGTGGTGAGCTAATCACACTGACCCTCATGTCTTATTATCTTCGCTCGACGTGGCTGTAAATTGCTATGAAGAACAAGCTAGCCCAAATGGAAACATGTCCAGCTTACTAAAAAACCACGAAGCACCACCTGTCGCCGTTGGAGTACAACACTGGTTCTCTTGATTGTGTTGGAGGATCTTCAGGCTTACCCTAGAACCTCACCTCCTGTCACGATGACTAACAGACTCCGCTGACCTTTTCTCCTTTCAAATCATTGCTCCTCCTCTGATACCAGCCTTCCTGAGGAGGATACCGTCTGCTCCCAAAGGACTTTGTGCTACAATCTGCTTAAGGTCAAGATAATCCCAGATGGAAGACATCAAGCAGCAGAGATGTAATAACCTTCTACAGGGGATTTGGAGGTTGACAGTTGACTCTGCTGAACTCCAATTGCACAGCAACATTTGATTTCTGACATTGTTCTTGGCTCAAACACATTATATATTTTTACCAATCAAAATTGTTGCAACTTAACTCCACCAATTTTACACAAGAAGGACGGTTCACGCATAACAGTCAGCACTACTCAGCCGGGGCTCTGGATGAGCTTTCTAAAGTCTGAGAAAATAACCCTGATGATGTGTTACAGATACTACTCCTATATCTCCAGAAACGATTCATCATGCACAGACAGTATTGTTTTCAACCTCCGGGTTAACAGTAAATTGCTTCAGGTTCACTTTTCAAAAGACAACCATATGTCAAAGCATATGCATCCGTCACCTTGGTTCCCCCGTGTTAAAAAGAAATGCCACAAAAAGGCTCTCTTGGATGGTAGATAAAACATTACAAAGTGCCCTCTAGGGTGTCCTTCAAGTAGAGAAAATAAAATGAAGTGACCTTCCAATAAATGATTGGTAAATAAAAAATAAACAAGATAAAATGCCCTCTAGGATGCCCTTCCAGTGGAGAAAACACGATGAAGTGCCTTCTAGGGTGCCCTTCCAGTAGAGAAAACACAATTAAGTGCCATTCCAGTAGAGAAAACGTGATGAAGTGAACTCTAGGGTGCCCTTCCAGTAGAGAAAACTATATTAAGTGCCTTCTAGGGTGCCCTTCCAGTAGAGAAAACACAATTAAGTGCCATTCCAGTAGAGAAAACGTGATGAAGTGAACTCTAGGGTGCCCTTCCAGTAGAGAAAACTATATTAAGTGCCTTCTAGGGTGCCCTTCCAGTAGAGAAAACACAATTAAGTGCCATTCCAGTAGAGAAAACATGGTGAAGTGCCCTCTAGGGTACCCTTCCAGTAGAGAAAACACAATGAAGTGCCCTTTAGGGTGCCCTTAGAGTAGAGAAAACGTGTTGAAGTGCCCTTTAGGGCGCCCTTCCAGTAGAGAAAACGTGGTGAAGTGCCATATAGGCTGTCCTATATGCTAGAAAACTTTCTGTGTGCTGGTGCCCTTTTCTTATTTTTTTCTCCCCTGCCCCTCAGGCAGCCTGAGTCCACCACTGTGCCAAAGTAAAACTGTATATAAGAAGATGAGACATGGCAGAAGATTTTCTGACCATCTATATGTCTGGAGAGCAAACCTGAAACCACCTTACTGTGATTTATTTAGGGAAGCTGCAGTCTCACGTTTTCTTTTCTATAAGAAAACTTCAAAAGTCAAAAGGTCAACTCACTGCAACAGCTGCAGGTACTTTAGAAGCCGTCTCCCTGAGATGCATAAATCCTCAGGTAATTCATTTTAGTCTTACTAAATTTTCACCTTTTCTCAAACAGGCTCCCATGTGAACCCAAGCCCAAATCCTAATGTTAAATGATAATTGAGGCCATATGTTCATATACAGTATATTCATGCACTCACTCTGAGCCATAAATCTCCATTTCAGCAGCTTTTACATCCTCCAAACTCTCTAGTTTCATTCTTATCTATAAGCTGAAGGTTTTTACCGAGGGGCTTGTTCATATATCATTCAGAGCCTGATTTATAAAACATTTTATGTCTAAAAGCATGGCAAAAATAGATTTTTTTTTACGGCTGTTGACAGTATTTTCTGATTTATGGAGCGATAAAAACAGATGTCCATAATCCCCTCATGTCAACAAAATGAAACAAGAATTTTGAACGTGGCTTTATCCAATGTTCAGATTTCTGTTCTGGAAATGTATGCACATATTTAATAAAATAATGCTTCATTTACATATTTAAACATAACATTTCTGAAAACTTATAATACAAAAAAAATTCTTAATGTCAGTAATCTACTTGGTAAGTTTCATGGTGGTATCTACTAGTTAAATTGTTTACTCTATTCACAAGTGCAGAGCATGTAAAGCCTGCTGTCCACCATGCTAACAAGTACATTTTCAACTTTTCAACAAAGGGAAGCGGAAAAATGTGATAATTGTCATGCTAAGTCTAAGCGGTCGCTATCGACCCTCTGTGAGACATTAGCAACCAAAACACTAAGTGACAACAGAGACAGACCTTCTGCCTGCAGCTTGATTCAGTCCTCATGGTGTAACGCTGGGTACCAAAGGACGATATATTTAGCAGGTTGCGCCCAGCTTCATCTGCAGTGCGTTACTGTGGGACACCACGTCTTTGATCTCATCGAGGTATGTTGCTGCTGGTCTGACACGGGAAGAGTGAATCAGCACTAAAGCATGCTTCCTGCACCATAAATATCTAACTATAAACTCCGTCGGTGGTATGTGGGTACGCAATGACAGGCAGTGTCAAAGGTGGTTCGTGCATATTAATAAACTTTGAATAAACGAGTGACCGGCGCTCTGTGCAGCAGCGGGGGGGGGGCTTCAGGGCTTTGCAGACTGAGTCCAGCATGTCGTCCAAAGCGGGCCTTTATTGGCCGTGGCTCCGTGGCTGCTGGATGCTGGATATACTAACGTTACAACCAAACTCTTCTTCACTTCCCTGGAGTCCAAGAGGGATGAGCGGTTCTCTCGACAACGATGCTAACAGCATTTTTGGGGACCATGCAATTGGACCGCTCCCAACGGCCATGTGCTCCCAATGGGCACGCACTCCCAACGGCCATGTGCTCCCAACGGTCATGTGCTCCCAACGGCCATGTGCTCCCATCGGGCATTCACTCCCAACGACCATGTGCTCCCAAACGACCATGTGCACCCAACGGCCATGCCCCCCCTGACAACACTACAAGCTGCAATACGGGGGGCCAAGCAATTGTCCCGTACCGAATGGCCACGCCTTGAACGGGCACTGCACTAGTGTCTGAAATGGCTTAAAGGTCCAGTGTGTGGGATATGGTGGGATCTTGCGGTGAGGGTGAGGAGATTACAACCAATTGAAGCCTCTCCCGTGTGCCAAGCGCGTTGCAGAGCTACAGTGGCCAACGCCAAAATGAGAATGACCCTCTCTAGAGCCATCTGGAGCAGAGCCAGTGCGTAGAGTGTGTGTGTACGTGGGAAGTGAGTGGTGAAGCAAGAGAGAGAGAACGGCAGCAAGTAGCGTTATCGACTCCGGCCCAAGCAGGAAAAGTTAACAGAGTTTAGTTTGTCCGTTCTAGGCTACTGTAGAAACATGGCGGACTCCGTGAAGAGGACCCGCTCCCGATGTAGATATAAACGGTTCATTCTAAGGTAACGAAAACACAATGATTCTTATTATCAGGTGATTATACACTAAAGAAAACACACTTATTAATATTATATTCCATTTCTGCCAATAGATGTCCCTAAATGTTACACACTGGCCCTTTAAATAGCGAGTTCCATTAAGCCTGTACTTAATTTCAAGGTATTTCCAATGAAGTTCAGCATGTGTTTGTAGGGGTAGAGCACTGCTCTCTGTCACTCCCCCGCTGACTCTCAGGCACTAGATCTGTCTACTAGTCTGTTTGATGCCGCAGGCAGGCAACAGCTGGCGTCTTCCAGTGAAGGTGAGCTTTTGTTGTTGTTTTTTTTTCATGCCAGAGATCAAAAAGAGGTTCAGATATCATCAACTCACTCTTTCAGTGCTTGTTCACATACATTTAGGTATCTGGTGTTCCTACCAACCCACAAACTGTGAAATAAGACGACCCAGTCAGTTTTTTTTGTGTTCTGTCTAGATCAGAAAACATGTGATTCAACAAGCCATTCAGATTTAACTCCCCTTCCTATGTCACATGCAGGCTCATTTGAATATACCGCCCACAGCTTGAGACTATACCTTTGCAAAGACGAACCATATTTCTCTCACAAGCCAATCAGAGCAGACTGGTGTTTTTTCGGGAGGTGGGTCTTAAAGAGAGAGGCGCTAAAACGGAGCGTTTAGACAGACGGGTGAACACCTGTATATTCAGACAGACAGTATGAGAAAAAAATAATGTGTTTTTCTTAAATTAAAGAGAACCTATTGTGCTTATTTTCATGTTTTTTTTTTACTAGAACATGTTTACATGCTTTCAGGTTCAAAAAACAATTTATTTTTCTCATCCTGTCTGTCTGGATATACCTTTATTCACCCGTCTGACCGAAAGCGTCTGCAAATGTGCTACTTGGTGACATCACCATGTTACGGAAGAAAAGGCGGGACTTCAAGCAAAGCGTTTCAGGGCATTTCAGGAGCAGTGTTTCTGTGGAGGGAGAGTAACTCCCTTTGGCCTGGACTTTGCAGACATTTTACATGCATAAAAAATTATATAACACACTAAAGGAAAGGGGAAAAAGCATAATAGGTCTCCGTTAAAGCATGTAAGCGTTCTAGTAGAAGCCAAAAATAGAAGTATGAACCTGGAAATGATATGTTCCCATTAAGTTTAACCTGTGGCAAATCAAGTGCAATACTTTGAGGCTTCATGTTTGCAGATGGTGAAGCTGAAATGAATCACAGGAATGTGAACAACAATGCTGAATGAGTGATGAAGGAATATAGTGCTCCTGGCTAATCAAACCCACCTGAGGGTTTTGGTTATGGTGTAACAGAATGAATAACTATTATCATTATTAGCTACTCAACATTCAAAAGAGAATAAATTACACTGACAGCTAAAAACAAAAAGAAGAATACTCCTTAAAGTTCTCAATGACTCACATATCGGTGCCTCCTACAGCAGCCTATACGAATGTGATGATAGCTTCACTCTGAAGCTGAGAGTCTACAGACTATGATTAGGAGCTGTGACTATACAGCGTACGATGGAGAGATCATGACATAACACTATATAATGTGCAGTAAAGTACATGAGTAATCTACAGCGTGACGAGCAGCACAGACGCACTGTCAATCCCTGCAGCAGCATCACAGTAACGTAATATGACTGCAGCCATGTTGGAGCTGAAATAACTGGAGGATGACTCTTACTCTGGTGTGTTGATCCAGATGATGTCCAGGTGGCAGTAATAGACACACTCCTTGTCCTTGTAAGTGTAACACGTGCATCTCTTCGAACGCCTCCTGGCCGCCGGCGGGTCACAGGCGGAGCAGGGCTCCGCTTCGCCGCCGAGGTCATCCACGCCGGCGGGCAGCAGCGTGCTCAGCTTAACCGCTTCCAGCTCCCTCCTCTGGCTCACATCTCTGCTCGACAAGGAACCTGCTGGATCACAGCAATATGAGAAGTGGTTGAGAACTTCCCTCTCATGTCTTTGGCCTTAAATAGCACTAAATGTCTAATTGATTAATCTGTTATTTTTTTATGTATAAATTAATATCGTCTTGTTTGTTTATATTTATATTTATTTATATATATTATATCAGTGACTGTGATATCAAAACTGACTGCAATTTCTGCTGCAAGCTAAGTGCTGATCTGATTGGTCGACTAGTCGGATAACAATTTCAATTATGGATTAATTTAAATAGAAAAGATACCAAACAGGTCACTGTGATGATTTACTCATAGTCTGTGTTACACATCATTGTAAATGAGTTACCCATAGGTCTTAAACACATCACTTTGGGCTCTTTTTTACCTTATTTTTCATTATATTTACATCTAAACTCAATGATTAATCAGTTATTTGAAAATTGCAGTAACGATAACAATAATAACTCTATTTATAGAGCACCTTTCAAACAAGAGATGTACCTAAAAGTTTAAAAACATTCAAAACAAGGGCAGACAGACAAAATTAGACAATAAGAGGACAGTAGGTGCTAAAAAAAACATTTAAAAAGAGACTATTAACAATAGTAAAGATGTGAGAATTAGTACAATAAAAAAAATAAAATATTAATTAATTATAAGCCAAATTAAATAAATAGGTTTTCAGCTGTCCTTTAAAAATGTTCACAGAGCCTCACATCTCTTATAGTTTTCTGTAGGGTATTTTGGACCATAGTTAAAAAATAATAATAATAAATAATAATAAAAAAAAAAAAGTAATACAGACTTCTACAATTTTACTGTTATGTTGATTTTATGATGTTTTTGTAAAATGCAAATTGTGATCTGATAGCAGCTTCTATGTCTATGTGAACCATGATTTATGCATAATAAAATTAATACAATAAAAACTCTACTCACCATTTGCCAAAGATGCTGTCACCACGATGAGAAACAAAACTCCCACATCAACCGATGACACATTAGCCATCACACATGAAACATCAGAAAAGAAAAGAAAAAAGTCCAAAGTGTGTCTCCTGTGTGTCTCCTGTGTTTGTCCTCAGTGCTCCTGATAACACATCATGGATCAGCTGCTGACAGCCTGCAGAGCTGCTGCTGCTGCTGCTGCTGCTGCTGTCGTGTGCTGCTTCCCTCACACTCACTCTGGTTTATTACGAGCTGACAGCTCAGAGACAAGTCACCTGCAGTAACACACAAGCTTCCTGCTAAGGTTTTCAAAATAAAAGCTTTCCAGTCAAATTTGAAACACCTGGGAGGAGCTGTCCTGGTTTGCTTCTGTTGACTGCTGACTTGACCTGCATTCTCTCTAACAGCCAGCAGGGGGCGACTCCTCTGGCTGCTAAAAGAAGTCTGATTGGATAGAAGTCTATGAGAAAATGAGCCTACTTCTCACTTGATTTATAACCTCAGTAAACATTGTAAACATGAGTTAATGGTCTCAATCACTAGTTTCAAGTCTTCTTCAATACAGCATGATGTTCATTTAGTAAATTATGGTCCCATTTTGAGTCAGATAGACCATAAAGCAGGGGATGGCTTTAGGGCGGGGCTACCTTGTGATTGACAGGTCGCTACCACTGCCGCTCTGGGAGTTGTTCGTGTTTCCGTCTTACAATTTTAACCCTTTCACAGTGTGTTTTCACTTCATCAAAGTTAATTATAAACTTTTTGGTCGCCTAAAAATGTCTTGCCAGGGTTCCCGCGGGGTCTTAAAAAGTCTTAAATCCAATAACCTGAATTTAAGGCCTTAAAAGTCTTAAAATCTCATGAAATGTCTTAAATACAATTTTGGGAGGTCTTAAAAATTCTTTAACGTTACTTTCATTTAATAAAAGAGATGCATTATCTTGCCTTCAAATGTTTTGTTTTTTTGAGCACGCCGTAACAAAACTATAAAACGGAACCAAAAGAGAATAGCTGTGCTCCCCAGATACAATTTATCGGAGCACGCCCATTTCAAGTGTAGTCAAGGGGGATGCAGGGTTTTTCCTGCATAGCGAATTACGAAGCGGCCGCCTCCGTCAAATTTCGACGGATGCCTTCAAGGAAAACACTATTTTCTAATATGCATTGCACTTGATGGATATCTGTCATTTGTAACTGTAATTGCGGCAATACGCCGATGTGTTGGCGCTGTATCATAACCAGCACAGAGAACCAGGAAAGGCGCAGCAAAGTTGGAGCGACAGTGTTTCCGCTGGTAACGTGAAGTAGGTCTTAAATTGCATTCATAATGGCATTAAAAAAGGTCTTAAAAGTCTTAAAATTTGACTTGTTGAAACCTGCAGATACCCTGCTTACGCTTTGTCCACACAGGGAAAGTAAGGAGTGCGTGGCGGCAGCCCTTTCTTTCTACATAGAGTTTGTCTGTCATAATGGCCATTTCCTTTCATTATGAATGTCATTTATATTTATTTTAGACAGAAAAGAGTTAAGAAACGTGTGCTCATTTGTAAATAATAGTAATAATACACAATTAAAACCCCATACTTTATTCATTTATGGACCCCTGCAAGTCACTGCATGTTCTACAACACTGTCCTGCAAATATTTCAGAATAAAAGCCTTGTGTTAACAAATGAAGGAATTCTGTCCACAGAAAAAAAAACGCTTGAAGGCTATTATTTTTAAATGAAAGCAGGAAGTGTTGATTTAAAAATAAATCTTTACTTTGTTTCAAGTCCGTGACATATTCTACAGATACAGACATTGGCGGTCTGGACAAGCCGTCATTCAGCGTTCGGTTGTGCTTAGCTCCACCCTCTCGTGTCACTTCTGGTTGCAAAAAAACAAGATGGCGACGGCCAAAATGCCGTACTTGAGCCTTCAAAATCGTAGTCCACTCCTAGACCGGACAGCGCCGTGGTGGCGACCTGTCAATCACAAGGTCAGCCCCGCCCCAAAGCATCCCCTGCATGCATGGAAGAACGCTAAATAACGCTACAAAGTTCCGCTAAATTTTGGCGAGGAAAAACTCGCATGGCGATTTTCACAGATGTCCCTTGACATTCCCTAGACATTTCATTGTAGAGACACCATTTTTTTTAACTTGACCTCACTGTATAAAATGACCTGTGGTGACCTCTAGGATAATCACAGCCTCATGAAACTTTACAGCCACAAACTAGAGACCTAGAGCATCCAGAGGATGGATGGATCAAACTAGAGACCTAGAGCATTCAGAGGATGGATGGATCAAACTAGAGACCTAGAGCATTCAGAGGATGGATGGATCAAACTAGAGACCTAGAGCATTCAGAGGATGGATGGATCAAACTAGAGACCTAGACTATTCAGAGGATGGATGGCTTTCCTAGCTAGATTGACAATAAGGGGGTTTCTGAGGAGTTTACACAACAGAAGTGCTCGCCATCCAATCGTCGAAAAATGCAATTCTTGCAGAAATCTCCAAATGTCACAAGTTTTTTTAAACCAAATCACAGCATGGCTTTTTCTATGGTGTTCCTCAAGGTCTTTGTGTCTTACTGTGGTATTTTGGAGGGATTTTTGATCATTTTTTTTATCAATTCTTGAGCGGTAAAAATGGTTAAATTTAGCACCAAATCTGTGTAACAAATGCTGCAACACTTTATTATTATTATTATATTTAATTTCTGATTTATGACTAGAACAACTTGACCCACAGTGCTGAGCTGCATCTCAAATTAATCTTCAGGTTCCCAGCTTTCAGATGATGTACACCACTTCTATGTGACATCTACTGTTGACCTGCAATCCCCCCCTAAAGACCCCCTGTACCCCCCTAAAGAAGACAAAAATGAGTCAATGAAAAAATGCCGTGGGCGTGGCTTCTCCTCTCACTCTCCCGGCTCCCTGATTGCTGCCAAGCTGTTTCACCTGCTCCACACCTGCAATCCATCAACTCAACAGCCCTTCAGTACATCACCTGACTTCCCTCCAGGTCCTAGATTGTTGTCTTAACCTCTGTGGTAGACACTCACTTCAGTCTCTACTGATTTATGCTCTTTGTGTTGTCAGTCTGTCTCACTGGTGTCTGAGGGTCATTACCTGTCTGCTTGTCTCTCTGACTACCTGCAACTCTATCAACCTCCCAGACTCTGAGCTAACTCTGCTAGCCACGCTTCTCCCCCATCACACACTCATAATATAATTAAATTACAAACAATGCAGAGCATCAAAGTGAAATGAAAGATTTATAATGAATGTAAAATGGTCGCTTTCATTCTCAGTTTTGTTCTGTGCCTGATTTATCACTTCCAAGAAATGCAGTAATGTTAATGTAATTCCACAGATCCTCTGGTTGTTCATAGTACAGCGGTTGTTCACTGTTTAGATTTAGTAGGATAATAAACCGCCTCAAATGCGTTTTCATGACGCGCAGAATGTCTTAAAATCTCTCTGTTTGGTAAAAATAAAAATAAGGGTAAGTGTCTACCTTTGTTTATTTATTTTTGCATAATCTATTTAATTAAAAAAAAAAAATAATAATAATAAATAAATAAAAAATAAATAAAAAAAATGTATAAAATAAATATAAGAGATAATTAAACAGAAGAGTAAATAAATAAGGGAATTTTTACAAAGATAAATAAATAAAGAAGCTTTCAATATTATTTTTGCTACATTTAATGACATACGTAGTTATTTATCGAATCATTTATTTATTTATTGATTTATTTTTGATAATAGGCGTGCATGTTACCACAGGGAGCATTTTTAGCCCTTATTGCAGAGGCACTCTTTATCAAATCTAGTTTAAAAAAGATACTCTTAACTAATCTCCACTTACTAGCTTCTTACACAGCTTTCAATCACACCTCAGGGTCTTCATCAACAGATGGTACAAGATTTTAGAGGTTTACTATTTCAGTTTCATATTCCTGGATGATTTTCGGAGTCAGAATCAGATTTACTTGCCAAATACGTGTACACATAGCTGAAGGGAATTTAGCTCGGTTTGACTTGTTTTTCTGCATCTCTCTCAATGTAATAACACAGAATAGAAATAACAGCTCGGACAACAAAGCTGGGCAACAAATTATAGCAGGCGGTTTAATAACAGGAATACTGGATGGTTCGTGGCTCCGGGCAAAATATAATGATGCTGTCATGTGTCTGCCGTGCGTGCTCTGTAGTTGATGAGTACTTGAAGGTGACATGAAAATGCAGCGAGAGAATGTGAAATAATTAAGGCCCCACAGCTACTGTTTGCTGCAGGTTAATGGAGCCATCAGTGTCTGTGGTCTAAAACACATCCCTATGCAGGTTTTTCACGTTAAAAACACTTGGAATCTTCTGCACTTAAGAAACACTTCTCTAAAGCTAGGTTCCCTGTCCCGTCCTCTTCACAATCCAGACAGTCACTTAACAGCCCGGTCGCACGAAAAGGTGCATGAGTGACATGATAATGTGCAAGAGAGAGCAAAAGCGTGCAATAAGAACGCCATTCTTGCTTTAGGCGTGTCATGTGTACACCGTGTAGTCTGGACTGACTGCAGTGTAAATGCATCAGCGTATATGTGCTATGAGCGACTTTGACGAGGGCCAAATAGTGATGTCTAGACGACTGGGTCAGAGCATCTCCAGAACTGCAGCTCTTGTGGGATGTTCCCAGTTTGCAGTGGTCAGGACCGACCAAAAGTGGTCCAAGGAAGGAAAACCGGGGTCAGACCCGAGGCTCATTGATGCACGTGGGGAGCGAAGGCTGGCCCGTGTTGTCCGATCCAACAGAAGAGCTACTGGAGCTCAAACTGCTGAAAAAGTTACTGCTGGTTCTGATAGAAAGGTGTCAGAACACACAGTGCATCTCAGTTTGTTGCGTATGGGGACCGGTCAGGGTGCCCGTGCTGACCCGTGTCCACCGCCAAAAGTGCCTACAATGGGCACGTGAGCATCAGAACCGGACCACGGAGCGATGGAAGAAGGTGGCCCGGTCCGATGAATCACGTTTTCTTTTACATCATGTGGACGGCAATGAGTTGGAGGTGTTGACTCGGCCTCCAAATTCTCTAGATCTCAATCCGAACGAGCATCTGTGGGATGTGCTGGACAAACAAAGTCCGATCCACGGAGGCCCCACCTCGCAACTTACAGGACTTAAAGGATCTGCTACTGACGGCTTGGTGCCAGATACCACAGCAGACCTTCAGAGGTCGAGTGGAGTCCATGCCTCCACGGGTCAGGAGGACCTACTGAATATTAGGCAGGTGGTCATAATGTTATGGCTGATCGGTGTATGTTACATGCATAGTGTCCTTTCAAAATAAACTTCCGTTTTCACAGTAAGTTAGTCAACACAACCAGTGAGTTAGGGTTAGGGAAGCGGTTGTAGTTGACATCAACTTCACTGACCAGCGACTTACTGGACTGACGATACTAATGAATCACGTGACAAAATAAGACAACGTTACTTGTAGTTTTATGCGGGACACGAACAGCGATCTCCTGGTTGAAAGTCTTGTGTTTGTTTGACACATCCTCCTCCCCTCTATCCCTACCGCTCACCCTTTATTATCAAACCACTAATACCGATGCCGAGGGGCGCTAACCAAACGACGGTATTTGAGTGGTTGGGCGTGAGAACGGGTTGTTAGAAGCACTGGCAGACTAGCTGTCCCTCTAGGTCAACAGAAATTAGGTTGTATTTCTGCTTTTAATTGACTAAGTGAAGACGGGGAGAAAGCTTACAGATGCTAGATACAATATAGGCCCTCAGCTGGAATGGAACATGAGTAATGGTATACTGTATGACGCCCTGCAAATTATACGCTGCTGTTACTTGATCAAGAATAACGACTAAGAGACAAAAACTAGTGACAGGTCTGTATGTAGACCTCCCAAAAATGGACACGTGAAACCAAAGCAACCTGAAGCACAAAACAGTGTGTTCAGTATATCACAAATTCAAGTTCACATTCAGACACACATGAAAGTCTCAGAAGACAAACAAATGATATATTCCATATGTCCAACACTGACTCACGCTCCTTTTATGCGGTTTATTTCCCATATGCTCACTGTATGTCAGTATTTAGTGAAGGTCTAATGCGGCCACAGATCTCAGAGGTACCAGAGTAAATATGAGGCTGATGGAAGACATAAAGAAAACTGTCTTTCAAGTGACAATTGTAATTTCTGTGAAGTCGTATTCGAGGGGAACTAAAGCCCCTTTTTAACCGCAGGAACTTTCCCCCTGAACTAGAGACTTTTTGAGGGACTCGACCGCAGGGACCAGGGTCTAAATTAAGTTCTGGGGACATTTCCAGGGACATTTTCCCCCCCCAAAAGGCCCTGGTTGGGGGGGAACTTTCATGGTGGAGATTGCAGGGACGACTGTCAACTGCTTCAACTGTAGCCTACCGCTTCATTCATAAAACAAGGAAGTACTCTAGTATAGATTTAAGACCATTTTAGGACGAGGGGAGAACATTTCTCTTTGTTTGATGACATTAAAAGTAAAGTTATGCTCTGCAGTCGGCTTCCTGAAGAGAGATGAGAGGACAAGCGGTAGAGGAGACAGACAACATGGTGATTGTTTCACGATGGTTACGTTCTAAAGCACAAATAAATAACCATCAAACACTCAGATGATTTACTGTGGAGACAGACGCTCTTGGTTTCATTTGATTCATTTCATCCAACGTGCAGCAGTAAATAAATGCAGCAGTAAAAGTCGTCGTAGTGAGAGAAAACCTAACATTTATTTTTATTTTTTTAGATGCTGTAATAACATCAGTTATCCCTTACGAAAAAGTAGTATACATCAAGTTTATTTATGAAGTATTCTTAAGTAAAGTTCAAGTATATATTTCTCAAGTATATTTTATGTAGTATACTAATATCAATGTACAAGTAGCATACTTGTAAGTGGCCCACTTTTTAGTTTATAAAAGTATACTTTTAAGTGTATTTAAGTATAAGAATACTAAACTTTGAGTTCACAACTAGTTTACACACACGTTTTATTTTGTACTGCAACTATACTATGAGTATACTGATAGATTACTAGTTTTATACTTGTAGCCCCCTTTTTAGTTTATGAAAGTACACTCTAAAGTATATTCTCAGTAAACTATAGTTTAATAGTTTTTATACTGCAAGTATATTTGTAGCCCACTTTTCAGCAGAGATGGGGACTCGAGTCGCAGTCACTGCAGTACCTGGGGAAACACAGGCCCGTAATAATATAATATTTATACATACACCGATAGAGGAAGTTATAGCTTGAGTTAGAATCAACAACGACTGTTCAGCTCTCAAGTCAGTATATTTAAAGACACTCGCTAACCACGAGAGTATGGGTATTAAAAATGGGTATTATTAAACGCTCCGTCTATCCAGTCTTTGCTTGTACAAGTTGTATTCAAAAAAGACACATTAGTACTCTGACAGTCCATAACATCCTGTAACACTATTTTTTTATTTGTGAACACCCAGCTCTTTTTTGTGCATTACAATATAATATTGTTTTCTGAACACTTCATAAATCGTAGACTCAGTCCATGAAACGAGTATTTTCTGTTTCCGTGGAATACGTGAATGAGTGTGTTTCTCTGTTTAGTAAACATTCAGTGAAATGTATAAATGTATGTTTACAGCTCTAGGAACAGTCTATGGAATGTTTAAATGAGCGTGTTTTCTGTTTTAGAAACAGTTAAGTGGAGGTTTTGTGGTCAGTTTCCATGTAAGGACACTGGTTGGTGGTGGGGGAGTCCCTGCTGCTTTATGTCCATGTGGCGAAGGCTGCTACCAGGACGTGTGATGAGCCGGTGGTTCGATGCTATAACAAAGTGGTTTACCCAGTTCATTGCAGGTGAAGACTTGTGGTCAGTGGGTAACATCCGGGTCTGAGACTTGAAGCCAATGCTGAAGTGTCTTAAACCTGCATTCTTTCTAACCGCCAGCAGCGGGCGACTCCTCTGGTTGTATAGAAGTCTATGAGAAAATGAGTCTACTTCTCACTTGATTTATTACCTCAGTAAACATTGTAAACATGAGTTTATGGTCTCACGTCATCAACGCGTCATCAGTCACACTGCGCATGTGTTATACCCTGTGGTCTTAATGCTCAGGTGGATCGGAATCCTTAAAAAAATTCCTGAATCCGGATCACCACCAAAATCAAATGGATTGTTCATTGTGCCACACCCCACCCCTCCAAAAAAAATCATTCAAATCAAACAAACAAACCAACGCCGGTGAAAATATAACCTCCTTGAAGGAGGTAATAAAAGAAGACGACAGCGACCTCTATAGCGACTGTATTTAATTATAACACACGCCAAAGCGTTAAGTCAGGCGCTGTAGTATAGACAGCGTGAAACTCCATACGGAGTGGAGGTCGGGGGCGATGCACGGTACACAAAACAAAGTACTTTCACCCTGAAAGCAAACGCCTCAAGCGTAGTTATTTCAAGCCAAAACACAAACACTTTCCCCTAAACGGAGAGTGAGAACCAGTGGGCCATGACAACATTGACACCTTGTAGAGAGCGTTGTGAAACTGGTACTTCCAGGTTCTTTATTTTTTTTAAATTTATACAAAATTTGTCAAAGGAAGTGATGTCAGGGCTTCGGCTCTCTACAGAGTTATTGATAAATGCCACATGTCACATTAAACACAGTCATTTAAAGCTGCAGTGCGCGATATTGGCGCAAATATGATTTAAAAAAGTTATTTTTAGAAAACGGCCGCTATATCGTGACAGTAGTACATGAAACAGGTAACCTGAAAAAAATCCTGCTCCTCTGTGTCCTACTGTGTCCTCCGGTGCTCCTAACGGCATCTGAAGGATTTCACTTACCGGAGGAAAACAAGGTCCGCTGTCCAGCTGCAGTCTATGAGAGCCGGCTGTCAATCACTCGCGAACTCCGACCAAACGGTCAAACTAGGCAGCGCTGATCAAATATGAATCAATATTCTGTTACTGTAATGACTATTTCTCGCCTCAAGTGTTCTCAGAAATATCTTGGAGTTACTGTTTAGCTGTAAAATGAGAAAGTTTGTGAGCAAGCCGCCATTGTAAAATCTGTTTAAGGAAGCCAAGTTCTGGTCACATGACCGGAGCACAGCCAATAGGAACGCTCTCTCTCTCTGAAATGACCTGTGATTGGTCAAAATCTGCCGTCACGGGCTAGATTTTTCTAAAGCCTGAAAACAGAGACATGAGGAGGAGCAGAAGTCTAGTTTTCTCTCAGAACACTTGAATTACAATATGCTGAAAGGTTATTATGGAATTTTTGCCAAACTATGCCAAAAAATTGTTGCCTACAGTCACTTTAAGATAAAGACAGACATCAGTGCAGCTTTAACAATAGTTATTTAACATACAGCAAGTATTCTTTAGGAGACAACCTTACACTGAGATAAGGGTATAGCTGAGTTTCACAGCTTCTCAGGAAGGATTAATTGTAGGATTGTTCAGAGTTCAATCCCAGATGACTACTATGACTGTAAACAGGCATCATGTCTAAAACATTTCAGGACTTTGTTGTTGTATGTTTTTCATGCCTCAGCTCAGCAAGACCAATCTTGTGATAAATACCTTTAGAGTGAGTAATCTGTTAGTGTGTCTGTGTGAACCTTAGTATGACTACATATTGTGTGGAAATACACGATATGCCCTTATATGGATAACTGTAGATGTGGCCCAATCAAGGATTGATCGCTGTGATCAGGACCACACAGGTTCTAACGGGTCCGGTGGTCCCACACCGAGTGTTTTAGAAGGATTATTTTCCCAGTGGATCTGTGAGGAAAGGGGGGATCTGACTGCAGGTCTGTGCACTCACATGCTTTTCTAGGCAACCTGTGACAGACATTCATCTATCACCCGGCCAGCGCTGCACTCCAGATTCATTACTCCTGAGTGTTTTCTGTCAAAATACCACCGGGCTCCCCCATGAGCCCCCGGCTGACAGAAAATAAATGCAATTGAAGATAAGATCCTCAAATCCTCTATTAGTGAAAATGTAGCTCTTAAACGATTACTGTAACTGTGAAATTACAGTTATAAATGGTTTGAATTGAACATCTCTTGACCTGCAACTGGCCTCATCATAGACACACGTTACATTAAAGCTGCAGTGGGTAGAAATGGAGCAAATTAAATTAAATTAAAATATTTTTATAAAACGGTCACTATATTCTGACAGTAGTGCATGAGACAGCTAATCTGAAAAGAATCATGTTCCTCGGTGTCCTCCGGTGCTCCTAACGGCATCTACAAGATTTCACAGACCGGAGGAAAACAACCAATCAGAGCTGATCTGGAGTCTGCCGTCTCTCGCGAACTCCGACCAAACGGTCAAACTAGGCAGCGCTGATCAAATATTTTTAGCCTCAAATGTTTTAAGAATCATCTTGTAGTGTACTGTTTAGCTGTAACAGGAGAGAGTTTGTGACCCAGCAGCCATGTTGAGATCAAGTTGAGGAAATACCAAGCACCGCCCACCAGCCAATAGGAACGCTCTCTCTCTCTGAAATGACCTGTGATTGGTCAAAGTCTCCCGTCACAGGCTAGACTTTTTAAAGCCTGAAAACAGAGCCATGAGGAGGTGCAGAAGTCTAGTTTTCTCTCAGAGCACTTGAATTACAATGTGCTGAAAGGTTATTATGGGATTTTTTGCCGAATGATGCAAAAATATACTGCCTACTGCCACTTTAATGTCCTCTCATCTGTCTATATGCGTTAAATTACACATCTTTTTTGGACTATTATCTCTGTGCGTTGCATATTCTTTTCATTCTTAATACTGTGAACCTTTGTACATATTTTTAAATGATTTTAAATATTTTTTTTCTATTCTATATTTATGGAACTTCACTCCTACACTTTACACTGTATATTTTAAAAATAAAACCTACTGTTTTATTTTTCTGTGGAGTGAATGTCTGAATCAGTGCTGTGTATAAAAGATGGTGTTTCTAAACTAAAACATTTTCTTCACCATCCTCTCTGAGGTGTTGCTTAACAGGTTCATATGAAGGAATTAAACCTTGAGGGTGTTGTGTTTTGCCCAAACAAGCCTCGAAGAAATGGAAGAATTGTTGTCACATAATCAACCGTCTTGAGTGCTGCAGTGAGATTTCTAACATGCTACTGTTTGCACTAAGAAGGCCTCCCACTGGGTCTGGAACAGAAACCGCTGCCACATGGGCACTTTATCTAGAGACTAACTCATCTTGTCCTCATTGCATGTCAAGCCCCACCATACTCCCCTACTGGAATGTCTGATTCAAGCCCCAATGACCCCCAGTCCCCACCTGCCAACAAAAACACATCTGACCACTGACGGGCTGATTATTTAAAGAAGGAAGCAGAGAAAGGAAAAAAGAGCGACTGCAGCAAATTACGAAACAGAGACATTTATGATCTTATTTGAGAAAATGGTGGACAAGATGCGCGTTTTACCTTTGTTTGATTGTCTTTGTTTTGTTGCAGTGGGTAGAAATGGAGCAAATATGATTAAAAAACAAGCTGCCTTTTTTTTTTACTGAACCACATTGTATTGCCAACAAGGCTAGTAAAGCTGGAAGGGAAAAAAAATGTTTTTTAATTATTGCGTAACAAGTGGCAATGGCATGTCTGAAATTTCATCATCTCTAAGGTGAGAAGGCTATGAAGGGTAACAACTGCATACCTCCGTCTCCTCCAGAACATCGTTCGTGTTAAGGCAAAGATTATGTCGGAATGCAAAGCGGGCAAAGATGTCTTGTGCGAAATTTGGATGGACCTCCAGGGCCTCTTGACAGTGTGGCTCGCCAGCATGTTTCCATCAGAACAACAGCAGAAAAAAGCTCTGCAAGCAATGCAAATGATATCTCTCCTGGACCTGGTGCTTGCACGGCAATTGACGTTTCCAGGCATGGATAACCATCCCCAAGTAGCCAGCTGGAGGGTAGCCTATAGGGCCTGGCAGAAGATGGGACTGTTGTGCAGAACCCTGGCATCATGCAACGAGCCTGGAGAGTCAACAAAAACATCAAGAAATCTGCCTCTTGTATCACGTGGCCTGCATATGTACAGACGGAAAAAGCTTGTAGTTCATATGGTGTGCACGGTGCTGGTTCCCTGGAGCTTTAATCTGTATGTGGCATCCATCTGTGGCACCAGCAGCATGGGCAAGAGTTGTAAAATGAACTAATATCTGAATTCAAAGTTATTTTCCTCGGCATAATGAACGTGCATCAGACCCACGGGACTGCACCGCCCTGCACGCTCATATGACATATCTGGTTCTACCAGCTTCCTGTTAGCTGTATGCTGTAAGCCTGGTGGTGGATGTGTTGACGTCTCTGTTCCCAAACAACCGGCTATCGGCCAGTAGCTAGTAGTGCTAGTAGCATGACATCAACAGGATTTAATGTAGATGTAGGCTATTTACTAACACACAGGACAAAACCTCTTCTACATCCATGGTCTGTGGTCTATTGGTCTATTTGGCGACGGCCAAAAAAACAAGATGGCGACGGCCAAATACCAAGATGGTGACAACCAAATACCAATATGGTGACAACCAAAAACCAAGATGGCGACAACCAAAAACCAAGATGGTGACAACCAAAAACCAAGATGGTGACAACCAAAAACCAAGATGGTGACGGCCAAATACCAAGATGGTGACAACCAAATACCAATATGGTGACAACCAAAAACCAAGATGGCGACAACCAAAAACCAAGATGGTGACAACCAAAAACCAAGATGGTGACGGCCAAAGACCAAGATGGCAACGGACAAATACCAAGATGGTGACAATCAAAAACCAAGATGGTAACGGCCAAAAACCAAGATGGTGACAACCAAAAACCAAGATGGTGACGGCCAAAGACCAAGATGGTGACAATCAAATACCAAGATGGTGACAACCAAAAACCAAGATGGCGACGGCAAAAAACCAAGATGGTACCGGCCAAACTCGAGGCTTCAAAACTGTAGTCCACAAACCAACGGGTGACGTCACAGTGACTACGTCCACTTCCTATACACAGTCTATGATCTCACCAGCATATGTGTAGCAACGGCCCATCATGCAGTGCTGGACTGAGTATTGTGTCAAGTTTGCAGTTTCACGTTCCAAAATGCCTTTTGTCAGCGTTCGTTTGTACTGTGTCTGCTCAGAACTTGGTGGTTTATGTTGGTATTTATCATTTTTGTGCTGATTTATAGTTTTAACCATTATTGTTACACCACCTGCATTTGGCAACGGTGCCCCCCCCCCCCCCTTCACAAGT
The DNA here is from genome assembly GCA_916701645.2 of Sebastolobus alascanus. Classification (NCBI taxonomy): domain Eukaryota; kingdom Metazoa; phylum Chordata; class Actinopteri; order Perciformes; family Sebastidae; genus Sebastolobus; species Sebastolobus alascanus. The sequence goes on from CAKAOJ020000409.1 coordinate 242,872, forward strand.
GAATCAGGTGTCTGATATACAGTATTGGGTTTTGCCGTCCAGACTCTCGTAATTCTTCCTGAGTCAGATCCTGCTACAGTCAACTGTAGACAAATAACATTAGGATAACATTCTCAACTCTCACGAGACGCAGTCAGCGCTCAGTCACTGTGAGGAATGAAGCGTTTGCAGCAGAGGTTATAATTAATCACTCAATGACTTCAATGACCAGAGTGGGTGTTTGTAGAGTTTTACAGCTGAGATCAGTATGAACTTAGTCAAAGTTAATGTCAGGGTTGCTTCGTTGACACTTTTCAGAGAAAGATTTGTTTCTGACTAACAGTGAAGATACAATATGTCCTCTATCAAATACAGCTGTTGTTACAGATGTGTTAATCCTGTTGGGCACATTTGAAATGTGTTTCTTTTGTTCTTGGTGAATTAACATGTATATGCAAGTTTAAATTAAAGGAATATTTGGACAACAAAGTCCACCTACCATCACCTCTAAAACTTATAATCTATATCAATATCTCATTTGTTTAATTCCATAATTCTGTTTAAATCCAAAGTCGTCCAAGAAATAGTCCAACACATAACCCTCCATAAAACCACAACTTGTTGTTTGTACATTTTGGGTTTTGTACAGATTAAACAAACAGAATGGGAAGTGTTTATTAGTGAGCTTTAGGGCGTTTTCACAAGCCAACATTTAGTCTGTTTTAATCAAACTCTGGTGCGGTTCGTTTGGGCGGTCGTGAACTCAGTAACGCTACTCTGGCGTGGAAACAAAACAACCGGTCCGAGACCGCTTGCAGTGAGAACACAATCCGACCAAAACGCAGGCATTAGTTGTGATGGACACAGGGAAACGACAGGTTAACATGAGTGGGAGAAGACTGACTTGACATCTGGGGACGAAGAGAACATACAGAATATCCAAAACAATTCCACAAAAATAGTGACAGTGATAAGTGTGCACAGTCGATCAGTGCCGAGTCAAAGTGAAACTTCAACAGTGATATTTCAAAGTCTGTGATTCCCTACATCACTGTTAGTTTTGGCAGCTATTTTAATGGTCACATTTTAGTCATTTTTATCCTTCATAGTTTTAGTCGACAACAACTCAAAACGTTTTAGTCGAGTTTTAGTCACCGAAAAGTCGATTTTAGTCAAAATGTTTTCCTTAATTTTGTCAGCTATTGTTTTTTTATTTAATCTTAGTCCTGTTTAGTTGTCAGATTATATTGAACATTTCTGTAATTTTAATTAAGGTCGAACTTAGTGATGCACGGTTCAGTCGCACCCAACTGTTCCTTATGAGAGCCAATCCGCCCTCCCAACATGTAAAAATATATTTTTTTGTTTTCATTAACGAAATTAACACTGCCCTGCACAAAAGTGGCAGCTGTTGAGATGAAGAAGGTAAATTCTCTCCTTCGTTCACGACCTTCAGCAAATTAATCTTTTTATTTGGTCCGCTTTGATTTGTTCACTGTAAAACTGTGTCCTTAGAGGTGCTGAGGGGAAGATTTATTTTACCTATTGACAGAGCCAAGCTAGCAGCCTCCCCCTGCTTTCAGTGTTTATGCTAAGCTAAGCTAATTGGCTCCTGTTAGCTTCATTATTTGGCAGAGCGACATGAGAGTGGCATCAATCTTCTCATCTGACTCGTATTTCTCAATATGTGTGTGCCAATTCTCTTTGACATACTGTATTGGCTGTTTTTCACCATGAAATAAGAAAAACGTTCATGGGAACACTACAGTAAGGTAAATACATTTGGGAATAATGAATCAGTGGAGTAGAAATCAGGAGCTGTTTGCCAAAAACTAGTTCTTGATGCCTCTGAATCCAGCTCGCTACTAGAGAACAGACGGCTACTGTGTTCTTGAGTAATTGTCTACTGGTTCCTGTGAGTCTGCATACTGAACACTTTCTCATGAATAATTCCTGATTAAACAAACAAAAAAAAAGTCCTTTCTGTGTTTGTGTTCCTTCAAGTGTTGCGCAACATTAATTTATGATTACCTAACCCAGCGGTGGGGCGAGCCTTCAAAGATTCGAGAACACTGAACATGACCTGGGTGAAAAATGAGCAGTGAATTAATCTGTTTCATGTCAGAGCAAGTTCATTCACACCAGCAAGGCTGTAAGAATTCAGGGTGGCGAGATATTTTCAGGCAGCTAAATGAAATGGAAAGTACAGTCGACACATACTGTGTTTGACAGGTACTTTAACAAGAGAACAGCTGCTACTCATCAGGCCAACATGCCAAAATGTCCACAAATTTGCCCCAACAAAGAGAGCTGTACAAGTACACACACACACACACACTTCCTCTTCCTACTATGCAATTAAATATATGCAGGGACTGTCCTCGACTGGAGGTCACACTTTCACTTTAAAAGTTGTGAGAGAGTGGATTAATAGACAAGAATAGAAAAGAAGTATTTGCAAATAACATGCATTTAAAAATAACTCTTCTGTCCTCAGAATACAGTTTTATGAGCTACAGCCTCGGCTCCACACAGTAGGCTTACTGTAGGGAAATCATAAAGGTTAGAAACAAAATATTGACTCCTTCATGAACTTATAAAGAGACAAATATCAAGTCATGCTTAAGAAACAGATGTTTCCTGTACTTTAAAATTGATTTAAGATGCAGAGGTTTTTCTTTAAAATAAGATTACCCTCCTTCTGCGCTTTTTAATCTCCTGCGTTTTTTCCTCGAAGACTCCTTTAAGGTTCATCACTCCTATAATTAAAACAACAGGTGTTACATAAAAACAAAAATACTCCTATAATCTAGACAACAGGTGGTGTTGTGGCTCTGGGAAGGAAAGAAGGGATGAAGGATGTGACACAGCTGTTTTATTTTATAGACCCCTATCCACTCCTATCAAAAACTTCTGTGAGTAAAAAAAACACAGAAGGCTAGCAAGTTAAGCTAAGTTCCGTTTTGTATACTGTATTTGTGTGTAGGAGCTGGAGCGGTGCAGTAGATTTGACATGGAGGTTCTGTTTCCCTATATGTTTATCAGGTAGTTTCACTGTACATTTGACTGTATTCCAAGGTTAATATTTTGCCATGGTGCTCGGCCCTTTTGTACAATTATCCCGTGGGAGAGGAGCTGGAGCCGGGCGGGAGATTCGACACGGAGGTTCTGTTTCCCTGTGTGTTTATCAGAGAATAAACAGAGGCCAACTATGTAGAGATCCCCGGTGTCACGACGTCTTTACTATGAGGCTGATGAGGATGTCAGTAGGATTCATGCTCTGGGGATCATGAATGCCCTGCTGCTTGCGTAGCTTCAAACTCAGAAACGCCAACTGAGTGGTGTTTCTACAATATCCTGTCTCTTGAAACAGACTAAGAGTCACTAATACTGTATGTACAACGGGCTGTGAAGTGACTCAACAAACTTTCATTTCTTCAAAATTGAAGTGTAATGTACTTAATGCACGTCTGTCCAGAGATTGAAGATCAGATAACATCAGCACATAGCTCACTGCAGAACTTTAATTATCAGGTTACCGATGTTTGAATGTCACTCAGCTCCAAAGGAAATGAGAAACAACAGCAGCCTGTTGTATTTGGTAGTTCACCTGTGCAGTGAGGTCCTATATGGAGAACAACCCTACAGGAGTTCGTATAGCGATGTGGACGCAGCGGCGGTATTTCATCAAGGAGATCCAACGATATAGATTCATTCATGCAGAGAAAGTTATCTTGGCCAGATTTAATAAAATATACTGTTTCTTATCAAAGCAGCGCTACGGTGAAGAAAAGAGTACGTACTCGATGTATGGTATGGTGCTGCCTTCATCTGTCACCTTCTTGTTTAAGGAAGAACACATGAAAAAACAAAGATATGAGGCCTTTTCGAGATGAACTGCACCTCGCCTGGAAAGTAGACGAGAGGCAGCAGCAGGCGGTAGCAGCAGGAGGCGGAGACAGAAAGCTGCAGTCAAGTCAGACAGTTTCCAGCCGTTTCCAGCAAGCCCCCAGGAAGAGCGCCGGCCGTTGATCCCAACTTTCGTAGTGGCCAAACGGTGTTACTGCAACTTCCGTGTCCATCACGTGATGCCATTGGGCCCAAAAATACTTTTTCCCATAAACTTACATAGGGAAAGAGACGTCTGTAACTCAGAGGATCTTTTTTTTTTTAGGTAAATCAACTTCCCAGTACAAACACTCTAATAGTCCTTATTTAAATCATTAGGTTTTAAAAGTTGTAAAATTCACTAACAGCCGAATCCAGAGTTATTTCCCTTCCTCCGCTCATGTGAGTGAGACCCAGATCGAGGCTGGAGCGCAAGCCGTGACGACAGCGTGACGTTGCGACCCCGTGATCGAGTCATGTGACCGAGCGGACGCTACTGCGCATGTTCCATGTGCCCAAGATCCGGGTACTTTTCCAGGCGGAAGTCGAGCCATTTAGGCTTCATGCGCCACTGAGCAACTTTCATAGGAATGAACGGAGCCCCGCCTCCAACGCTGTATCCAGTTCTCTTTATACATCCATGGTTTCCAGCAGTTTCCAGCAGCCTTCAAAGAATTTACAGGAAGTCACAGGAATCGTTACATCCTGTTAGATCCGATCTGTAGGCTACTTGTAGTTTTCAGACCACGTTGGGATTTATTTATATTTGTTTGTAAATATATGTGGAAATGTGCGTGAATCTGACTCTGGATTCTATCCTTTATCATTTTTATGTCTGCCTCGTAAAGCACTTTGTAATGAGCACTCGTTTTGATAAGTGCTATATAAATAACCATCATTATTATTAATATTATTATCAACCACACAAGATGTGTTTGTTAACAGATGAAACCTTCATTGCGCAACTAATAGCCTACAATCTAGCGTTAAATATTACAATTACACACAAAGTTCGGACTTTCTACAACACGTGATGTTTGCTGTCAAAACTAAGAGCCAATCAGCTCTTTGATCAGGCGAAAAGCCAGGCGTTTCCCATCATGCCCTGGGTCTTGCAGTCGGGTGGAGAGCAACTGTGGCGCCCGGCTCTAAAAGCTGCGGATTGAAGAATACTTAAGTATAATTTTGTTAAGTATATCTCTGATAAGTACATAAAAAGTAAACTGAAAGCATACTCTCTTATTTTAAGTTTAAAGGAAGTATACTAATAGCACACTTGAATATTTTTTGCCTACTGGGAATACAGTACGCTATGTCAAGCTTTGACTACACTTGTTAGTATTAAAAATTCAATGTTGGCTTTTGTCCCTCCGGGGGAATCGTTGAAGATATAAAACAGAGAAAACGCAGCCATCCTCATCCTTTAATAGAGCATAATCTGGTTTCAAACTCTTTCTTGGGCGAACCGCAGCAGCAGGAGGAGGAAGCAGGAAACGGCCGTGACAGAATAACACTGTAATGAATAGCTCTCTGTTGGAGCTCCTCTCTGCTAATATATAGTAGCTTTGGTGCATATTTTCACTATTAACAATCCTAAAAGGCTCAAATGAAACTTAGGTGATACTCAAATTGGGATTTGTTCAGTGTATTGTTGACCATTGTATCAGAATAGAGATGGTATAAGAGAGAGAAAAAGCTCCGGGTGTGCTGCTGTCTTTCATTGACATCTGTCTTCAGTTATGCCATTTGCTCTCCACAGTTCTCATAAATCTCTGGACCTTGATCTGTTTTGAAAGGCAGGGTTATGGCCTTCCCTATGTAACCAAATCTGAAATTGCCAATGATCATCTCTCTGCAACGTATCCTCATACAGCATCATTTTTAAATTGTCCTAATTGATGTTTCAACCAGATGCCGGCAGCCTGGTCGCATGAAAAGGCGTATGAATGACACGATAATGCAGCATGGTAAATACACGCCAAAAAAACAAAAAGTTGGGAAAAGTTTAACTTTTAGCAGCCAAGTGCGGCCAGACAGTACCACAGCCAATCAGCAGACAGATCCTGTGACTCCTGTGACATGTTGACCTGTGTTACGAAGAATTTCTTCCTGCCTGAAAAACACATGAACACGACTCCCGGCCACAGAGAAATTGAATTATTGCAGCGAGCCGTGACCCGTGTGAGACTAAAAGTCAATATTAAAGAATAAAGAATCCATTGGTACCAACCACGGCATGCTAGCTTGTCAGGAAGGAGGATAAATAATGCTCCAAAGTTGGGCTAAAGTTTGCCGAGGATTAAACTGTCATGGCCATTTTCAAAGGGGTCCCTTGACCTCTGACCTCAAGATATGTGAATGAAAATGGGTTCTATAGGTACCCACGAGTCTCCCCTTTACAGACATGCCCACTTCAAGATAATCACATGCAGTATTTTTCATGCAGTATAAATGTTATTTTCTCCTATTCTAAAATGGTGTATTTGAATATTTCTGCATACTGGGGTCCCTAAACAGTCTTGAATTACATAAATTGGGTCTCACTGTAAAGCTGAGACTCTTGTGGATCCAATTAGCCCAACTGTATTCATGTGTGATGATGTTAGTCCCCATAGGAGACATTTCATTGACCTCACTGTATAAAATGACCTGCGGTGACCTCTAGGATAATCACAGCCTCATGAAACTTTACAACCACAAACTAGAGACCTAGAACATTCAGAGGATGGATGGATCAAACTAGAGACCTAGAGCATTCAGAGGATGGATGGATCAAACTAGAGACCTAGAGCATTCAGAGGATGGATGGATCAAACTAGAGACCTAGAGCATTCAGAGGATGGATGGATCAAACTAGAGACCTAGAGCATTCAGAGGATGGATGGATCAAACTAGAGACCTAGAGCATTCAGAGGATGGATGGATCAAACTAGAGACCTAGAGCATTCAGAGGATGGATGGCTTTCCTAGCTAGATTGACAATAAGCGGGTTTCTGAGTAGTTTACACAACAGAAGTGCTCACCATCCAATCACCGAAAACTGCAATTCTTGCAGAAATCTCCAAAGTTTTTGAAACCAAATCACAGCATGTTTTTTTCTATGGTGTTCCTCGAGGTCTTGGTGCCTTAATGTGGTATTTTGGAGGGATTATTGATCATTTTTATCAATTCTCCAGTGGTAAAAAATTGTTAAATTTAGCACTAAATCTGTGTAACATATGGTATCAACCCAAAAATTGCTGCAACAACTTATGAGACATAATAGAGCATGGGGATGACCATCATATACTTCTATCATAATGTTCTAAGCCCTTATACACTTTCAACGTTTATTTAAATTAATTAATTCATGTTAATTTCTGATTCATGACTAGAACAACTTGACACACAGTGCTGAGCTGCATCTCAAATTAATCTTCAGGTTCCCAGCTTTCAGATGATGTACACCACTTCTATCTGACATCTACTGTCGACCTGCTATCTCCCCCTAAAGACCCCCTGTACCCCGCTAAAAAAAAAGACAAAAACAGGTCTATTGTGGGTCTCAGAGGGTTAAAACTGTGACTGTAATCGGAGAGAAAATATGTTTCCCTCGAAACGTAATTGAGATTGCAGTTTAGTTCTATGGGATTGTAATTTTGTTGGAGACAGGGTTGGATGACCCGACACACGTCTGGACTGTTAACTGCTAACAACTTAATAAGATAACTACTTCAAGACTGTGGCAGCATCTATGAGCCACCTTGGACCAAGTCAGAGGTTTTAAACTGAAGAATAGAACCACACAATCAGACCAGGGGGAGAAAAAAAACGGTTTAATTTACCTCTCAGGTTGTTAAAATGGTTGAAAACACAAATAAATGCAATAAATTTAAGATGAATTCATTTTCTCTGTCAGTTATAAATACTTATGCAATCTGTAACAAGAATATAAAATTAGAAAACAAAACAAATATTCACGTTTGCAACACAAATCATGAATCAGCTTGCACTCCTGCACACATACACCTGTCAGGTTTTACGACCACTAATCGGCTGCAGACTGACAAGCTAGTCAGCGTGAGCCACAGCTGGGGGGAATATGTACAGATATGTTCGCTTCCTGTTGCCGTGACTGCCGGTGCCTAATCATAGCTTCTGACTCATGACTAAAACCCAGACTGGGGAAGAGGGTCATGCATCCTGCAGCCGATGCCCGCTTCACCTGGCTGATCTGATTGGCAGCAGAGATTTACCTAATGGGTATTTGGCAGCGCGTGTACATGAGTCACACACACAGGTGCTGCCTGGGGAGGTTACAGAGTGATACAGAGAGAGAGTGAGTGGGAAGGTAGACACAAATTATGGCAAATTATGTGTGTGTGTAAGCATGTTTGATTGCAAGTGATTCCTAAATGGTGACTGTTGGTGTCAGGTATTTATTCTCTCACGAGTAAAAGGAACAGTGTGTAACATTTAGAGTGATCTATCTGCAGAAACTCAATATAATACGTTTAATAAGAATCGTGACCTTAGAATGAGCCGTTTATATTTAGGGCTGTCAACCAATTAAAATGTTTAATCGTGATTAATCGCATGATTGTCCATAGTTAATCGCGATTAATCACATATTTTTTATCTGTTCAAAATGTACCTTAAAGGGAGATTTGTCAAGTATTTAATTCTCTTATCAACATGGGAGTGGGCAAAAATGCTGCTTTATGCAAATGTACGTATATATTTATTATTAGAAATCAATCATCAAATATTGTTAGACTCATGGGTACCCATTCACATACCTTGAGGTCAGAGGTCAAGGGACCATTTTCCTTTAAAAATGGAAATGAATAACTGTTTTTTGTTTACATTTTCATTTTTATTTATCATTGTTGTAGGTCTATGGTACGACGGTACGACGGAGTATTAGGGCCACATTGAGGAAAAAAAAAAAAATCTGAGATTCGAGAATAAAGTCATAATATTATGAGAATAAAGTCATAGGTTTACAAGAAAAAAGTCGTAATGTTATGAAAATAAAGTCAGAATTTTATGAGAAAAAAAGGTCGAAATAATATGAGAATAAAGTCATAATATTATAAAGTAGTAATTTTAGGTGTTATTTTAAGTTATGACTTTATTCTTGTATTATTACGACGTTTTTTCTCGTAAAGTTATGACTTTATTCTCTTAATATTACGATTTTTTTTCTCGTAAAGTTATGACTTTATTCTCGTAATATTACGACTTTTTTTTTCTCGTGAAACTTCTGACTTTAGTCTCATAATATTATGACTTTATTCTGGAAATCTCAGATTTTTTTTTTTTACTTTACTTTACTTTTACTTTTTCAGGCAAGTCCCATAGACTGTATATATAGGTGGACAACACATCCCCACTTCATCCCACTGTACAGAAGTGAGCCAAAAATATCCCGGATACGAGAGCCGCGGCATCGAGGTCCCGCCTGAAAGAGCACAGCCATAGCTGGTTAGCGACGTCTCAGCCCATTTTTATAGCATCAAATAACTAATTAAAACAAAACTTATCAGAAAAATTAACACTTGAACAAACAGCAGCGTGATAAGAACTACCTAAAATGACAGAAACCATCTTTGGGAAAAATTTATTTGACGTAATTTGACTTCTTTTAGTTTGGCTCATGTCCAATCTGCTAACATGGAAGAGGCGGGATTTATTTACTGCAGCCAGCCACCAGGGGGCGATCCAGATGTTTTGGCTTCACTTTTGGGGAGCTGTCACATCGTCCATCTTTATATACAATCTATGACAAGTCCCTACATACAGTATATAATGCTGCATTCAAGTCATCTCAGCAGAATGGGAAAGACGGGAAAACCTACAGTTATTCCAACTTGGGAGCGTTGAACATTGCTAGCTTTGTAGTCACACCAAGTAAATGGAAACTAAGCCATTTTTTTATCATGTTACATATTTATACTTGTTTGTTAACAAGTGAAACCAGATACAAACAGTGTACTGCTCTGTTTTAATTTGTCTGCATTAATCTTAATATTTGATTTATTTGTTTGTAACTGCTTTGCAGCTGTTTTCGTGACGGCTTCGATGATTTCTTGTGGCTCTTGTTGGCGTGTGGGAGATATCATAGCTGACATTCCTGAGTATTTTTTTTCTACTTGGCTGCTTGTAATTACACTTGGTAGTACGATAGGACGTGAAGGCATCATTAGCTTGCACTTGACCTACACTTTTCTTGCAAAGTTCCCCACTGACCTTTTAAAAATGAGTTATTCATAATAAAAAATATGATTTTTTTTATTCTTATTTTGAGTTTACACATGTGGTTCTGCCATTATTTCAGCCTCTGAATAAAAAAAAAACACACACATCTGCAGCAGATAAAACTCCAAATAGCTTATGTGTGTGTGTTCACCTAAAGCTCGATGATGAGCTTTCCTTCGTCGTCACTACTGCTGGTGTCTTCTGTGTAGTCCTGGCAGATTTGCACCGGCCTTACTCCACCGGTCAGACACTCGGCCGGCTGGTAGCCGTGAAGCTGGCCAGACAAGAAGAAAGACTGGTATTTGTTGAAGTCATTTGGTGCCTGGTCCTTGGCGTCTTGATAGTCACCAGGTTCCGAGTACGTAAAAGGCTCCGATGGCGGCACAGTATTAATATCCAGCACGTTGTTGTTTGACGCTGTCGATCCAGCAGCAGCTCTACTGGCTTGAACAGAACAAGAGAGTTGGTTGGGGTGAATGGAGGGCGATGTGTTGACATCAGGGCTGCCTAATGTTAACTTACTACAACAGCTTACTGCTGGGATGTCGTTCCCTGCAGCAGTATATACCTGCTGTTGGTCCTGATGTGGGAATGTTTGCTGAGAGCTGCACTGAATTTGTGAAAAAGCATTTTGTGTGTCTGTTAACTGGACCTGTGCTGTGATACGTTGACTTGAATTAGATTCACATAAGATGTGAGTGTGTTGGTTATGGATGCTGCTTTCCCAGTGTTGTTGTGAGAAATAGAAGTTGTTCATTTCCAGGCTGGTGTGACTGCAGCCGGCGGATGAGTTGAGGTTGTTTGACGTGCTCGGAGCTCGCTGAGTGCTCTGCGGAGGGTATTCAGACGTCACTGAGTGTGTGTGTGAAGGATGCTGAAGATGATGCTCAGATAGCCAAGAGTTTTTAAAGGAATCCACCTTTACCGTTCTGTCTTCTCCCTGTTAATAAAAGAAGAATATTACCATCACAATAATACAGTCATTGTCCTCCCTTCATTGAACCTTCTCATTAGCTTCCTGCATTACTCAAATACCACCAAGGGGGTAAAATTGGTAGCAACGGTGGACATGTCCATGTGGTTTTGAAATATTATGACAATATTATTCTCATAAAAATTCCGTCATTATCCTTGTAATATTGCAACTTTTTTCTTGAAATATTCTGAATTTATTATTCTCATTAAATTACGACTTTATTCTCATAATAATACAACTTTTTTCTAGAAATATTATGACTTATTATTCTCATTAAATTACGACTTTATTCTCGTAATATTACAACTTTTTTCTTGAAATATTATGACATTATTATTCTCATTAAATGACAACTTTATTCTCGTAATATTACAACTTTTTTCTTCAACTATTATGACTTTATTCTTGAAATATTATGACTTTATTATTCTCATTAAATTATGACTTTATTCTCATAATATTACAACTTTTGGATCTGAAATAGTATTACCTTATTATTCTGATTAAATTGCAACTTTATTATCGTAATATTAAAACTAATTTCTTCAATTATTATGACTTTATTATTGTCATTAAATTATGACTTTATTCTCATAATATTATATTTTTTTCTTGAAATATTATCACTTTTTTCTCGAAATATGTTGACTTTATTATCCTCATAATATTACAACTTTTTTCTTGAAATATTTTGACTTTATTATGCTCATTGAAGTACAACTTTATTTTTTTAATAATACAACTTTTTTCTTGAAATATTATGACTTTATTATTCTAAATTAAATTACTTTATTCTCGTAATATTATTTTTTTCTCAAAACATTACGACTCCTCGGACAACACAGATATCTGGGAAATGCTTTGAATGTGCAGAAAGTTTTGTAGAAGAACAGAAATCTTGCTGAAACACATATTAAAAGCTATTAAAGTCCAGGAGTTTATAAATTAATTAAAATGCATTAATGCATCATTGAAGTGAATCGGTGGAGGGAGTGAATCGCGTCTACATGTGAGCTGACTCAGCAGAGATAACATTAAATGAAAAAAGGAAATTAAACTTTGCAGGGGGAGGACGTCCAGACCCCCCCGCTAGCGCGTTTCATGTGTCCCCCCCCAAACGAAACCTACAGTGAGTTATTAGGATGAAACCATCACAGCGGAGTTGATGGAGCATTCAGTTGTTCTAGTTGGAGTTTGAAATCCTCTGGTGGAGTTCAGCTATAAAAAACAACTTCTGTAACTGCTGTCAGCTGTCTAGTTTTTCTTATAATGGATAACTGATGTTTCAAACTTTGGCAAAAGACTCATAAAGGCTCATAATTTACAGTATATCTGACTTGCCACAGTGTGTGGTTCTGTAATACATTTAGCATATCTATTCTGTTGTGTAAATCTTTTTCTTTTTCCAACCACATTCTTCTCTACTCGACACGTCTTGGGGATCGTATATTTATTTCTGCTGCAAATATCTCATGAGAAAAACACAAATTCTGGCTTGGGTGTCTCTCCTTTCTCGGTAAATTGTCTTTAAAAAAAAATTTAACAAAACCTATTACGCCCGAAAACCTGCTTCCACATGATCCCCAGATCAGATCAGTCTGAATATATCTGGCTGGGAGGGATTCGTGGAAAGTTTTAGAGGAGTTTAAAAATAATTAAAACAATAAAAGAACGTATTTAGAAAGAATGCTGGAATGGAAAGAATCCTGTAAATTTTGAGTGTGTTTTGAGACATTCCTGTGCCGTTTCACGTCTGCCTGTGTGTTGTTTAGAGAGGATTTATATGTGTGATGAAGGAGGCAGGGGGGGCAGTGAGGATCTGAGTTTACTTGTTGTGTCTGGGCTTTACATTTGTATTTAAAGGATACCAATGTGTGGAATGTAAACACTGAAACAGAGAGAATAAAAGAATGATAAACATCCAGTGATCAGCGAATAGTCAGTCTCACCTCTGGCGTCGTCATATCTGGTAAACATGTCGTGTACGTGCAGTTAGACTCGGCCTTGTCCTCGTCCGTCTTGATTCCTCCGCTCTGATCCTCTCCAGCACCTCGCCCCTCCATACATTGGAGGTTTGTGTTTCCCGCCTCTTGGCTCTGCTTTAGCCTCCAGTCTGTGCTGTCAGGCTGCCCGGTGGTCTCTCCGTGTCCCAGTGTCTGCGGCTCCTTCTGGGCTGCACATCCCTCCTTGACTCCTATAGAGGAAGACAGACAAATGAGAAGCAGCTGTTTTCTTTAGGACGGTGAGATCCACAACGTTAATGTTTATCAGGTTAATTTGCCTGAAAACTAAGGTGGAGACCAGTGTTGTAGTCCTAGACCAGTATCAGGACCACTTTTTGAAGGTCTCGGCCTCGTCTCAGAATCGACCACATTTTTACTCGGTCTTGTCTCGGTCTCAGACAAAGAGGACTTATTTCAAGACCCAACATGTTCTCATCAGCGCTGTCAATCGATTACAATATTTATTTGTGATTAATCGCATGATTATCCATAGTTAATCGCAAATTAATCGCACATTTTTTTATCTGTTCAAAATGTTCCATAAAAGGAAATTTGTCAAGTATTAATCCTCTTATCAACATGGGAGTGGACAAATATGCTGCTTTATGCAAATGTATGTATATATTTATTACTGGAAATCAATTAACAACACAACACAATGACAGATATTGTCCAGAAACCCTCACAGGTACTGCATTTAGCATAAAACAATATGCTCAAATCATAACATGGCAAACTGCAGCCCAACAGGCAACAACAGCTGTCAGTGTGTCAGTGTGCTGACTTGACTATGACTTGCCCCAAACTGCATGTGATTATCATAAAGTGGGCATGTCTGTAAAGGGGAGACTCGTGGGTACCCATAGAACCCATTTTCATTCAAATATCTTGAGGTCAGAGGTCAAGAGACCCCTTTGAAAATGGCAAGTTTGGAGCATTATTTAACCTCCTTCGCTACAAGGCTAGTATGACATGGATGGTAACGATAGATTCTTTAGGTTTTCTAGTTTCATATGACACCAGTATCTTCACTCTAGCTTTAAAACTGAGTCCGCTACAACCTAAAAATCACAAGTTGTGTTAATCCGCTAAAGAAATTAGTGGCATTAAAACTAATTTACGTTAACGCCTTATTATCGCGTTAACTTTGACAGCCCTACTTCTCATCCCAACTCGTCACATACTGGCGCTTTGTCAGACCCATCGGCATCACTTTTCAGTCACATGTAAACACGTGCTTAATTTTGTGAATTAAACAAAACCACTAAAGTTAGGTTTGGAAAAAACAACATGGTTGGGCTTAAAATTTCTATGTTCTCTTTAAACTACGTCACCACAGCATTTTCCCTGTGTGTTTACTGTTGCCGCGGATGAGTTTACATTGTAGTTAATGGAAAACCTGGTGCGTCTCATACCGTCGCGAAAGGATGCCTTGTATCGAACACCGACGGCCGTGACAAAGCGTCAGTATTTGACGCCCTGGGAATGAGAACGGGCTGCAACACCACAACTGCGTTGATATCGCTAAATTGCCCGCGCATTGTCTGATTTATTTGCTAACATAATTACTGTGATTGGATGTAAAACGTCGTAAAACAAAAATGCAACCAATAACTTGACTTTATTTCTAATTTGAAATCGTTCACTCGCACTCAATCAAGAAAGTGAACGCAGGAGAAGTTGTGGCTGTCTTGGAGGAGAAGTCAGCCACATCTTCTGTAATCAAATATAGGCTCCTTAAACCACAAAGACTTCATCTGCAAAACAGCGTCCAAAAGAAAACACAATATAATGCTGACTGAGACAGCTGGAATCACGTCAAGCACATATCGACACCTATTGTGTGTCGTGCAGTGTGGGACTCGCTCTGGTCTGGTCTTGACTCGGTCTTGCTCACGACTCAACCAAATTAAAGGAAGCATACATATTCTTGTGATGGACAAACGTGGTCAGATATAATACACCGTGGAGGCTACGACAGCTATCGTCTTTATGAAAAGCAACTGGGCTCATAGACTTTCTCCAATTAGAATTTCTTTGGTCTGGCAAGAAAACCCACATGGACCAGCGCCACTCCTCCTCCTCCTCTTCCCCCGTCCACTCCTCTTAAATGTACCCAGCTACCATGTGGCTGAACAGTAGACGAGTCTTTCCAGGACAACTAGAGACTTAGTTTGTTGTTTCACCAGCCAGGAGGCAGTAGGTGGAGGTCACTGCTCTTCTGTTTGGTGCTTCACATTACGGCCTTCTAACTTTGTTAAAGAGCAGGTTATTTGGTGTTGTGTTCTGAAATATCAGGGCAATAATGGTCCAAATTAAAGCCACATGCACTGTGAGTTTTCACCACGGAGAGAGATCTTTAAGTGAGCCGTCATTAGATTATTTTGTGTATAATTAAAATTCCTGAAGCGTTAAATTTCTCAAATATTGTAAAGGACCTCCACGTGAACTGTGGGTTTTAGGTGATTCTGCAGAATACACAAAACCAGGTTCAGGTTCAGACAAGGCCTCCATTCTGCAAACCAGTGATCACATGCTGCCATCTCGTGGTTGAAACTGGTTCCTGACTGGAAATGTGCTCAAACTTGTCTGTACGTATGTATTAGATCAGACAGGACATTGGACTTGAACCTAAACAACGACTATGAGGTTCATTCACATCCACTCCAGATGAACAGTAATTGTGATCCTTTTTACACATCAATTTATTTTTTAACAAATGTTTGGAGGATTTATGATTACTTGGGGCTATAAATGAGCCGTGGTGGGTCCCTGTGGACGCTCTCAACTAAACAAGTTCATACAGGAATATGCACCATGTCAACACAATATAAACATAATCAAGATATTAAAAATAGTTTTTGACACAAACAAATGTGTAATAACAGAGGACCCCATTTTTTACTGTCACTAAAATTTACAGTTTTGTACAGTTAATGACAAATACTTTTATTTTAATATTTTTTTGTATTACTTTTAACAGTATTTTACAGTTAACCGACTTGTTTAAAAATACATTATATAGCTGTTTTCTTTTCTTTCTTTTCTTTTACAGTGTCTTACAGTTGACTGATTTGTTTTAATGTATTATTTAGTTATTATTTTTACTAGGGCTGTTAAAGTTAACGCAATAATAAACGCGTTTTAACATTTACGATTTTTAGGTTGTAGCGGGCTCAGTTTTAAAGCTAGAGTGAAGATACTGGTATCATATGAAACTAAAAAACCTAAAGAATCCATCGGTACCAACCATGTCATACTAGCCTTGTAGTGAAGGAGGTTAAATAACGCTCCAAACTTGCGTTAAATTTTGGCGAGGAAAAGCTGGCACGGCCATTTTCAAAGGGGTCCCTTGACCTCTGACCTCCAGATATGTGAATGAAAATGGGTTCTATGGGTACCCACGAGTCTCCCCTTTACAGACATGCCCACTTTATGATAATCACATGCAGTTTGGGGCAAGTCATAGTCAAGTCAGCACACTGACACACTGACAGCTGTTGTTGCCTGTTGGGCTGCAGTTTGCCATGTTATGATATGAGCATATCTTTTATGCTAAATGCAGTACCTGTGAGGGTTTCTGGACAATATCTGTCATTGTTTTGTGTTGTTAATTGATTTCCAGTAATACATATATACATACATTTGCATAAAGCAGCATATTTGCCCACTCCCGTGTTGATAAGAGTATTAAATACTTAACAAATCTCCCTTTAAGGTACATTTTGGACAGATAAAAAATATGTGATTAATTTGCAATTAATCACGATTAACTATGGACAAAAAAAGTAAGAGAAAGTTAAGATAAGAATATGAAAATGTTCTTGCATGAGGCCCATTATTATACACAATCAAGACCTGAACTGTTCACCTCATGTGGATTTGAACACTATCGAGCACAATCAATGAAGTTGCTCTCCTTCTGTGTGTGTTGTAATCCGAGCTTCTCTGTGCTTTGTTGACATAGCCATTTTAGTGCATGTTAATGCATGTGAGCGTGCCCAACTGGCTAGCTCACAGCCGCCTGCACTGTTAGCGCTGTTAGCACCATTAGCCGTCGCCATGTTGAGAGCCATGTGGAGACAATAGAATGCTCTGAATTTCATATTGAGCACCTTTAAATCCAATGTGCTGGACTACAAAATGACAAATTCACACACTGCACTGTATATCATCCAGATCATATACAATATAAATAATCAAAATAGTCATATATACCTGCAGTTGGGCTCTGAATGCTTGTAGCCAGGACGTCTCTGGGTCTTTCTACCTGGATGTTAGAAGACACTGAAATAAACTGTTGTTTTTCTGAGTGAGTAGAACTGATCACATCCTGCGAGTCACTTAGAGTCGTTTCCTGTGAAGGGGACGAATCGTCCGGAGGTCCCACCCTGTCACATCCCACGTTTGCATGTTTAGATGAATCCAGAGCCTCTGATGATGTAGAATCCACCGGATTACTGCAGTATATGGACGCTTGTGGGTTCAACTGTTTGCATGTATTGATGGAAAATGAAGACCCAGAGAGTTCATCGGCCTGACCGAGCCCAACCTGCGGAGGAGGGTGGGTTTCTCCAGAGGCTTCGGCTTTCATTGTGCCTACGTTACACGGAGCTGCTTGATTTATATGTTTGCTTTCTTTGCCCAGTCTTTCACCTCTCGTGTTGTTCTGATTTACTGTGCTGGGAGAGAGCGAGGTCACGCTGAGCTTGTGTTGGCCAGAGAGTGTTTGAGAGCTCGGTCCACCACGGCTGACCTGACTCCTGTCCTCAGCACAACGGTTCAGAGAGAGGGCATGTTCCTCCTCTGAAGTTTGGCTCCTTCCTGACTTTACTCCTTCGAGCGAAGCAGCGGTCGACATAACATCGCCTGTAGAGCTCTGAGTCACAGCGACTGTGTTTACGTGGCCGTATCTGCGTGGGCGTAGCGACGAGCCTTCAGGAGGTGTAGATTCAGCTGCAGCCTGAGTGGAATTACTGAGTTCAGTCAGGTGGAGATTTGGCTCTGTCTTCCCAAATTGTACAGACAGCGGAGGTTTAAGTGTGGGTGAAGACTCACTTTGGTCCCTTCCATCCTCGCTACTCTCCACGGTGACCGATTTATTCTGGATCACTTCCAGGGCCACTGGGTCCACGTCACGTCGCTGCGAGAGGCCGCCACCCGCGTGCCTCTCGATCTGGGGTTCAATGAGAGCCAGCTGCTCGTCAGATATGATCTGGAGGCAGATCTGGAGGTCTGCTGTGTGAACGTGAAACACGTTCTGAGCGTTTGGCTGCATCTGGTCAAACGGGACAATGTGACAAGGTACGACTGGGGTGTTTACAGGACTCAGCTGCTCTGATGCTGATGAAAGTTGTGTGTGGTTTGGGTAGGGTTGTGAGAAAGCTTTAACAGCAGCAGCAGCAGATGACTGATTGTTTACTGTGGTTATGACAGGTGTAGCAGGGAAGTGCGTAACCACGGGTGCAACAGGTCGGGCTGGCTGCACAGGCGCTGAGCCCCCTGCAGATTTCGAGGGCTGTATCAAAGCACTGCATAATCCTGCCTGATCATTTTGTCGGCAGGTTGTGGTTACTGTGGTCGCTGCAAACTGCGTGCGCACTACAGTTAGACTAGATGTTGCATTTGGAGTCAGTCTTGATGTTTCAGCCTGACAGAGCGTTGTGCAATGCTCATGTGTGGAGCTGAAAGTCTTTTTAATATCACAAGACAGTGAGGTGACGGGATCGCCACACCTGTCTAAAGTTTTGACCAAGGGGGAGGTTTGCTCAGTGTGAGAAGAGTGGCCATCACCTCCTGTTGGTTTATCCACAACGTGCGGTGAATCAGGTTCAGCAGCGTTAGGCAACTTGAGCTGGTACTTGGGCAGGAAGCTGGCCTTGGAGGTGGAGGGTCTGGAAGTGACTGGCGAGCAGCTAACAGACGGTGTGTTTGCATTGATTATGCACGTTGGGAAGAGAGCTGCTTTGAGCTGAGTGTGTTTGGGATTATTTTGAAGGTTGATATAAGTGAGATTTGTGTCCTGCTGAGGCGCGCTGCCAGCGACAGAAGGACGGGGATGAGCTGGTGTGTTTGGGTCGGTTTCCATCCCCAGAGGGCAAATTATTTTATCATCAGTTTTCTGTTTTTTCCTGTCGGAGGGAATGTGGGCTCCACAGAGCTGCGAGGTGGTGTCGATGTGTTTCTCTTCATCAATCATCCTCACTGCTTCTGCTCTGCTCATGCTGTCTGTCTGGTGGCTAACCAATGATCCAATTGTAGATAATGGCAGAACTGACAAAGACAGGTTTCTCCGAAGTGGAGTCTTTAGATTAAAATCCACAGCGGAGACGAGGGAGAGTTTGGCAGGAGGGCAGCCTGGATGGCACACTGCTGCACTGCTGCTGCTGCTGCTTGTGAAGTTTACTGTTGAGCCCGTTGTCGTCACCGCCTCCTTATGAACCGCTGACGACCTCCTCGGCAGGCCCTGGACGACCTCGTGCTCCGGGTTCGTCGGACATTTCCTGCCTTTGCTAACACCGTCGTCGCCACTTTTCTCATCACTGTAGAGCTTCTTAAATGTCCCTCCCCCGTACATGTACCACTTGTTGTAGGCAAACTTTTGTGTTTTCTTCCTTCTGAACTTTCTGTTGCTTGGCTCCCCAGAAATGTCGCCACCGTCGAAGCTGCACGCCTCCTCCACAGATGAATTCACGACGAGACCGTCTGTTGCGTGGTTGCCGTCTACGGCCGTCTGCCGGACCAGTGGGCGGTGGGTGGATGAATGCTGGTTCACGGGTTTCATTGCGAAACCTGTTGGATTGATCTGGCCAGAGCTTCCCCTCCGGACCAGTGTTACATAATCGCTCTGATAGGGAGAGGTTGGGCTGCTCCTCTCGGGCTGCAGGAGGGTGACGCTGAAAGGGAGGGAGTTGCTGCGGGTCAGGGGGGCGTGCTCTATGGTGTCGGATCGCTGGGTCGGCACAGAGCTGTACAGGTCCTTCCTGTTTCTTTGTAACCCAACACTCGGAGTCTTATTGATCCTCATGTCAAAGTGAAAGGAGTCCTTGTACGTGTACGGCATGGGGAGGTCAATGCTACCCTGCTTCGACAGAACCGTCTTCCGCGGCCTCACGTTCTCCAGCTGTTTGTCCTCCACCACAGCTGTATTCTCTGAAATCAGCTTAGATATGCGCTCCTCCAGCGTCTTCTGCTCCTGCTCCCTTGCAGTGGATTTGGGTTCCTGGCCTGGTCCTGAAGGTGATTGTGTTTCTTCCAGATGCTCCTTAGTGGATTCGGTGAGGGAATCCATACTGTGGTCGGGTAGAACGCTGCCGGGGCTCGGGTAGTGGTCACTGCTCTCACTGAAGCCCGAGTCTGTGCTCTCGTGGCTCTGTGACTTCCCTCTGGACATTGAGCTCTCCCACTGCTTGGAGAACAGAGTGGCTTCTTGTCTCTGGAGGGGAAGATGCCGACTGGCGGTCATCGGAGGTGTTTTGCTTTTTTCTCCTTCTATTGTCACCTTTGCACTCGCTTCTGTCTCCTGACCTGCAGGGGTCAACGCGTGCTGTTCACTGACAGAACCATGCGTCTTTACAGAGTAGACCTGTGCGGTACTGGCTGAACAGGTGATATCAGCAGCAGGTAGAGTGGCATCCTTATCCACGCTGCCCGACTCATCCAGAGACAAACTGGAGGCACAAGTGTCTCTGGAGCTGGACATGCTGTCTAGGCTGCTCTGCTCCGACTCAGACGAGAGGCGGGCGTGAGCCTGAGTGCGCTTGTGTTTGTAGAGGTTGCTCTGAGTCTTGAAAGAAACTCCACAGGTGACGCAGGGGTAAGGCCGCTCCCCGGTGTGGCAGCGGAGATGCTTCTCCAGCACGCTGGGCTTCATACAGTCCCGTCCACAGTGAGGACACATGTGCTTTCCTGCCGACTTGGGTCTGACTGTAGGAACGGCAGCTGCCAGACTCAACCCCGGCTGAGAATGCAATCCACCAGCAATGTGGAACGTTAGAAAGGGAAGCGTCTCCTTGGAGTAAAGCGGCGGCATGGCCAGATGGAGCGTGGCCGGCTCCCGGGCGGCTGCAGGCAGCTGGGAGTAAGGCTGCACCGCGTGGATGTACACAGCCGTCAGCGGGGCCTGGATGTCCATGCTTTTCTGTGTCTGCGCTGCGACGGAGCTGATGTGCACTGGAGCACTCGCCAATCCTGGCTTGCCAGTCTCCATGGTAACCCTGCTGCTGTCGTGATGTACCAGCGCCGGGTCTCTAATTACCTGTAAGATAAGAACAGTTTGTATTAGACCTCTGCTTTGCCTCAGATCAAACGGGGCAGATCCATCTATTTAGATGTTTCTAGGCTCTTAAAGCAGTGGAACAGAGAAAAAGCAGCACAGCAATGAATAAATGTACTAATGATGACAGACATGCAGTACCCTTTAGGACAGATGGCTAATATAGCAATTAATCCAGGCTGGATTTTGCATGCTGATAGAATCCATGGTTTGCAATGATTCAACAGCACCAAAATAAAAACACATCTGAGTGATATCATTGTTGTGATGAGCAATAATACCCATGGTGACAGAGCTTAGAGAAAACATTTGAGAGGCATTTGAATCTCTGCTGTGTCATTTCCAGAGCAGGTGGTGCAGGAATACAACTCTTAAGATGTGTTGCAGGAGAGACACACACATGGATGGAAATGTGTATACAGAGTAGAGAGATACGGGGAGTGATGAAGGAGAGTGACTCACTTCGGGGAGTGAGATTAGATATTCATAAAGTACATCAGAGGCTTTTGTCTCCCCAAATGAAATGTGTCTGCTGACATTAGCGGTTGCCTCTGTCACCAGTCGGCACCAATTTAAATGGCATACCCTTGATGTTCACAGTAGAATGGGGTGGCTTTGTCTCCTGACAAGAATGTCATATTTGTGCGGTAATCTAATCAAAGCGTGAGCCACCTACGTGAAAAGGGGGAAGCTTCGTATTAGGTCAGGCAAATTTAATTTCCTGTTGCCGTGATGCTGCTCCGTCTACACGTATGTTTTACATGATTTTTGCATAGTTCACCCACAGACGTACAGCTGGTATGGAGCACACGCTTTGCTGGTCGTACAGCATGAGCACGCCCACGTTAGCCACTTTTTGTGTTGCTGTGAAGTGAGGAAAGTTTGTCTCTGTTCATGTTCGACGTAAAAAACAAGAAGCAGTGAGTGATCGTTAGATCTATACCCTCTTACTGTAATGTACTTTCACTTCCTTTCAGCTATCTATTTATATCATATTGTTACACGTGCTGCACCTCCATAAAGATATACAACTGTTGTGTGGACCTTTTGTTTTATCCTACAATGATGTCCTGTGTGGAGGGGGTTTAAAAAGAGGTCAAACTGTACTGAAAAACAGCTTCAGCTTGTAAGAACAAGCGTTAAAATGTAAACAAAAACAAAGACTTCTTGAGTCAGAACATTTCTTTTTTTTACATTTTATCTTCTCTATTAATCTGATTTCCTGCGATTGCTCTAACAAGGGAGTGTTTGAAAAGAGGAAATATGTGATGGTGTTGCCATGACAGAGCGGAGGTAAGAATAACACAACAAGAAACCAGAACTCAGACGCAGGAGAAAAGTCACTTACCTTCTTTGCACTTCAATCAGCAACATTCATCCAGCTGGGAAAGTCTCCCACGCCGAACAGCCTCATCCTCGGTGCTCATTTCAATCCCTTCTGTCATCCAGGCCGTTCTGTGCTCCTCTCCAATCTCTCACAGCTCTTTCACGTTTCTTGTTGAGGAAGCGGAACAAATGCAAATGAGAGAGAAGATGCACTATGAAAGTGTCGAGGCAGAGAGGAGGAGAGTGAGGGAAGGAGAAGGGCTGGCTGGCTGGCTGACTGGCTGGGTGGGTGTGTGGCTGTCAAACAAAGACTTCCGGAGGACAAGTTGAAAATTACACAGAGTGATCAGCGGGAGTGAAAGAGGCCCTGAGCACAGATGGAAGGATTTATAACACAAAGTGTTGTGCAGAAGTGAAAGCGACTGCTTGGCAGAGGAAGTGCAGTCACAGAGGCGAGCTTACCTTCACGTTGGCTGGCTGACTTTACCAGCAACAGTTGGAGGCAGCACCTGACTTCTGGCTCACTTATATACTTGCTCCCCCACCTACCTACTTCCTCCCACACACTGTATTTCATACACCCACAGAGACACGGGTGCAGCAACGCTAATGTTGATGTGGCCGCTTTGCTGCATGTGCACGGCTCTCACTCTCTCAGGCAGAGAACAAATGGACGAGTTGTGAGTGGCTGGAGTGAATCTCCCACCTCCAACCAACCACAGCCCCCATTATTACAGCATGGCAGGGATACACCAGTTCACGCTGCACGTGCTTTTACAGTTGCCCTTTTTCTGAAACCAAAACTCTCTCATTTCTTTGTTGCATTCACTGTTGCTGCTTTTAACAGAATACAGATTGTGTTGCTCCGTTTCAAACTCAGGAATCTGATAAATCCTGAGGAAGTGATGTGTTATTTTAGGCAGCGTTTTTCTTCAACTTGTCAAAGATTTAACCGGTAAACAAAATGTATGATCAGCTTCTTATACAGCTAGACACAACCAGCTTACTTAAAAGACAAATGCAACACAATTTTCACATACACACACACTTTTGTCCGCAGTCATGCCACCTAATAGCAAATTTCAGTGCAGTGACACAGTTAGGAGACATCATTATGTGGACAGTTGTCTCATATAGCCTGTTACAAGATAACTAATTGAAGTATGCTGTTGGTGACCCCTAACGGGAGCAGCCGAAAGACGAATGAACATGCTGTTGGTATAACTACACAATGACTGCACTGGATTACATTTTTAAACCTGAATTAATTGATATTTTGGCCACTTAAGGGCAGCAAAAAAAGATGTAAACACACCATACATATTATATTCTACATATTATCACCTTACAAAAATGATGTGGCTAGCGTGTTAGCAAACGATTGCCAGCTCACACATCCAGCAGATACCAAATAACGTTCATTTGAAATAGTGTGTCGGGCCACCTGTACAGAAGTGAAGCCAAAATATCCCGCATACGGGAGCGGCCATCTTGAGATTTTGACGTCATTTGGAGCCAGAGTCTGCGC
This sequence comes from Sebastolobus alascanus, assembly GCA_916701645.2. NCBI lineage: Eukaryota > Metazoa > Chordata > Actinopteri > Perciformes > Sebastidae > Sebastolobus > Sebastolobus alascanus. The sequence continues at coordinate 267,087 of CAKAOJ020000409.1, forward strand.
AGTAGTGATCGGGGGGGGGGGGGGGGGGGGGGCTGGAGCCGCGGTATCGAGGTCCCGCCTACACACCCACCCGAGCCAATCACGAGCCGAGCACAGCTGCAGCTTGTTAGCGTTAGCCACCTAGCTGCTACGTTAGCACCACGGTAGCTGTTTGGCTAGAAAGACAACCCAAAATAACCATAATATCTCTATAACTACATTTATGATCAAACACATGACACATGTTCAATTACACAGACTGGTGACGGTTATTAAAGTTAAAGTTACATCTCCTCTCTCGTACAACGATTACTTCACTCAGAGCAGCTGTCAATCATGACGTCTCGCCCCCTTTTTATAGCATCAAATAATTAATTAAAATCAAAAAAAAAAACTATACTGCAACCAGCCACCAGGGGGAGATCCAGATGTTTTGGCTTCACTTTTGAGGAGCTGTCATGTCGTCCATCTTTATATACAGTCTATGGTCAGTATTCACTCTTCTTTAACCTCTGTTTTGGTCTCCACCACCTCCTGAGAAAAATATCTGGCTCTTTAGCAGATAGATGCTAATTGCTAACTTAATTTTTCTGCTGTTTGATGTTGGGTCAGGTAGTATTAGTTTTTTTTTGCGGAATACAGCTTCCTGTTGCTGCTGGAAACGACGCAGTTGTTGTCTTCAAGGTAACCCGCAAATTGCGAAAACTGCCTGCTGCCCGACAGCCTAGCCTAACCTTAACCATTCAAGGTCAATGCCAAACCATAACCATCTCACAAGAGTTTCACAATTCATGCTTTACCTTCTAGACATGACCACACGATGCTGATGAGAGCGGTGAGACTGAACCAAAACAGTAAATATGCAGGCTGTAAAACCAAAACAATGAGCTAAAAGAAGCTAAAACGCTCCATAGAGCTGAAGGGGAACTGGTGATAATTTTCTGTGGGTTTGTTAATACGAATGACCACTTTCATATTACACTTAGTCATTTGATCCATTGTTGATGCAAAATTATTGACTATAGCTGCTTTAGGTTTATTCTATTTTCTTTTTAAATCACATGAAAAGAATTTTAACTGTCTACTCTCAATAGCTCTGATATATAAGTGATGTTTACAAAGCTCGGATTTTTTGAACAGTATGTCATCGTGTGGGATCGACTGTGCAATTATCAGATGACATCTGCTCAAAGAAAACAAATACTTTTTTATATCATTGCACTGCTACAGACTCTAGCTGGTCTCCAAGGCAACTGCAGGCTGGTCCACTGAGAGCATGCTTTGTGTTGACATGGTAACAAGACACCTCCTACCACGCATGTTTGCTACCAGGCTCACAGTCCTGCAGGGTGGAAGCGTATAGTTTCAGGCATGTTTGTATGTTCGTAGAGACTGAGTCAGAATGTGTGTATAGTCTGTATGGATGTCTTCTCCAAACCAGTCAGCAGGCGTTTAATGTTGTTTATATTTTGGTACTCAGGTTACTAGGATACGGGGTTGAGTCAAGTTTTACAGCTGATGGTCAGCAGCAACCAGAGACCAAGAAAATGTGTTCTGCTGTTCCTTCTGGTCTCCCAGATGTTGAACCTCTGCATCGTTAAAATAACTTTTTTGACATTTATCCATGTGGATACAGCAGTTTGTGTATTTTTTTTTTTTAAATGTCAGGCACATGTTGAGGGGAAACACCCCAGGTGAATAGGGTAAAAAATGAAACTAATATCACCATGAAACTTCCCCAGTTGATTACTTGTACAAGTTTTCTGAAATGTTATGTTTAAATATGCAAATGAGGCATTATCTTATTAAATATGTGCTAATTTGCATACATTTTCAGAACAGAGATCTGAACATTGGATAAAGCCAGGTTCAAAATGATTGTTTCATTTTGTTGACATATTAGAGTCAAAGGTTTTTACAGAGAGAACTTTTCGCCATGTTTTTAGGAATAAATGTTGTATAAATCAGGCTGTGAACGATATATGAACAATCCCCTCTGTAAAAACCTTCAGAATATAGATAGGAATGAAACTGAAAAGATGGTGGATGTTAGTGCTATTGAAGTGGAGACTTCTGGCTCTGAGTCTGAGAAAAAACAACTAATTTTAAAGATATGGATTGTAAAATTTCATACATTTTGAAGAACACTACAGGTTTAACTAATAGATATCACTTGAAACTTCCCAGTTGATTACTTACATTAAGACAATTAGTTTTTGTATTACAAGTTTTCTGAGATGTTATGTTTAAATATGGAAATGAGGTATTATCTAACGGTAACTTTTGGTGAATTTAGGAGAAATCTACAGACGCAAATAGATGCAAATAGACACTTAAATGTGTATCTTGGATGTTTTCTTTCCACTAGTCTGAAAGAAGACATGTTATGGAAGCAAAAAAGCCCAAATTGACCAGTGCATGAAAAACAATAGGGTGTCTCCCCTTCAGTTATACCCCGAGTAGTCACAAATACATCTTATACAATGATCAAAAAGCTAATGTCATCATGCAAGAACTGTACAACTAAAGCACATCTTCAGTTAATTGAGACAAACAGTTCCTCGCCCCTTCACTCTCACATTTTACTTCATTGTGGGAGGAAGTTGCCTGCCTTTGCAAACTGCGATAGATAAGCGCTGTCAAGTCATGTCGTATAGATCGGAGATAAGATTGGTGAAGTAGCTCAGTTGGGTAGAGCGGGTCGTCCTTTAACCAGAAGGTTGGTGGTTTGATCCCCAGTTCCTACTGTCTGCATGTTGTAGTGTCCTTGTGCAAGACACTGAACCCCAAGTTGCTCCCCCACTGCTTCAATGCTTAGGATGGGTTAAAGGCAGAGGTCAAATTTCCATGTAGTACCTGTATGTATATGACTATTCTAATAAAGTTTAAGTTTAAATATCCACTTCATTTGTGTTCTAATGAATCCCGTGCTGCATATTTTGCACATGAAATGACAAATGACAAAGATATAGTCCCATTTCTGTAACAGGCTAAGCTACCATCATCCATCTGCATGTATTACACTCCATATGTGTCTTTTTTTGCCAGCAACTGAAGTGATGAGCCACATTGCAGGAAGTGGCAACTGAGAGAGAGACTGTGTGTGGGTGGGTGCTGAATTGCTGGAGGCCTATATCCTCTTACATGTTCACTTGTGCCTTTTCAGTGGATGAAGAATAGCAGTCTCATGCCCCACTTTTGTCTTCGGCACCAATAACACCACTACTACAAGCTGCCAAACACAGTTTGTGTACCTGTGTATTTGAGCAGAAGCGCTTTTCAAGCTTACAAGTGTAAAGCCAAGACCGCAACCACAGCAACGAAGCTGTGCTCAATCCTGCAGAAGCTCACAGATTTTCTCTCTTTGAGATGCTGCACTTGTGCACCCTCTGCTGGGTCATTAGTGTAGGCCTACATATCTGAGGTGAAATAAGTTTGTGTTTTATACACATATACATAGAGAGGACTGAAAGTACACATTACACATTAAATCGTTTAGACTATAAAATGTTAGAAACATCAGAGAAATTCTCATCACAGGTTCCCAGATGAAGGTGACTTTTTCATATTGCTTTTTATTGCCTGAGCCACACTCCAAAATATTTTTATATTTTATTAAACAGAGAGAACCGGCAAATCCTCACATTTAGAAGCTGGAAACATCACATTTATTATTTTTTTTATTTTTATTTATTTATTTATTTATTTATGTATTTATTTATTGATTTATTGATTTATTGATTTTTAATTCATCCTCCTTAAACTTAGTGTTGATTAGTTTTATGTCAATCGACTAACTGTTTCAGCACTAGTAGGCCTAATTATAGGCTAAGATAATTGTGGGTATTGTTTTTGCATGGACAGAGAAAGAAAGAAAGAAAGAAAGAAAGAAAGAAAGAAAGAAAGAAAGAAAGAAAGAAAGAAATGTACAAAATATTTATTTTGGACTGCACTAAAGGCATGTTGCCTTCAAGTACCTTCAGGTAGGCTAACACTTTTATAGCTTAAAGACAAAAACACCGTTATATCAACGGAATTTTTCATTTGGTTTTATTTTGTTTACTTTGTGCCGCAGGATAAAAACGAAGAGCTCAAATCTGATTGTCTATACACTATAAAAGTATTACACCGTTAATTATAAAGGATTATTAGCCGTAAACTTTAAGTTTTAAAATTCTGTTTAACATGAAGGCAACCTCAGTCTTGTAGCTCTGCTTTGGCCAATAGTATCTCGGCATTGTCCTCCAAGTGCTGTGACGTAGGACGCAAATACGTAACTACAGCGTAACGCACGTTTGGGTCCAGGAGGCGCCGTTGGAAGTTTGAAGAGGGTTAGATATCTTATATTTTCACGTTTTAAAATGTAATATTCAGCTAATGTCTGTTGTTGTATAGCACAGTACGTTCAGTCAGTTCGGGCTGAGGTTTAAATCCGCGCGTTTACCAACGTTACTGCTGTTGTTTTCCCTCTGTATTGACTGTAGCAACAAAGCTAACATTATTAGCAACAATGCTAACAGCAAGTTCCATTCATTCTGTGTAGCTGCAGCTAACTTATGGTAGCAAACAGCTAGTTTGCTATGATACTGCATTAGATAACATTGTCGTCTTGTGAAACAGAGATAACTTAACAGCAGTTAAAGCGGCAGTAGGCAACAATTTTTTGGCATAATTTGGCAAAAATTCCATAATCACCTTTCAGCATATTGTAATTCAAGTGTTCTGAGAGAAAACTAGACTTCTGCTCCTCCTCATGGCTCTGTTTTCAGGCTTTAGAAAAATCTAGCCCCGTGACGGCAGATTTTGACCAATCACAGGTCATTTTAGAGAGAGAGAGCGTTCCTATTGGCTGTGCTCCGGTCATGTGACCAGAACTTGGCTTCCTTCAACAGATTTTACAATGGCGGCTGCCTCACAAACTTTCTCATTTTAAAGCTAAACAGTAACTACAAGATAATTCTGAGAACATTTGAGGAGAGAAATAGTCATTACAGTAACAGAATATTGATTCATATTTGATCAGCGCTGCCTAGTTTGACCGTTTGGTCAGAGTTCGCGAGTGATTGACAGCCGGCTCTCATAGACGGCAGCTGGGCAGCGGACCTTGTTTTCCTCCGGTAAGTGAAATCCTTCAGATGCCGTTGGGAGCACCGGAGGATACAGTAGGACACAGAGGAACATGTTTTTTTTCAGGTTACCTGTTTCATGTACTACTGTCACGATATAGCGGCCGTTTTCTAAAAATAACTTTTTTAAATCATATTTGCGCCAATATCGCATACTGCAGCTTTAACATAGTCTTAAGATTAATTGTTGACATTGTGTCTTTTGTTCCAGCCAGCTAAGTTCTAGCTAAGTCCCTTCTGGTCACACGGACCCATCATGTATCGACCCAAACCCACTCTGAAGGACCGACAGCAGCTGTACAAGCTCATCATCAGCCAGCTCCTCTATGACGGATACACAGGCATCGCCAACAGTCTCATCACTGAGGTCAAACCTCCGAATGTGGTGTCGCCCTCTGAGCAGCTGATGCAGCTGGCAAAGATAGGTGAGACCTCCCTGTTCCCCCCCATGTCTGCATGTTTGAGAAGGGGATTATTTTTTTATCAATATTGAGATCACGACTTTTCATTGATTTTAGGGGCAAAATATTTTTTATTGTACTTTCACATTTAAATAAACAGAGCACTGCTTTCACTTCCCAACAATCCCAACAAAGCAAATGTGGAACAAATAGTATGTTTGTGTGGGACAATGTGGGACATGTTACTAATGCTGAGAGGTAGTCTACAATTTTGATATAATGTTTATCTAACTTAAAAATAAACATTTCTATTCTGCCCCTTACCTCGTAAAATCTCTACACATCTCTTTTTGAGTCGCATGTTTCTTGTGAGACTCGCATGAACTGTGTCGCTTGGCAAATTTCGCAAAAAACTCTGAGATTCGCCTTCCACCAGCTTTTCCCAGTCTTTGTTGTAGCTGCTCTTCCTTTTCTTTGTGGTAGTTTCCATCATATTCCGCCTAAATCTGCATAGCTTTTGACTTTGTGGTGACTCGCAATTTTCCCTGTTGGGCATAGCGTAGCAAAGACGATGACAGGTAAATCTGCATTTGACCCACAGTGGACTTTTGAAAACTGGAGCCAATGAGACATCGTCTCATTATGTGGGATGTAGGACAACGGATAAAAATGCTGTGCAGTCCCTCATAAAGTGGGTGCACCTGGTCACCCTACTTCCATGTTGTTCCTGCTGATGTCCAAATCTTTGCATCAAAATAGGACTGAATCTCCTAGAAGCAAAATAAAATTGTACCAAAACGTTCTACCCCAAATTAAATCAGCAGAGCGCTGCTTTCACCTTCACATTGTGCTACATTCAGACTAATTGACAAATCTTTGCATCAAAATAAGATTTCAAATAAGGTTCTTCTTCACATGATTTCAGTGCACTTTCATTTTGCCCATCTGATCTACTCTATATTACTCTTCTATTCTGGACTGCTGTTGCAACATTCAGGAAACTTTTTCAAAGGCTGTGCGCTAGTGATGCGTGGACAGAAACAGAAACATTGCATGCGATAATGTACCTTCTCTTCCCCTCTTTCTCTCTCTGTCTCTCTCAGACACACACACACACACACACACACACACACACACACACACACACACACACACACACCAGCCGTGGTGGCGGCACGTCATTTTAACACATTCCGTGTAGGCTTGCCCCGGTAGTTACCAGTGTTACACGGTGGTCGGGCAAACACCGATTACATTACTTGCCCACCGCCCCCACCATCGTTTCGCGTTTTTTATAGAAATAAAACCCATTTAGTTCATTGTGGCGTATCAGCGGCATGCTAACGATTAATTGTGCAGCCCTGTGTTTGAGCCATGTGTGATAATTCAAGAGGCCCTAATTGTACATTTTCCATTGTTTTTCCAGGGATGGAGAATGACGACAGTGCGGTCCAGTATGCCATCGGGCGCTCAGATACAGTGGCACCCGGTGTGGGTATTGATCTGGAGTTTGATGCCGATGTCCAGACCATGTCTCCAGAGGCATCAGAGTATGAGACCTGCTATGTAACGTCCCACAAGGGTCCGTGCCGCGTCGCTTCTTACAGTCGTGATGGCCAGCTGATCGCCACCGGCTCTGCCGACGCTTCCATCAAGATCCTGGATACAGAACGCATGCTGGCCAAGAGTGCTATGCCTATTGAGGTGAGGCAGATTTGAGATCAGAGCACACTGCACATTTTTAATCCAGCAGGTTTATGTTTACTGTTGTTTTTGTGTCTTTATATGTCAGGTGATGATGAATGAAACAGCGCAGCAAAACATGGAGAATCATCCCGTGATTCGAACGCTGTACGACCACGTAGACGAAGTCACCTGCCTCGCCTTCCATCCGACTGAACAGATTCTGGCTTCTGGCTCAAGAGATTACACCCTCAAACTGTTTGACTACTCAAAGCCCTCTGCAAAAAGAGCATTTAAATATATACAGGTCAGGTTTTGTACACTTAATTTTTCTTTTTTTGGGGGGAAATGATAGTTGTTGTGTTGGAAGTGGAGATTCCAACGTAAACACGGCTGGGAAATTGCAACATTTCAATTTTGTAAAACTACGCTGCCTACTATAATTATGTTGTAATCCTATCGTGTCTCCATCTATTTCCCAACAGGAAGCAGAAATGCTGCGTTCTATCTCCTTCCACCCGTCAGGTGACTTCCTGCTGGTGGGAACGCAGCACCCCACCCTCCGCCTCTACGACGTCAACACCTTCCAGTGCTTCGTGTCCTGCAACCCGCTGGACCAGCACACGGACACCATCAGCGGCGTCGGCTACAACCCCAGCGCCAACAGCTACGTCAGCTGCAGCAAGGACGGCAGCATCAAGCTGTGGGACGGCGTCTCCAACCGCTGCGTGACCACCTTCGAGAAGGCCCACGACGGAGCCGAGGTCTGCTCCGCCATCTTCTCCAAGAACTCCAAGTACATCCTGTCCAGCGGCAAAGACTCCGTGGTCAAACTGTGGGAGATCTCTACAGGCCGGACGCTGGTCAAGTACACAGGTAAGGAGGACGGGATTTACTAGAACCACAGTGCAGATTCATACGGGGAGAAGTGTTATATGTTAGAATGATTTATATTTAAAGGGAAAATTCACCACTTTTTATAAAGATGTCCAATCAGTGTTGAAGGATAATTGTAGTTCATAATGCAATAAATTCCTCAGTGCGTGCGACTGTATATTGTGTCCCAGGATGCATTGCGCACAAACTACTGACGCCCAGCCAAAATCTAGTGAAGCAGAGTTACGTCTATACTTACGCAGGTTATAAAAAAAAATGATCCGTAGTCTGAACCAGTGTGAACCAAGACGGCAACAACTCTTTATTATTTTCCACATTTTCAACCTCAGCGTATTACAGCTTCACTCCTTGCCGTTTTACATTTCATAATAAAAGCCCAACTCTTCAGCCTTTTCTCTGTCGGCCTAGTTGGCACTGTTGGCTCTAGTCTGCCCGTGTCTGAGTTTTTTTTCGGCTGATTCAGCATGTTGAGTTGGCGGCGGAGCTCGTCGGTGAGAGAAATCGCTCTGATTGGCAGTTCAATTTAAACGAATCAGTGCACGAGAAGAGAAACGGACGTGAGGAAAGCAACGAGTAAAGTCAAGAGGACACAGAAGACTCTTCTCATTTTTCATCTTCATCTCATCTGATCATTCCAACACACGGATATTTTCTCAACGACATGACAATCTGGAATGAAGCTAAGTGGTGAGTGAGAGTGGTGTGAAAACGTTCGGCAGACGCCGCTTTGTTTCATATACGTATCATAACAACGGCTTCTATATCCTCCGTCCTCGGTCTTCCTGTTTCCCTTTTTGAATGATGAATACAGACTACTGCCGCCTGCTGGTGTGGAGAGTTATTTCCTCTCATGCAGGCGCAGAATGTACGAGGTAACTGATTGACTTTATAATCGATGACGTCCATTACATCTACATACTACTTTCATTTGAAAGTTACTTTACAATATTACTGTCTGTGCGGAGTAATATGTTACTGATTACACTACTATTGCGCTACTTTCACCACAGTAGTCGCAGAAGTACGACTAGGCATTATAAAATGGAAGAGGGTAATGTTGTTTAATAGCGGCTAATCAAAGTACAGAAGGTCAAGTTTATTGCAGTTCATTACAAATCCAGTGGTGGGCGATATTGTGGAGCCTATAGACGTGTGTCCATGTGGCGTTTTCTCTTGTTGTATGATAGACTAGCAGCGCTCCTTTGTTTTTTTTTTCTATTTGGGCTACTGTCAACATTGTTTTTTCACCATGAGCACCAACTTGCAGCCGTTGTGTTAAAAGGAATACAGTTTACGGAGCAAGAAAAGTGTCAACATTTCCACCTATCTTCTACCACGTTACAGAGTGACTGTTTTTCATCACTCTGACCACATTATCAGGAACATGCGGAGTGTTGCAGCTCCTTCTAATATCTGTTTTCTGAAAGCCTGCCAAGTTCTGTGAACGATGGCGTCATCTTCTTACGTGTCTGCAGTTAATTCTTGCAGTAACAGGAGAATACGTCTTTCCTTCTTCAATTTACTTTTTTCTTTGAAAGGTGGTGAAGTGAAGTGTACGTGCAGTTCTCCGTCGGTACTTTTTTCTCGGCCATGTCGTCATGTTGTTTGTGTTTCAGGTGATGGAACAAAATGCTCCAGTTTCCTCTAGAAACCTCAGCTATTTTCCGACAGTATTAACGTTTAGTTTCTTTTTGTTCTGTATGTTTACTGAAGCCAAAGTGAGCCCAAACAACAGACATGGCATCTTGTTTCTCTGTGAGCACTTCCTCACCTGTACTCAGGCCCCCAGCTGGTGTTTCTTCAACACTTTGAGTCATTACATCACTTAGAGCTGCGAGGTGAAACAAATGAACCCCAAAAACACGCGCTGACTGACAGTGACTGGTTGTAATTTTGGGGTTTAACTTATTGCAATCTGTCATTATCTGCATCTACAGTGCATTCAGGGAATATTCAGACCCCTTCGCTTATTTCACATTTATTTATTTTGCAGTCTGAAGGCCTTTACACCCCGGGGGTCGTGGCGATTTAACGGCACGAAAATGCAAAATATATGTTTAGGGCTTTTATTGTGAAAGGTAAGAACAGAAGGAGTGGATCTGGTCTGCGCTGCCTTTGTCGAGGTTCAAAGGAGTAATAAAGTTTGTCAATGTTCCGCTCTGATTTGATATGAATAGTCTCCGTGGTGAAGTGACCGTCCCCCCCCCCCATGTCTGTTTCTAGGCGCGGGGCTGAGCGGCCGTCAGATGCATCGTACGCAGGGCGTGTTCAACCACACCGAGGACTACGTGCTGCTGCCAGATGAGCGAACCATCAGCCTGTGCTGCTGGGACTCGCGCACGGCCGAGAGGAAGAACCTGCTGTCTCTGGGACACAACAACATCGTCCGCTGCATCGTCCACTCGCCCACCAACCCGGGCTTCATGACCTGCAGCGACGACTTCAGGGCCCGCTTCTGGTACCGCCGCACCACCACAGACTGAGACACATCCAGGCCGCCACGTTTCTACTCACTTCATCTCCTACGTCTGAGAACCAGACAGGATGCTGGACTCTCCGTGACCTCAGTGAACTCACCACTCTCTTCTGGTCTGTGGTGTCCATTTTGATTTCATTTGAAACTGCAGTGGAACTTGCTGGACAGGACTTAAAGGGTAACTTTGGTATTTTTCAACCTGGACCCTATTTTCCCATGTTTTTGTGTGTCTAATGGGGACAACACTTTCTAAAACTGGTCCAGTATTGAGGGAGAACGCTGCAGACAGCAGCTGCTAAACGGGCTGTAGTGTAATCGCTCGGGGCGACTCCTCACCGTCAGTGTACGTCCACTAAAAGATCTTGTTTTTACCACTGACAGGCTCAGATTTTTATTATAAGTGTCTGATAACATTATGGAACGGACCCTACGGAGAAATAAAACACTTTTCTATACGTTTCACTTCCTGTTTGTTATTGTGTCATGTCACTTAATGCTGGAAGACAACGGTGAAAACTAGGGCTTTAACTAATAATAGTTGAAGGAATTTCCCCTGTGGTGATAATGATCGGCTCAACCGCGTGATATGCGGTATTATTGCCTTCTTATTTTTTTGGCAAATTACTTTATTTATCCTGACTTGTGCTATATAAATAAGCTTTATTGATAGGCTATTATTAAGTATATTGTTGCTTTATAAATGACAAAGATTAAAATTTTAAAATGATGCAGCGTTTTTTTAAACTGAGGATCTTTGGTTACGTCTGGTTGCTATGATACGGAATATCTGCAGAAGTCAAAATGTCTGCACAAGGTAGAGAACTCTCTGGATGAAGGGAGTGCTGAAGCTCGTAGGGAGAGAGGACGTGTATTAATTTCTCCTCCATTGTTGTTGTTCAGCACTTGTACATGTAGGATGTGACGGTTGGTCTTTGTGGTATTTGTCCCGCCTCTCCTCCATTGGGATTGGACGGCTGGTTAGAAAGTGATGGCAGCGTTTTCACAAAGTTGAACATTTTTCAACTCTCCCAGAAAAAAACACCAAATCTGCAGCGCTCAGCGCAGAATAGACGCTCAGCGCCTCGTCATGTAGCTGGCATTTGAAGCATTGCATAAATATGCGGCGCTCCCATTGCAAAGAATTCAAAAAAGAAAATGTGAACATAACGGTTGTGGCGGATGCTCACCATCCCCTGCAGTTGGCTTGTCAGTAACGTGGCAATATTGCGGTTATTGCGACAGCCCTAAAAACTAATGATCATATTCATTGTCGTATAATCCATTTTCTTTATTATTCGATAAGTTGTTTGGTCTATAAAATGGTGATATATGTTTCCCAAAGCCCAAGATGACGTCCTCAAATGTCTTGTTTTGTCCACAACTCAAAGATATTCAGTTTACTGTCATAGAAGAGTAAAGAAACCTGAAAATATTCACATTTAAGAAGCTGGAATCAGAGAGTTTTTGTAATAACAAATTGCTCAAACCGATTAATCGATTATCAAAATAGTTGGCGATTAATTTAATAGTTGACAACTAATTGATAAATCGTTGCAGCTCTAGTTGTCAGACACATATAATGACTATCTGAGCCTGTCAGCGACAAAAACAAGAACTTTTAGTGGACGTACACTGATGGTGAGAAGTTGACCCGAGTGATTACATTACAGCTTGTTTAGCAGCTGCTGTCAGCAGCGTTCTCCCTCAATACTGGACCAGTTTCAGAAAGTGTCGTCTCCATCAGTCACTTAGACACAAAAACATGAAAATAGGGTCCATGTTGAAGTAATTGCACCATCTTTGTCATAAAGCACATTTCCTCTAAATGTCTTCTCTTTTTGATAACAACACTTTGTGAATGATACGCTGAACCTGTCCTCCTTTCACTGCTTGGAAACTTCCACTCTTCTCGCATCACGGATTTCTCAGTTGGAGGTCGTCATTGACAACCAAGTTGTTTTTGTTTTCTTTTTTGTCTCTGTCCTTGTAATTCAGGATTTTTTATTAAACATTTAAAAGAAACAAGCCTCTTCTTTGAATTTGACGGGGAGTAGAAGTCCCCTTCAGAACTCATAACCACAGCGATGGTAATATCCTGTTAGATATTTTAAGACCACAGTTGTTGCTGCAAAAAGTCAGCAACCTGCAGGGAGCACAGATGGGCAATGATATACCACAACACACACGCACATGCACGCACAGTCATAGTTGATACACATGTGCTTATTGTGGTATTTGTTTCCATCCGGCTTAATTCATTAATAGAAGAAGTTGAAGGAGGTTAAATATCGCTCCAAACTTACACTAAATTTTGGCGAGGAAAAACTGTCATGGCCATTTTCAAAGGGGTCCCTTGACCTCTGACCTCCAGATATGTGAATGTAAATGGGTTCTATGGGTACCCACGAGTCTCCCCTTTACAGACATGCCCACTTTATGATAATCACATGCAGTTTTGGGAGAAGTCATAGTCAAGTCAGCACACTGACACACTGACAGCTGTTGTTGCCTGTTGGGCTGCAGTTTACCATGTTATGATTGGAGCATATTGTTTTATGCTAAATGCAGTACCTGTGAGGGTTTCTGGACAATATCTGTCATTGTTTTGTGTTGTTAATTGATTTACAATAATAAATATATACATACATTTGCATAAAGCTGCATATTTGCCCACTCCCATGTTGATAAGAGTATTAAATACTTAACAAATCTCCCTTTAAAGGGACTGTATGGAAGTTTTTACATGTATAAACATTTACTTGTTTTTTTATTGCCAATCTGTGAACAGGTTGTAACCTATAACCTAAAAAATTAGACCTTGCGCAACTTTCTTGGTTTCCTCCATCAGCCTGTAGACTGCTTTTAGTATGAAAAATGCATACCGTTTTTTTCCCAGGAAAATCCAACGGATGTGATGTCATGTGCGTGCTCGCGAGTACCTTTATTTTCAACTCCGCTTACAGGGTTAACAGCGTGCAACCATAGCTAACAGTTAGAAACGGAGTCCGCTAAAGCCAACAATGCTCGCTCACGTCTACGTAGTGCGAGCACATGCGCGAGCAACAGGGCACTGACTGTCGTTGACTCAACGGCCACAGGTGTCGCTGTTAACAAGCAATTTCTGATTATTCCATTTTATTCCCTTTAAAGGGACTGTTTGTAAGTCCTAACACTTATAGATCATTGCGGGTCGGTGTCTCATGTGAGCTTGCGTGTTGCTACACTGTTCAGACTCCAACACAAACTACACGGAAGCACCAAAACCGCAAAGTTATATCTAGTGAAGCCCCTCTTGCAAAACAGTGTTGGCTCTTCCTGCTTCAGCCTCCCGACCGCGCTCAGAAGACACAGAGGAGACCGTAGATTTGGTCTCCAGGGCCGGAGTCTCTGCTCCTCTGCCTGCCTGCTTGCCTTCACTCACACACCGGACTCGTTCTCACTCGCTCTCTCGCTCCACCTCTCACGTACATGCACACTTCAGAAGAGTTAGTTTAGCTCTGAGAATATCTAGTGGATGTACAGTGGATGATTGTGCAGAAATAAATGCTGCAGCTCCTCCAGACCAACAGAGGCTTCCCGTGTCTTGTGAAGTGACGGGGCTCCGCAGCAAGTTACGTTATTGTCTCCGACCGGGTCGGAAGGCTGAAGCAGGAAAAGCCAACACTAGGATCAGCATTGATTCATGGAGAGACCTTCGTCTGGTCAGCTAACATTACTGCCAAGCAGGTGAAATATAGAGTGATATTGTGGTTTTAGCTGACGTGTGTCGCCTCACTGTTTTGACCGATGCTCGTTCACGTCTATGTAGAGCGAGCACAAGCGCGAGCAACAGGACGCTGGCTTTCGTTGACCTAATGGCCACAGGTGTCGCTGTTAACAAGCAATTTCTGATTCTTACGTGGAGTCCCTTTAAAGGTCCCATAATGTAAAAAGTGACATTTTCACGGCTTTTATATTATAAAGCAGGTTTAAGTGCTGTATAAATACTGTGAAAGTATCGAAACGCTCAATCCACAGAGAAATACCCAGCCCGTATTCAGAAACTGAGCTTTTGAAACAAGCCGTCAGGATTTTTGTCCATTTGTGATGTCACAAATATACAATATTTAGACCATTTCAAAGTTTTAAACGTAAACATTCTAAATGAGTCCCAGTATATTTCTTGTTGCAGTGTATGTGAATGACATCAGCTGACAGGAAGTAAACATGGACCCAAGCTGTTGCCTAGCAACGCAATTCTGTTGCAATTCCATTATAATTCCATTAATATGCACTTAAACGGAGCGTTTCAGACAGAGGGTGAATACAGGTATATTCAAGCAGACAGCATGAGGAACATAAAAGGTTTTTTAAACATTAAAGTATGTAAACATGTTCTAGTAGCAACCCAAAATACAAGTATGAATCTGAAAATGAGCATGATATGTCCCCTTTAAGGTACATTTTGAAGAGATAAAAAAATGTGTGATTAATCGTGATTAACTATGGACAATCGATTGGCAGCCCTAGTTTAGTGACATCCTCCAAAATAATCAGAAAAACATAAAGAAAACGAAGAGGAAAAAGCTCCTGATTTCCTGCTGGCCTCCAGCCTGCACCCTCAGATTGGAAGGTCACGCTGCCCCATCACTCCTCTGCATTCCCCAACCCCCCCAACCCAGACTCTCCCAGACGCTGCTGTCTGTGTTGTCCAGACAACAACGAGTGAAGCTGCAAGAATTTCTGCTTCAAACAAACTAAACTCCCCCCACCACCTCCACCTCCACCTCCACCTCCACCAAACCAAATCCTGCCTTATAAATCCGTCACACGTATGGAGGAATGTATCAGACTTATACGAAAAGAGGAAGCAAAAAATCCCTCCAGTTAGTTGGAAAAGTAAACTAGTGACAACTTGAGTGATGCACTTCTGCTTTATCAGGAAGATGGAAAGAAAGATCATGAAGCTGAGTGAAAAAATAAAAAAAAACAGTGGTGGGGTGGGGCAGCTGCAGAGAAGGGGGTGGGGGGGGTGTCTCTCCGGCCAATGGGGCTCCAGGAAAGCAGCCCCTTCAGTGACATGGAGCTCAGTGACCCGCCCCCGGGTGTAAAACAGTGTGTCTGTCAGTGACAGCTCAGACAATATGCTGGTGAGACACAGACGAGGAGTAAATCCACACACACTCATGGCTGAGATGGTTCACTGAAACAAACCCCCTGTGAACGGACTGATTCTCTGTGTGGACACAACTGCTTAACAAACATGGTGAGTGCAACAACTTTCTGTTCCAACTCAGTTTAACTTTGAATGATGTCTGTTGTATCTGCACTGTTTTGCTCTCTCCAGAGGAATGTCCCTGCAGACCACCTGCTTGGATTTCAATTTAATTTGCGGTGTCAGCTATACGGCCTATTTCTACACACACAGCCTCTCTGACCTGCTCTACTGTAGGCTGTAACCTGACACACAGCTGAGAGGGAAACTTTACGAGCCTCATTAACACACCAGTCTTTAGAAGGGAGATTATCAGCTCAGGCTGCTCACAAACACATAATTGGGGGACGTTAAGGCAGATGTTTGATTTCTTAAATGTTGCACATGTGAATCTGCATGTCACTTGTACATCTGATCTCTAAAACCTTGTTCACATTTTTTGCTGTATTCTGTGTGAACCTTTTTTGTGGCTGCTTCGGTTCCCATTCTCGCCTTTTGAAACCGCACATTCTCGGTCCAGCTTGATATCCTCTTTAACCCACAGCTGCTGTCACTCATTGACCCGGATGTTTTGGTGAAATATGGTGTCGAATTTTAAGTTTGATTACTTTGTTGTTGGTGAACTCGTTTTCGGAAACTGTTTGCAGCCTGACCAAGACATGATTGATGCATGTGTGTTTGCAGCTTTTTCTCTCCAAGAGTGGGTGTTTGTTAAAGGACCCCCAGAGTAACTAGATGGGACTGCCAGGTAGCCGGCAGCAGATGGAGAACAGATTACATTCAGTTCAAGAGAATCGGAAAATGTCTCACTCTTCTTCTACAGTTTCTCAACAGGTTTGCTAAGAATAGTTTTGATTGATGGGTTGATTAAAAGTACAGAATAACTGCACAGAGTAGTCACACTTGACAGTCAGTGTCACGTTTTGCCCGTAGACTGTATATAAGAAGTGGACGTAGTCACCCATTGGTTTGTGGACTGCGGTTTTGAAGCCTCGTGTTCGGCATTTTGGTCGTCGCCATCTTGTTTTTTTGCAACCAGAAGTGACAAAAGAGGGTGGAGCTAAGTACAACCGAGGCCAATCGTGACGTTGTTGCCGAAACCTAACTAAGTGGTTTTGTTGCCCCCTGCTAGTGCTGCACCTTAATTCACGCCTCAGTGAGGCAAAACGTGACATTGACACGCTATCCTCTGGTGGACAGGCCGGTCTATTATACGGTTTGCCGTGATATCGGGTTGAATAATGACTGAACTTTCACTCTCAAGTGAAAAAGACTGCAAGCTATGAAACATGGATGTTAAAAGGTGGTCCAAGACTCTATTGACCATAGACTGTATATAAGAAGTGGACGTAGTCACCATGACGTCACCCATTGGTTTGTGGACTACGGTTTTGAAGCCTTGAGTTCTGCATTTTGGCCGTCGCAATCTTGTTTTTTTGCAACAAGAAGTGACACGAGAGGGTGGAGCTAAGTACAACTGAATGCTGAATAAGACGTTTTTAGGAGAACAAAACATTATAATTAACTTTGATGAAGTGAAAACACACTGTGAAAGGCTTAAAGTTGTAAGATGAAAACACTAACAACTCCCAGACCGGACAACGCCGTGGTATCGGCCTGTCAATCACAAGGTAGCCCCGCCCTAAAGCATCCCCTGCTTTATGGTCTATCTGACTCTAAATGGGACCATAATTTACTAAATGAACATCATGCTGTATTGAAGAAGACTTGAAACTAGCGATTAAGACCATAAACTCATGTTTACAATGTTTACTGAGGTAATAAATCAAGTGAGAAGTAGGCTCATTTTCTCATAGACTTCTGTACAATCAGACTTCTTTTAGCAACCAGAGGAGTCGCCCCCTGCTGGCTATTAGAAAGAATGCAGGTTTAAGGCACTTCAGCATTTGCTTCACTTTTCAGACTGCCGAGGTGTGAATATTACACACTTGTATGAAGGTGCAGTACCAGCAGGGGGCAACAAAACTACTCACTTAGGTTCAGGCAACGTAAAGTAAGTACAATACGTACGGAAACAACATAACATAAGTGCGGAAAACACGTCACTAATGTAACTCACTTTTTATTATATGTCACTAACTCTGAGCGTAGCATATTCACGCGGATACGTTTACTTTGCAGTCAGTTCAGACCACATGGCGTACAAATGACACGCCAAAAGCAACGCCAATTGCACGCTTTTGCCTTGCGCCTATCGTGCCATTCATACACCTTTTCATGCGACTGGGCTGCATTATCTAGAAGAAGAATTTTAATTGTAAGGCACTTTTCAAGCTCCATAGGCAGCATAAAAAAATTCAGAAATATAAAAAGACAAATTAAATAAAAGAAAAACTAAATAAAAGCACACAGTTAAAAGACCGTAATAAAGAAATTTAACAAGTGAAACTATTAAAATAAACTTAAAATTTTTGGGTGGAAAATGTTTAAAAAGCCTCGACATGATTAATGTAATAACAAATCCTAATCTTCCCAGGTCCTATCTGTAGCTCACAGTAGAGGGAGAGGATATGCATCATCCTGACATTTTCCCATGCGAAGCAACTATGCAACTGAGCTCATCTTATTCATCGCTTCTTTGAAAAAAACACACGACTGGTTTGGTGGATGACTAACAGTCCCTTTAAGCAACCCCATTTCCGTTCTATAAGGTTGTTTCGTATTGGAATTTATTCCTTTTTTAGTTCATTGAGAGCTATTTTGGGATGCCTCGTGTGCTGCTGTCTGTTTTAACCATCTGAGAGCAGGAGTCAGTAGACAGTCATGAGGGTTTATACACAGCAGGAGGCTGGCATGGAGAAGTGGCAGCATTCTCTTCACAGCCCACTCCGGGAAGTTAAAATACGTTTAATTCTCCATCTGTCCTGTGTGTTATCCAACCAGCTGTCCATGTGTTTTTCTGCTGAGGATTATTCATCTATCTCATCGTTCATCATGTAAGGATATATGCCAGCTGGGCTATAGGCTCCTGAGTATGAAAACACGATTAACTGAGTCAACGACAGGCGGCAACCTCCGGGTCTGAAAAGTGAAGCCAACGCTGAAGTGCCTTAAACTTTCATTCTTTCTAACAGCCAGCAGGGGGCGACTCCTCTGGTTGCTAAAAGAAGTCTGATTGTATAGAAGTCTATGCGAAAATAAGTCTACTTCTCACTTGATTCATTACCTCAGTAAACATTGTAAACATGAGTTGATGGTCTCAATCGCTAGTTTCAAGTCTTCTTCACGGCTCCTTTCACAGTGTGTTTTCAGTTCATGAAAGTCGATTATAACCTTTTGGTCTCGTTCTTTCGGTTGTACTTAGCTCCACTCTCTCGTGCCACTTCTGGTTGTACAAAGCCAAGATGGCGACAGCCAAAAACCAAGATGGCGACGGCCAAAAACCAAGATGGCAACAGCCAAAAACCAAGATGGCAACAGCCAAAAACCAAAAACCAAAAACCAAGATGCCGACGGCCAAAATGTCGAACTCGAGGCTTCAAAACGGCAGTCCACAAACCAACGGGTGATGTCACGGTGACTACGTCCACTTCTTATATACAGTCTATGGTCAACGGTCAATAGAGACTTGGACCACATTTTAACATCCATGTCTCCTAGCTAGCATTCTTCTTCACTTGAGAGTCAAAGTTCCCTCTTGACCTTGGATGGAGACACTAGTTTGACAAAAGAACTTAACTCAAGGTCAAGGTCCTCTTACTAGCTTTTAGATAGTCTTCTTCTCACGGTCTTCATCAGCAAATGGAGTTTGCTCGGTTGTCATTTACGCGGCTGCATTAACATTGCAGTCACTCTAGACCACATGGCGTACAAATGGCACCAAAAGCAAGAACGGCGTTCTTATTGCACGTTTTTGCCTTGCGCATTCACCTTTTCGTGCGACTGGCCTTCATTATGTGTCATCAATTGTCCTCACTGCCTCTGCTGTCGCTTTGCTATGACTTGCAGGGATAAAACATCGCGCCATAGCACCAGCGTTGGTCACAGAGGACCTTTAAGTGATCCATTAGATGTTCTGCAAACGTGACCGTGTTGCACACAAAGTTAAAAGCAGTGTTTCGCCAAATTGCCCCCATTTGTTTAATGTTATTATAGTATTGTCTCAAAAAGAAAGTAGTCATCTTCAAATGTTTAATGTAGCACCGTTAAATTCACTATAGATAATTTGTGTCTGTCACTGTAAATGTACCAGCTACAAGTAAAGCAACACAGTGACCACATAGTGAATATATTCACTGTGACAGAAGGCAAAAGACGAGACTGAGGAAGTGTGAGTATAAATAAAAGCAGAGTGTGAGCAGTGAGATAAGTTCCTGCCGTGGAGCAGTGAGCTTGCTGTTATCTGCTGCTTCTCACACTGTCGGTTAGTGTCACACCTCTGGGAAACTGCTCCCTGCAGCACATCTTACAATATTACTTCTAATTCTGTTGATAGTTACAGTTTAACATCATTGTTTTAACTCCAACCTGTAGTCCGGCAGCCATAATCAAACACTGAAATTAAGCTGAATCAGCTATTTGTTGGTCGTCTTTCATACTTCTCTAAAAACCTTCAACTAGCTGCAGCAGTGCTCTGATTTCCTTCACTGTTTGTTGAAAGTGGATCATTTTTGTTCTACTCATAATCACTACTAGTGAACTCTGCAGCCCTCAGCAGTGTAATACAGTACCTTACTTTACGTCTATCTGCTTGTAACAAAATAATCTAAGATCAAAGGTCCACTTACTAGATTTTGGAGCTTTCAACCAAATGTCACAGTCTTCCTTTGTTCATATGTTAAAGTCACAGACTGTATATAAGAAGTGGACGTAGTCACTGTGACGTCACCCTTTGTGGACTGCTGTTTTGAAGCCTCGAGTTCAGCATTTTTGCCATCGCCATCTTGGTTTTTGGTTTTGGCCATCGCCATCTTGGTTCTTGGTTTTTGTTTTTTGGTCAGCGCCATCTTGGTTTTTGTTTTTTGGCCATCGCCATCTTGGTTTTTGGTTTTGGCCATCACCATTTTTGCTTTTGGCCGTCGCCGTCTTGGTTTTTGGTCGTTGCCATCGTGGTTTTTGGTTTTGGCCATCACCATCTTGGCTTTTGGCCGTCGCCATCTTGGTTTTTGGTCGTTGCCATCTTGGTTTTTGGTTTTAGCCATCACCATCTTGGATTTTGGCTGTCGCCATCTTGGTTTTTGGCTGTCGCCATCTTGGTTTTTGGCCGTCACCATCGTGGCTTTGTGCAACCAGAAGTGACAGGAGAGGGTGGAGCTAAGAACAATTGAACTGGTTTGACTGACCGTGTAGCTACACAGAGACACATGGATGAGCACACTTATCTCATCATCTTTTCAATTCTCATGAAAAACATGCACGTATAGATGACTGTGAACCAACTGTGTTGTTAGTGTGTCATGATGTTACTCATGTTGACTCAAAATGGTGACTAACAGAGATGCAACATTACAGTCAGCTGACATGATGCACAATCATGTCAGAAGTGGACGTAGTCACCGTGACGTCACCCATAGGTTTGTGGACTGCCGTTTTGAAGCCTCAGTTAGTCATTTTGGCCGTCGGCATCTTGGTTTTTGGTTTTGGCCATCGCCATGTTCGTTTTTGGCCGTCGCCATCTTGGTTTTGGGCCATCACCATCTTGGTTTTTGGTTTTTGGTCGTTGCCATCTTGGCTTTGTGAAACCAGAAGTGACACGAGAGGGTGGAGCTAAGTACAACCGAACGCTGCTGAATAAGACATTTTTAGGAGACCAAAAGGTTATCACTAAATTAGCCGATTACCGTTATGGGTTCATTTCACCCTTTGTGGGTGCTTTGGGAATTGCACGGCTTCTTTTTGTCTTATTTGTGCCGATTTAGCGGCCACAAAAGCTGCGTAATCCCTTTAAGAATTCGCCCGAGAGTATTGATTTGACAATTATGTATTGTTGCTTTAGTTGATATAAGTCAAACAGACGTATTTATTTTAACATTAACAGTCCAAAGAACTGATGGAAGTACATCAAGATTACATCACCATCTTTAATAGGCTTTTTTTGTTGAGTTTTGAAACATATTAAGTCTAGTTATTGTTTGGTTAGTCTTATATAGTAATAAGAAGATTAGCTGTCTACGTGGAATGTCCACTAAACGGTCCTAGGAAGTCTTCATCACTCGTGTGCGTTTGTTTATGAGATTTTGACATAGTTCTCACCAGTTCCCATACAGGAAATACCAGGGCAGCTGTAGCGAGTCAGTGTCACTGCCACGGAGTTAGTCTCCACAGCCTCCTCTTGGATCTGTTTGGGTTGGAGAGTCGGTTGGCAAAGGTGATTTTCCATGGAGCACATCTGAGGATCATATGAGATGATAAAATTGATCGACCAGGAACGAATTCCCAAAATGTCAGAGAACAATTTACTGGGATATCAAATCTGTCTCCCAGTGTTTTTCCCTCTGTTTATCCCAGTCTCCCCCCCCCCCTGCCCCCGTCTCTGTATCTAAGATACTGTGGGAACGTCTAATATGTCATATTTACAGGCTGACTTCCTGTCCACATTCAAGAAAAGAGATTATCTCAACTATGTGCTCTGCCTCATCCTGAACACCCTGCTCCCATCGCTCCGTCTGGGAACATTTTTCTAATTTTTACTGAAGTTTTAATCGTGTGTGACAGATTGGTTCAACGCCACCGTGGGTGTTTTTGTGCCGGGCCCGGCATGTGTCTGGATGTATAATGGATGAGGCGCTGACCTGACCCCGGGGTCGTGCCCAGGCTGTCAAGGGTCAAAAGGTCAGAGTGAACCGAGAGGGCGTCGTTCCCACACTGGGAACCACTTCCTGGACTGGTTCCTGTTCCAGTGGCTCTCTTATTATGTTGACTCAATAGTGCGTCTCTACAGGTGCTCTCTGATTGGATGGGAAAAAGTTTGCAATTACCCAACATCACCGCTCATTCAAAAATGGGGATTTCCATTCTTTAGAATTTACAAAATATCTGATTAATGCACGTCAATGGCTGCAGAATTAATTAGATGAATTATACAGTTTCAGTGAGTCAGTTGTAAACTATTTTACAACTATTGCTGCTACAGCCTCACTTGGTCTGGTCTGACCAGTAGCTTCTGTTAGCTGATGTTAGCTATCTTTAGGTAAATACTACTGAATAACAGACGTTACTGTGTCAGTTCATGAGAGGATTATTAGACATTATGGGTCCCTGGGCAGAGACATGCAAAAGGCTCCACCACCTTTTCTACATAGGAGTAAAACACACAGACGTTATAGTTTAGCCTCTTTTTGTTTATGTCTCTTTGTGGTTGTTTGAGTCTGTAGTCATTTTGAGTCTCTTTGTGGTTGTTTTGAGTTTCTTTGTAGTCTCTTTGAGTCTCTATGTAGTTGTTTTATGTCTCTTTGTAGTCATTTTGTGCCTCTTTGTGGTTGTTTTGTGTCTCTTTCTGGTTGTTTTGAGTCTCTTTGTGGTTGTTTTGAGTCTGTTTGTAATCATTTTGAGTCTCTATGTAATCATTTTAAGTGTTTTTGTGGTTGTTTTGAGTCTGTTTGTAGTCATTTTGAGTCTCTATGTAGTTGTTTTAGGTCTCTTTGTAGTCATTTTGTGTCTCTTTGTGGTTGTTTTGTGTCTCTTTGTGGTTGTTTTGAGTCTCTTTGTAGTCATTTTGTGTCTCTTTGTGCTTGTTTTGAGTCTCTTCGTGGTTGTTTTGAGTCTGTTTGTAGTCATTTTGAGTCTCTATGTACTAATTTTGAGTCTCTTTGTGGTTGTTTTGAGTTTCTTTGTAGTCATTTTGATTCTCTATGTAGTTGTTTTATGTCTCTTTGTAGTCATTTTGTGTCTCTTTGTGGTTGTTTTGAGTTTATTTGTAGTCATTTTGAGTCTCTTTGTGGTTGTTTTATGTCTCTTTGTAGTCATTTTGTGTCTCTTAGTGGTTGTTTTGAGTCTCTTTGTATTTGTTGTATGTCTCTTTGTGGTTGTTTTATGTCTCTTTGTAGTTATTTTATGTCTCTTTGTAGTCATTTTGTGTCTCTTTGTAGTCATTTTATGTCTCTTTGTAGTCATTTTATGTTTCTTTGTGGTCATTTTGAGTCTCTTCCTGGTTGGTACGTGTCTCTTTGAGTGATATTTTGTAGGTGAAGACCAGAGGGGCCCCCCTGACACTTTGGGCTCATTCAGTAATCAGTCATCAGTTCACTGACATTATGACTCATCTCCTTCTGCTTGTGCTACTGTTACAGTGCAATTTAGCATTTAGCATTATCTCATCATTTTCTCTTGTGGCCGCAGTGGAGTTACGTAGTCCTACTTTATCAAGCAAAGACTTTTAAGCTTCTCAAACGTGCACTTTCTCTGTTTTATATCATTGTGAATTGAATGTCTTTGGGTTTTGAATTATTGGTTGGACAAAAAAGTGATTTGAACACGTCACGTTGGAGGTCAGGAAAGTTGTGATGGACATGTTTCACTGTTTTCTTTTTGTTTTTTTTAGAATAAACAGTGAATCAATCAGTTGAAATAATAATCAACAGATAAATAGACGTGGAAATAATCAGCACTTGTAGTCCTACTTGAGTGTTTGGAGTCAGTTTGACATCATATGACTGCGAGTTAAAAATAGAATCATCATGAAAACAATAATCCCGCGTTGTATTGAAGTAGCTTAATTTAGCCTGAGGCGACTTATTGCCTGAACAGAGGCTTTTGAAAGCATTTCTTGCGTTGCGTCTGGCGGGCCGATGTTAATTTGTGAACAGGATGGAGCGGAGAGAGAGAGAGAGAGACGGGAGAGGCAGAGACAGCCGTGCGGTTAAAGTGCTGAAGGCCAGCTGTCAGAAGGCTGATCTGCACAAGCAGGCGTGTGTCAGGAATCCAAAAGAGTCACAGCTGACTCTGACTTTGTTACTGTACTCAGTGGTCAACATGCAGACCCAGGACCCGCAGACACCAGTAAACACGCCACGAGTGGCCTCAATTCAGTGGGTATGCATTAAATTTCGACAAAGCGTCACCAATAATCAGGTCACATGTGGTTTAAATGTCATTTGTGGCCACTGAAACTCTGTAGGCTTTTTTTCCCACACATATCTTCTCACGACCTGGATGGATAAAACACAGTGTGAATGTAACGCAGTTTGTAGTGATGATCATGAAACCAATCAGACGTCATCTTTAGGATACGCTGATGATTCCAAGGAGAAAGTACAACAACGTAAATCTTGGAGGTGGTGCGCTCGCTGGCTGTCATTTGACCCGATGTATTTCACTTGCATGTCTGTAGCATGACCCAGAGGATTAGGCAGGGAGTTTGCTGAGGCTTGCTGTGTGTGTGTGTTGGGGGGGTTGGGGGGGGGGGGGGGGTTTAATAGTCTGCTGCGGTCAGTGTGCTCCACAGGCCTGCATCCCAACAGGTGCTGAGCGTGTTGGACTCTGATGGTGAATGAGCTCTTTGTTGTAGATGATTCACTCTCAGAGAACATGCACACACACACACACACACTTATCAGCTGAGGGGGGTGTGTTTGTTTTGTTGAGGATCCGTCTGCATTATTCCTATAGTGTCTTTATACATGTCAGTGTTGGAATGTAACCGAGTACCTTTAGTTTTTCATCCACATTGTGAATGATATCATCTAAATATTCAGCCATGACTTTAGATAACACTAAGCTACGCTTTCTGTACTCCAACACACCACCGCCATGGATGTATTCCACCTCGCCAGGTTTCAGAACGAGACTTCTCCTTGAGCGAGACTCTTTCCATAATGTTGTCAGACACTTCTAATAACAATCAGAGCCTGTCATGGTAAAAAACAAGTACTTTTAGTGGACGTAAATGACGGACAGCTTGACCCAGTAGCACCATATGACAGCCTGTGAGCAGCCGCCGTCTACAGTGGCTAGAAGGGAACCAGCAAACTGGGGAAACTCTCGTGAGATTGTTATGGTTAGGCACTGATCTTGAATAGTTAAGGTTAGGATAGGTCGTCGGGCAGCGAGTCTTGTGAGAGTTTTTGCAAGTTTTTGCAGATCTCAGATCACGTTTAGCAATTTGCGTTCTCCCTTCTTGACACAAGCTTTTGAAGCCTCGAGTTTGGCATTTTGGCCGTTGCCATCTTGTTTTTTTGGAACCAGAAGTGACTCCAGAGGTTGGAGCTAAGTACAACCGAACGCTGAATAAGACCTGTCAATCACAAGGTAGCCCCGCCCCTAAAGCATCCCCTGCTTTATGGTCTATTTGACTCTAAATGGGACCATAATTTACTAAATGAACATCATGCTGTATTGAAGAAGACTTGAAACTAGGGATTGAGACCATAAACTCATGTTTACAATGTTTACTGAGGTAATAAATCAAGGGAGAAGTAGGATCATTTTCTCATAGACTTATATACAATCAGACTTCTTTTAGCAACCAGAGGAGTAACCTGTGTTGTGCATCACATTAAGATGTTGCACCTCTGTTAGTCTCATGTTTCCCATGAGAACTGAAAAGATGATGAGAAAAGTGTGCTCATATGTGTCTGCGGTTGTTAATAATGCAAAGATGTTAACACTGAGCCAAAGGAAGCCGTCACACGTCAAATCTGATTCAACATATGTAGAAGGAAATGAGTCGGTGTATTTTTGGAGTGATGACATAGGATGCTCACCAGCCTGCAAGAGGAAGAAGAAACTTCATTTAGCTCAATGCAGAAAGTAGGAAGTGAAAACACAGAGCAAAGAGAGAGAGAGATGGCACATTCAGAAGAAAAAGAGATCTACTGTTTTCACAATCACAATCAAGGAAAGAGTGACTTTACGACATCGATTTGTGTTAATCGTGATTTAGAAAAAATGACTTTGTGCAATTTTTCCTCGTGAATGTGGTGACGACTCACCTTGAGGCAACATTTTGCAAGAGGAAATGTTGTCATCGGCCTACAGCAGCAAAAGACATGCACCGCATTCAGTTTCAAGCAAAAACTTCCATCTAAATGTGGATCTGTGTGTGCAAAATACAATATAGAAACTGACCAAGGAACTGCTGCACATGGAGGTTGTCTTTGTTCTTTCGTGAACACCCAAGGCAAAAACATTGTTTTTATGCACTGATCAATTTTGAGATTTTGCTCTATTTTGCTTCCATAACACGTCTACTTTCAGACTAGTGAAAAAAAACATCCAAGACACACATTTATTTTACTACTTTGTCTATTTGAGTCTGTAGATTTCTCCTAAATTCACCAAAAGTTAGCATTAGATAATGCCTCATTTGCATATTTAAACATAACATTCCAGAAAACTTGTAATGAACTGGGGAAGTTTCATGATTTTTTTTTTACCTTATTCACCTGTATTGTCTCCCCACACACTATCCGCCTACACACCTCCTAATCTTTATTTCCATTTCCTGTGTTCTCTGTTTTAGAACAAACTAGCGAAGGCTCTGTACGACAACACCGCCGAGTGTGCAGACGAGCTGGCTTTCAGACGAGGGGACATCGTCATGGTGATGGATCAAAACGTGGCGGGCACCAGCGGCTGGTGGATGTGCACTCTGTACGGACGCCAAGGTCTGGCCCCCGCCAACAGACTGCAGCTTCTACCGCAAACCTGTGGAACCGCCGTGGGCTCGTTAAGCCACGACAAGGACAAACACAAAGTGACTGAAGCTGAAACTGATGCTCAGAACATCTACCAGATCCCGAGCGTGCCCCGACCCTCAAGCAGCCCGAATTATGAACGCATGGACGTGATCTACAAGGTCCCGTCCACTCCGTCGTCGGCTTCAAAAGTCCCTCCAGCACTTAGGCACAGCACAGAGGGACCCGAGGGAAACAAGGTACACATTTATCTACAAGTATGAATAAAAACCTAAATGTAGATGTTAGTTTATTTCTCTGGGGTCAAAGTTTCCCGGGGAAGTGTTCATGATTAGAGGCTGCTGCAGAAATGCAATGCTGTGAACCCCCTGCTGGCAAAAGAGCTTACAGATGGGGACCGGGGGCCTCTCCGTGGGACAGGCATGCAGCAGCGGGGTCTTTATGGGCCAATAAAAGACCAACAGACACAGACTTCAGACACTTTTAACTGCAAACAGCAGCTCATGCCGCCAGGGACCACAGAAAGACAGAAGTGTCTGTACGGGTGCAGAAGGTGGGGAGAAATAAACCCACATGTTCACCATTTCCTCTCCTGCTGCAGGGGGAGTCCTGTTCCCTTCTGCAGTAGCCACCTAATATTCAATGAGCAGCGTGGTTTCTGTTATAGAGCCGCGTTAATTGGCATGCATAACGGGGTTTCTCCGGCACTCTCAAGGGGCTTCACAGCAAACACTGTCCCCGTAAATGTGTGTGATGCAGAGGTCAGCGAGGTGGATGCAGCTTTGATCAAAGTGTTACAGCCTGTTTGTCTCGTCTGCAGCCTCCGTTCTGCAGCATGGCGTCCAGTCCACCGGGGGAGGTTTACGACATCCCGATCCAAGCGAGACGACCTTCTCTTTTCAATGTGAGCTCCTGAAAATAAACACAACAACATGCATCAAACGTAGCTGTAGACATCCGGCCGCTTCATTGTTATTGTGATGTTCTCGTTGCAGCCATCAACGACTTCAAGACACACGCCACGAAAACACTCACTGATTCCAATCTCGGAGCTGGGAAAAAGATTTGACTCGCCGGAGAGTTTGAGGTGCAGCAGTCCAGGAGACTCTTATGTAAGTTTCACTTAGACCTGTTTTTGTCTTTTTTTAGGGGGGTCTTTAGGGGGAGATAGCAGGTCAACAGTAGATGTCACATAGAAGTGGTGTACATCATCTGAAAGCTGGGAACCTGAAGATTAATTTGAGATGCAGCACCGTGTGTCAAGTTGTTCAAATCAGAAATCAGAAATAAACATGAATGTGAAAGTGTATAAGGCCCTAGAGCATTATGATAGAAGTATATGATGGTCATCCCCATGCTCTATTATGTCTCATAAGTTGTACACAGATTTGGTGCTAAATTTAACAATTTTGTACCACTCCAGAATTAATAATAATAAGGATCAATAATCCCTCCAAAATACCACATTAAGACACCAAGACTTTGTGGAACACCATAGAAGAATACATGCTGTGATTTGGAATCAAAAACTTTTGACATTTCTGCAAGAATTGCATTTTTTAGCGATTGGATGGCGAGCACTTCTGTTGTGTAAACTGCTCAGAAACCCCCTTATTGTCAATCTAGCTAGGAAAGCCATCCATCCTCTGAATGCTCTAGGTCTCTAGTTTGATCCATCCATCCTCTGAATGCTCTAGGTCTCTAGTTTGATCCATCCATCCTGTTAATGCTCTAGGTCTCTAGTTTGATCCATCCATCCTCTGAATGCTCTAGGTCTTTAGTTTGTGGCTGTAAAGTTTCATGAGGCTGTGATTATCCTAGAGGTCACCACAGGTCATTTTATACAGTGAGGTCAAGTTTCACTACAATGAAATGTCTCCTATGGGGACTAACATCATCACACATGAATACAGTTGGGCTCATTGGATCCACCAGAGTCTCAGCTTTACAGTGAGACCCAATTTATGTAATTCAAGACTGTTTAGGGACCCCAGTATGCAGAAATATTCAGATACACCATTTTAGAATAGGAGATATCACATTTATACTGCATTCAAAAGACTGTATGGTTTTTGCCCCAAACTGCATGTGATTATCATAAAGTGGGCATGTCTGTAAAGGGGAGACTCGTGGTTACCCATAGAACCCATTTTCATTCACATATCTTGAGGTCAGAGGTCAAGGGGTCCCCTTTGAAAATGGCCATGCCAGTTTTTCCCTCGCCAAACTTTAGCCCAACTTTGGAGCGTTATTTAACCTCCTTCATGACAACCTAGCATGACATGGTTGGTACCAATGGATGCTTTAGGTCGTCTAGTTTCATATGATACAAGCATCTTGTACCCGATCCCAATGATCTCAGAGGTTGAAGCAAGAAACCTACGATGTGCTCAGTCTAAAGGCCTTTTCAGTCTGCATAACTGTGATATTGACACCTTTATTCTTGTGAACAGGTGTATGCAGTTCCACCACCTTTGCCTCAGGACCCAAACTACGACATCCCCGTTCCCTCGGCCACAGAGGCCCAACAGAAAATGGCGGGTGGGTACGGCACCCTGCCCAGCCCAAGCAAGCCCGAGTGGATTTACGATGTGCCGGTAGGTCCTGAGAAACTAAGTCCACCACAGTGCTTCTACGACATCATGCCCTCTACGGCCGTTTGCAGGCAGCTCTATGACACTCTCCCAGCACGTGCTTGGCCCATTCAGAGAGGCAGTCCACCTTCCTCGCTTTACGATATACCAAAACCCAACTCACTTGACATGCCGAGTCCACCCAAAGTGTTGCCGAGGTCCCCGATTTATGACATGCCCCCGACCCAGAGGCTTACAGAGGCGGAGCCCATCACTCGGGTTCTCAGTGATCCCTCCAGTGATCACATACCACTCGAGTGCAGGGGCGACTCCAGCAACGCTCATGAACTCAGTAGAGTGCGTCTGCAACGAATGAGGAACTTCCTGGTCGGCACGTCTTTCCGTGACCTCCCCGAATGCGTGGAGCTGCCGTTGCAGGAGGACGACGACGGGCGAGGCAGAACCCTACGTCTTTCTGCGGCGGACAGTCAGAGAATCAGCACGGCGTCCAGCTCCTCCACCAGCTCCTGTGACTCTCTGGCTCTGAGCTCGTCCTCCCCCGAGCCTCTGAGGGAAGTGACGCTCGGCCAGGACGAGGCCTGCCGCAGACTCCTGGACCTGCAGGAGTCCGTCTGCAGGGCCGTCCCCCGTCTCATGGACTTCGTCAGCAGCCACTGGAGGAGCAGAGAGCATCTGGAGAAACACCTGAAGGAGGTCAAAGAAGCAGCGGACGACATCGCGTGCTCGCTGACGTGCTTCCTGAACTTCGCCCTGGACGTTAAGGGCAACGCCCGCCGTTTGACGGACGCCAACCTTCAGACGAGGCTCTACAAACAGCTGTCCATCGTAGAGGACTCAGGTGTGATCCTACAACAGACAGTAAGCGCTCTGAACATGGCGGGCTGGCCCCTCAATACGCTCTGTCAGGACCCGGGGCAGGTCCAGACACCTGACCAGCTGGAGCGATTCGTCATGGTGGCGCGCACCGTTCCAGAGGACGTCAAGCGCCTGGTGTCCATCATCAATGCTAACGGCAAGCTTCTGTTCCGAGCCCCTCAGAAAGCTCCAGATCCTCTCAGCACCGCGGGTCAGCCAGAGACGAAGAGAAGTCCTGATGGAGGTGAACAAAGAGAGGACTTAGTGGAGGACGACAACGACTACGTAGAGCTACAGGTGAACGCTTCTAATCCTCTAAGTCCTTATATATGATATAAGTTACTATGGTAACTGAATAATGAGCTTTTAACCAAGTGAAAACGTATTTAATAATGTAACTTGCTCACTAATTCATTTAATTTTTTCCTCAGACTAAGAATGACTTTGAAAAGCAGCAGAAGGAAGTTCAGAAGGAACCAAAAGAAAACGTCACATCAGTCTCCAACAAGACACACGTGAGTATCTCCTATTAAAGAGGACCTATTATGCTTATTTTCAGGTGCATACTTGGATTTTGGGTTTCTACTAGAACATGTTTACTGCCACTTCAGCTTCACTCTAACTAGCTTTGTTTGAGGATGTTCCAAACTAGCCAGTGGGCATAATGTGTAACTTGATGACATCACCACATTACGGAAGAAAAGGCAGGACTTCAATTAAGAAGTTTCAGGAGCAGTGTTTCTGTGGGGGAGAGTAACTCCCTTTGGTGTGGACTTTGGGCTTTGTAGCTTTGCAGATCTTTTATATGCACGAAAAACTGCATGACATTCTGATGACATTCTACATATATATCCTCATCCATAGTCAGTTTATGGGGCGACTGCAGCTCAGTGGGTAGAGCAGGTTGTCCTTTAACTGTAAGGTTGGCAGTTTGATCCCTGTCCTCATGTCGAAGTGTACTTGAGCGAGACACTAAACCCAAAGTTGTTCCCCGGGCACTTTGCAGCAGCCCGCTGCTCCTAAATGCTTACGATGGGTTAAATGTATGTATATGATCAATGTAATAAAGTTTAAGTTTTACATACAGTAACTTAGATGGTGGTCGGCGTGCTCCCAGTTTGGAGAAGCAGACAGGAGTACCGGCACGAAAGCTAAGCAACGTACTGCTGTGCTTAGTTCAGATCAGAAAGTCACACAATAACACAAACAAACTAACCGATCGATGCAGCGGTTGACCAGCAACTCCTGTGTTCTGAGAGGTAAAGTTACTGATTTTGTGAATGGAGTCTGGTGGCTTTGAAGAGCGCGATTTTTCCATTTGACAAAAAAAACGGAAAAGAACGCAGATGGACGCGACCTTTAATGAGCATGACGAAAACAAAAAACACGATTGCCTCTTAGAAAATGTGATTTTTATTTATCCATGTACAATGTCGCTATCCGGGATTTAAGGTTTTCTTTGTACTCAGATAAAGACAGGAAACACTGTAGTCCAGAGGACGTAATATGTCCTAATATTTGTTCCATTCCTCCACTGCTCAGGCTGATAACAAGCGTAACTCCTCCGAGTCCGGCGGCGGCCCAGAAGAACATCGATCAGCCTCCCTGTCGGAGCACTGCCGGCTTTACTTCGGCGCCCTCCAGAAGGCCATCGGGGGGTTCGTGGGCAGCCTTCGGGACGGCCAGCCGCCAGAGAAATTCATCTCGCAGAGTAAGCTGGTGATCATGGTGGGCCAGAGACTGGTGGACACCCTGTGCAGGGAGGCCCAGCGTGGAGAGTCCACCCAGAGCCTCCTGTGTAAGAGCAACCACCTGTGTGCTCTCCTAAAGCAGCTGGCCGTGGCCACCAAGAAGGCGGCGCTGCACTTCCCCGACCAGCAAGCTCTGCACGAGGCTCAGGAGTTTGCAAAGGAACTGGCCCAACGAGCACAGCACTTTCGAATATCGCTTGACCTCTGAGCACGCACGTGTCAAGCGTGTTGATGTGTTTGTACAGAAAAAGACATTTTGGTTTATTCATCATCGGTGTCCTTTTTTATTCAAGCTTCACTAGCCACAAAGATCATTACTTTCTGCTGGTTGTTATCAGAATGAATGCAGGTCTCTGGTTATTAAAATGTTAATAATGTTAGAAAAAAAATCGCAGGACGAGCAGAACAATTTGTATTTTGTACTAGAATAAAAGACTAAATTGCACATTTAGGAAGCTGTACTCAAGCCAATTTTAAAATGCAATTAAAGTATAAAATAATTTGTTTTATATAATTTACAACAATTTTTATATTCTCTGAATATTGTTTTATGTGGATGATTTATGTATTTTATTACGTTATTGTGTATACTCTCCAGGGTAGTAGTTTGATACTTTTTATGAATATCTATGTAAATATTCTTAAAAAAAAAAAAAAATGTGTTATGCATTCCCAAACAACACATGTTGGATTTTTATTGATATTAAAATTAAAAACTGAAAACTTATGTTATTTTGTGAATTTCTATCTGAATCATACGTAAATGAACCATTAGTGACATCCGTAAGAAAGATAAAAAGGTCTTTTAAGACGTGTGTTTACCAGGGAGTGAGGGTTTAATGAAGATGCTCTCAGTTGCATTATGGGAAATGTAGGATCTAGTGTTTGGGGATCTTAACCCATACTAGGGACTAAAGGTCAGGATGTCTTGGCCTCTACTGCTTCGATTTTGTCTTTTCTTTTTAAAAAAATCAGTATCTTGTGAGTTCCGCAACTTTATGAGAGTGAAATACTGATACAACTAGAGTTTAATAGTGTGATTTGTTATTGCTCACTGCAGAGGAAATGATCTTTCCCACTCTACCGCCTCCACAGAGAGGTCAGTGTCATGACACAACAGGAACCCAGGGGTTGGGGGAGTGTTGCGTAACTCTCTAATGCACACAATTTTGTTTACAGTTAACCTTTTAACACCCACTTCGCCTACGGGATTCCAGCACTATGTGAACTTTTCACCTTCAGACTGCTAGTACCATGAAAAGTCGCATGAATATGAACTTGTGATATATCCACAGATTACACTGTTTTCAAAAAGACAATCATTAAAATAATCCAGGTACACCGACAGTAGACGCACAACTAAAATCTTAAAAGTTACTCCCTACTTTAAAGGTAGTATGGAAGTCCAGAAATGTAATAAATCCGTAAAAGCTTTATGTCCAAATTTATTGCACTTTAGGCAGATCATCCCCAAAAGATAGTGAGTGTTAAAGAGATAAAAAGATAATGTTTCAGTCATTAAACTTTTGTTTTGTGACCCTTTGACCCCTGATTATGTTATATGGTTGCCTTTGGGTCACATTGTGAATTAAGAAAAATCTCAGGATAATTTATCTAATTAATTGTATTGTAAAGATGCACTTTTTTCCACAGTTTGGCACCAAAACATCTACTGTCTTGCAATCAAACAGACCAGATGGCTGGTCCTTTTGATTATAATCCTGTCTGCACAGTAGCGTTACACATCAAAATACTATGTGTTGTCAAGCTTACAGTAAAATAATGTAGAATGCATACAATCACAACACAATACAGTGATGCATGTTGGTGGAATAAAAACAAATATTTCCACGAAATGGGCACAAGGCCTTTTGCAAACAGAGCAACATGATCCTCTGGAAGCCCCGGGTTCAATTATCATGGGAGCTTTATGTCATTATATGCATTATTACATAAAACAATGAACAAAATCAATTATATGGAGCAAAGGTCAGTCTCTTTATTTTGCAAATGTGTCTGAAGCAGAGCCGTGTGAGTGCACATCATGCCCTCTGCTGTGTGCTTCATGTGTTTACAGACGTGTGCATTTTGAAGAACAGGGATGAAAAAACACAGTTATTATGAGTATGGGAGTCAGAGCAGGTTTTCAGTGCTGCACACACAGACAGTTCCTGATTGTCTGCTGCCCCCTAGCAGAACTGTCTGGTATGATTTTATTTGCATGATTTTGTTGCTTTTTTCAGGCTGAAGGACATTCTGATTATCTACGCAGGACATGACAGATCATTTAATGAAATAGATGTGTATATATTTTTACATCATAGTCACATTATTTAGGTGTCTGCTTCTCATAACTTATTGTTTGTGTGTTTGTGAAGGTAGTTGTGGTTATAAAACCAAAATCTAAATGTTCTGGACTGACACACGATGAGGAGAAATACCAGGAGATTATTCAGGTAAAAATGATGGTGAAACTACCAACTTGCTGACTGGTTGGTTGGCACTAAAAGTCAGAAGGTAAACCGGTGACCTGTGACCCCTCCACAAATCAGGAAACAAACCCTCAAACCCAAAGACTCAAACTGGTCAAGATAGTTCACATCCAGCCTTTGGAAGGAAACCCCAGTTCTGCTGGACATAACATTATACAGCTTTTCAAACAGTACTTTACACTTTTGGCCACACCCATCATTTTCCATCATCTATAAATAAGTAAAAATCATCATAAGAGGTTTTTTGATTAAGTTTTAAAAAAAATGTTCCAGCTGTGTGCTTTTATTTTGTTGTAAATCTGTGACAATACAGGCCTTTATGTTTCCTACACTCCTTTTAGCCTTTTCTATTGTAGCCTACATGTTTGTGCTCCTAAGGTATACATAGTCATAAACAACGTGTAATGTTTAATCATAAAAACAAAAAGAAATAAAATGGATCTCCATCATGGGAGTTAACTGAAGTTGTCTGCGTTGTGCAGTAGTATAGGAAAAACATCACACAGTTACTTCTTTGACAAAGTCAAAGAAGTAACTGGCAATAATGATATAATTTATTTTTTGTTTAGAAAACTGTTACTATTATTATTTCACACACACATACGAGCATTTGATGAAGGCGCGATTATACATACATTTACTCAGTATAATGGCACAGAGAAATAAGGATATGAATTTAAGGAAACAAATAATAATGATAATTTAAAAAAAAAAATAGAATTGGGATAAATCAACTTTTTTTTTTTAAATTAAATTATAAGAAAAAAAAAGGATACATTTTTCTTCTTTAAAGAGTTCTGCATTGGGGGGGGGGGTATTTTTTTTTTGCTTCAAGGACAAAATAGTCAAATCTAGCATGCACAACAATGTAAGCTTGTACTGTCATCGAAATATGGCTTAAAGGCGTTTTTGGTGGGATCATATTTTATTTTTTTCTTTCATTCAAAAATATATTGAGCACACAAAATCAATTGAATTTGTTTTTGTTGCAATTAGTGCGAGGTTGACCCACATATTTAAGGTAAAATACCTGGACTAAAAGCAGTGTGTTTTGGGTTAAACTCTTTGGCTTTAAAATGTGTGAAACCAACAGCGGAAGTGAGCAGCAGTGAACTCTCTTTGGTTTCCCCTCTTGTTCCTCTCTGTACGTGCCCTGTGCGTCATGACGTCACGCAGCCTCTTCACTCTCTCCGGACAGAAGCTCAGACATGGCTCCATGAAACCAACACATGGCAGCAGCAGCCAAAACAACAACAACAACAACAACAACTGAGGATGTTTAAATAGCAGCTTTTACAGGTTTTTCTTTTTCTAGATTATTCCACCTCCGTCAGTCACTGTCAGGGGGGGGGGGGGGAGGTTTAACATCCTCCGGTGTCACACTCTAAAGTGTCCGTCTCTTCTAAAGCAACATGGGTGTGCAGGGCTTCCAGGAGTACATAGAGAAGCACTGCCCCAGCGCCGTGGTGCCGGTGGAGCTGCAGAAGCTGGCCCGGGGCAGCATGGTGGGAGGGGGCCGGCAGAGACCCCCCCACAGCCCGCTGAGGCTGCTGGTGGACGCGGAGAACTGCCTGCACCGGCTCTACGGGGGCTTCTACACGGACTGGGTGAGCGGGGGCCAGTGGAACCACATGCTGGGCTACCTCTCCGCCCTCTCCAAGGCCTGCCTGCAGGGCAACATCGAGCTGCTGGTGTGCTTCAACGGCAGCCTGGAGAAGGGCCGGCTGCACGAGTGGGTGAAGCGGCAGGTGAACGAGAGGCAGACGGCTCAGCAGATCATCAGCCACCTGCAGAACAAGGGCACCCCTCCGCCCAAAGTCTGGTTCCTACCCCCGGTGTGCATGGCCCACTGCATCCGCCTGGCGCTGCTCAGGTTCCGCGTCGGGGTGAGTGAGAGCTCGGGCCTGCTGCTGGAGCCGGTTAGCTGTGCTAGCTGCAACCTCCAACTTCACCCTGCATCATTTAACCACAGTGAGCCTCTATAAAGTGGCCTCCTTTTTAATGCATGACCTCAGACTGCGAATGCATGTGATCAACAACTGTAATGAGGTTTGATCAGTAATCAATAGGCCAGGAAACCACTGACTCACTGAACTGGCCTCCCAGTCCTCCCAGTGGTTAAAATGCACTCCTGCTTCCTGTCAATTCTGAATATTTGCATGTTTTCTTAGCTTTATATGATAGTAAATTGACTGTCTTTGAGCTGGTTGGTCTAAGGTAGAAATTGTGATGGCCATCTTTTACTATTTTCTGACATTTTATAGACCAAAATGATGAATTGATATTGCAAATAATTAGATTTTTTTTTTATTTTTTTTTATTTGTTTACACATATAAAAAAGTACAAGTAGAGATTACATAACAACAACAAATGTGATGCAGAGGTGCAAAAAACCCTCGGTGGGGCTTGATCAGGGCACTCTCCAATGCATACCGTAATCAATTTTAAAAGGAGAATAAATCATTAAAAAGGATGGTAAAGATGGAGAGAGAAAAAGATAAGATTACACACACTAGCTAATTGGGTACAGCCCCTAAATGTTGTCTATATGCAGGAACACTACAAGGTACAGATATTCATACATATTTTAGTTGAGTATCTACAGTACTAAAGCATGCAAAAACAGTAAATGCAGCATTGTAGAGATGTTATCACACATTTTTGAACTGGTTTACAGAGTAATGATTTGCGCACATCTTTGCACAAGTTGCATGTAAATATTAGGGATGCTCTGATCTGCTGAATTGGTACAGGGTCGATCCTGGGGCTGCAACTAACTGTTATTTTAATTGTTGATTTAAAGCAGCAGTAGGCGAGATTGGAGCAAATATGATTTTAAAAAAAAAGTTATTTTTATAAGAAGGTCACTATATTCTGATTTTTGATTTTTCTAAAGCCTGAAAACAGAGCCATGAGGAGGTGCAGAAGTCTAGTTATCTCTAAGAACACTTGAATTACAATATGCTGAAAGGTTATTATGGAAGTTTTTTCCCAATGATGCCAAAAATATACTGCCTACTGCCTCTCTAATCAGTCAATTATTTTCTCGATTAGTTGTTTGGTCTATAAAATGTCGGAAAATGGTAAAAAATGAATCCCCAACTATTTAAATAATTTGAGTAATTTAAAAAAAAAGTCTAAATTCTCTGATTCCAGCTTCTTAAATGTGAATATTTTCTGGTGTCTTTACTCCTCTATGACAGTAAACTGAATATCTTTGCGTTGTGGACAAAACAAGACATGAGGACGTCATCTTGGGCTTTGAGGAAACACTGATCCACATTTTTTTGCCATTTTCTGACATTTTATAGACCAAACAACTAATTGATTGATGGAGAAAATAATCAACAATGGAAATAATGGCTAGTTGCAGCCCCAGTATTCAGATAATGCTGTTTTGAGATCAGGTTCTTTTGATGTATAGCCTATTATTAGTCTCTCTTTCTCACTAAGAGCAGCGTGTTTCTGTAGCCTAATAAATACAGGTATATATATAAGAGGTTTATTTTGAGGCTTAACCCTTTAAAGCCTAGTTCTCTTGTCTCGGCCTCTCCTCAGGTTGTCCAGAGCATCGAGGACCACCACCTGGAGGTGATCGCCTTGTGCCGGGACAACGGCTTCCACGGCCTGCTGGCCTACGACTCGGACTACGCTCTGTGCAACATCCCGTTCTACTTCAGCGCCCACGCACTCAAGCTGAGCCGCAACGGCAAAAGCCTCACCACCAGCCAGTACCTGATGCACGAGGTGGCACGGCAGCTCGACCTCAACCCAAACCGCTTCGTCATTTTTGCATCACTGTTAGGTTGGTAGGTTGGACACGATGTACTGTAGAATGGAAGTGATGGTTTAAATGAGGCTGACTAACACAACTGTGCTGTTTTCTAGGGAACCACATACTGCCTGATGAAGACTTGGCTGCCTTTCACTGGAGCTTACTGGGTCCAGAGCATCCCTTAGCATCTTTGAAGGTAAAGACTGATTTATTTCTCTGTTATCACAGGACTGATGATCCATACCATAGTCTTTTTTTAGGGGGGTACAGAGGGTCTTTAGGGGGAGATAGCAGGTCGACAGTAGATATCATATAGAAGTGGTGTACATCATCTGAAAGCTGAGAACCTGGAGATTAATTTGAGATGCAGCTCAGCACTGTGTGTCAAGTTGTTCCAGTCATAAATCAGGCACCTATTCAGATGTTGAGTGTATCAGGGCGTAGCACATTATGATAGAAGTATATGATGGTCATCCCCATGCTCTATTATGTCTCATAAGTTGTTGCAGCAATTTTTGGGTTGATACCATTTGTTACACAGATTTGGTGCTAAATTTAACCTTTTTTTTACCACTGGAGAATTCATAAACATGATCAATAATCCCTCCAAAATACCACATTAAGACACCAAGACCTTGAGGAACACCATAGAAAAAGCTATGCTGTGATTTGGGATCAAAAACTTTGGAGCGTTATTTAACCTCCTTCTCAACAAGTTAGTATGACATGGTTGGTACCAATGGATTCTTTAGGTTTTCTAGTTTCATAAGATACCAGTATCTTCATTCTAGCTTTAAAACCGATTGAGGTATTGACCTCCTCGAATGGTTAAGGTCAGGAGAGTCTGCACATTTCTTCCAACTTGTGGGTAACTTCTAGACACAACCGTGTCCCAGCCGTGTGCCGTGCATCACTTTTTAGTGCCCCCCCCCCCCCCCACTATATGTGCTTCTTGCAGTGTTTCTGTATTTGCAGCTATGTGTTGTCAAATGTGTGATTTGCGGTGCTTTGAGCTCTCAGGGCCACCGTACTTTTTACGACTTTATGGCTGCATTAGAGAACAGCAGCAGCAATGGTTGTGAATGAGGTGACGCTGAAATCTGTGTCTGTGGGGGGGGGGGCCTCCTCTG
Organism: Sebastolobus alascanus; assembly: GCA_916701645.2. Lineage (NCBI taxonomy): Eukaryota > Metazoa > Chordata > Actinopteri > Perciformes > Sebastidae > Sebastolobus > Sebastolobus alascanus. Next base: position 307,035 of record CAKAOJ020000409.1, read on the forward strand.
TAGCTTGATTTACAAATTGTAGATGGGGGGAATATGACTTGACCTGCTTTAATCCCTACAACCAAAACAGTTGTGTGTTCACGTATCGAGCCCTTCGCTCAAAGTAAGAAGCTGACTCTATAAATCACAGTAAAAACCTGATATCGTTACATCGCTCTTTGTCTCTTCCTGTTGAGCTTTGAACATGAAGATTAGAGGTCAACGTGCTTTCATGAGGCGTAAAGCAGGGTAGCAAACATCACTGCATGTTTGGTGATAATTTCTGGCTACGAATCCTCTGATAAAACTGCTAGTTGGACAACAAATCAATATGAAACTGTTCAGGATCTCTCTGGAAAAGGAGACTTTTAGCTGTATTTGCCAAAGTTGTGAGCTCGACCACCAGCTGCCACCAAGCAGGACGTACTGTAGTGATTTGGCTAAACGTTCATGCGTGACCGAATATAATACAGGTTACAGTAATAGGCCGTTCATGGTCTTGGTGAACGGTTGAGTCTAACAGTTGTATAACAGCAGCAGCAGATAGTTTCAGGCTCAGTGTATAAACGGTTCAGCTGTTAGTCTTCAAATGACTCGCTGTGATTAAACAGAAAACCATCTGGTTCACATGAGCAGCCGACTGAGGCTCAAACTATCCACCATCAACAGCACTGACTCATCACACGTCTCTTTACTGGTTTAAAAGTAATACAAAATAAAAATATATCATTTATTATACTGTCATATTAACCTAAAATGACATGGAATTTAAAAATAACCAAAGGAATGTGAAAATGACTGGTGATTTGACTACTAATGTATGCATAAATATATTTGAAAAGATCGCCAAACAAATGCATATTTATATTTACATAAATCTAACTTGCTGCAGTCAGTATTCAACCTGGGACGTAAAATCTCATCTTCAGCAAAGAAAAATGTGTTTTAACATGAACACTTCAAACTGCTCTATACTTTATGTTGATAAAATGATAAGATTGTGTTCAAACTTAAGTATTGAAGCTTATATTTCAAGATACTCTGTGCAAAGTGTCTGATCCTGCAGCTGCTGTCACGTGGACAGGTGTTTACCTGTCAATCTCCCCGAGGCGATGAATTTATTGCTGCTCATTTATTTAAACACACCTTCAGCCGAGTGTGACTCAGGTATTAAAGTAACTTGAAGGCTGCAGAGAAAACAGGAAACGGCTCACTGCCAGAACACTTAAATATACAGTGAAATAAAACGTTCTGATTCTGTGTTCCTGCATTCATTATTTCCTCTTATATGCCAAACGTATATCAAAACTCAAATTTTTTGTGTAGTATATTGTAAGGGAATTTCTTCAAATTTGGCACTTGGACTCAATGATGAACTAATTAGAATTTGGTGGTCAAAGGTCACTGTGACCTCACAGAACACGTTTTTGGCCACACGTCTAGAATTAATATGCTAATAATTATGACAATTTCACACAAATGTCTAACAGAATAAAATGTTGAGATGGGACCAACAACCTTGACTGGTTGGTGGAGGCAGACAACTGCTAGGTGGTGATTATATATATTGCTGATCATTATCTCTTTTATTCCATTTTATTTTATTAAAATGTCCTTATTTTAATACAATCTGCTTATTTTGTGTAGTTTCACAATTTTAAGTTATTTATTTTAATTGTTATTTTTATTTCCTTGTATTTTATTTATCTTTTATTATCTTAAATACCCATCTTTTATTGCTTTCTTATTCAATTAACTTTTATATTGGTTGTTTTGGTGTGCATTCGTCTCTAAATCCATTTTTAACATTCTACATTTTTGGTCAGTCGTCTGTCCAGCACTTTGAATTACATTTGACTTGTTTGAAAGGTGCTTTATAAATAAAGTTTGATGGATTGATTGATAATTCTAGTGTGTTCCTGTCGTGTGGTGGAGTGGTCGACCTGCTGCGATGTGACCTCTGTGTGTGTTATCGTTCCTCAGGTGCGTGCCCACCAGCTGGTGCTCCCCCCCTGCGATGTTGTAATCAAAGCCGTGGCCGACTACGTCCGCAGCATCCCCGACATCGCCGACCTGGAGGCCGTCGCCAAGGACATCTTCAAGCATTCACAGGTATGAAAACGTAGAGCGGCGCCGATGTGTCGAGTGTTTGGATGAGTGGATGTAAAGCAGACTAATTTGTTAATCTTGTTTTTTAAAGCTCTGCTATGAAGCTTCATTTTTTAAAGATATTTCTGAAATCATGATTTTATACATTTTTACACTTCAAAGCTCTTGAGTTATGACCCATACCGTAGCTTCATAATGTGTACAGTTTAGTATGAAATATAAATTCAACCATCTACAATAGAAGGTTTTTTTTTTTGAGTAGCTGCATTTTTGCTTCCTCGGTCGTTTCAGTGAATTGTGGAAGTGAGAAACGTGTTGCCACAGACAGGAAAAACTGATCACGCTGTTCAGCGTATATTAATCATGCATTATAGCAGAGTCATCATTTCCTGTTCTCATTTGTACTTTAACCACCTAACAAAAAAATCAATAGATTTGTTTTCGCTTACATAGATTATAGCATCCTGAAAACAGCTTCAACAACACATCCTGTGTTATGCAGTTTAGAGTTCACTGGAACAGAAAGAATGAGATACCATCAGACGTATAACTGAACAGTGAAAGGTTGTATTCTTGTATATTTATATCCAAAATGTTAATCACAATTATTCATTGATTTTAGAGACAAAATATTTTATTGCACTTTCACATAAATAAACAGAGCAATGCTTTCACTTCCATGTTGTGCTAAGTTCCTAATAAGACTTGAAATGAGGTTCCTCTTCACCTGAATTCAATGCATTTTTGTTTTACCCGTCTGCTCTCTGTTAAGACGAGTAATATACAGAATATTACTCTTCTACTCTGGACTGCAGCCGCAACATTCAGAAGAAGTTTTTCCACAGACTGCCGCTGTATGCGTGTGCAGCAGCATTACAGCTCCCCAAAAGTGAAGCTGTTTGTTTAGGAAGCGCTTGATTTGATACGCAGCAGAGTTTTCTATGAGCAGAACGCGCATTTTAAACGTCAATAGCGCAGTTGATCATGTTCATTTTGTAAGAGCCATGTTGTATTATGTACAGTTTTTTTTGCATTTGATTATCATTTAATAGGTACATTGTGTTATGCCATGGAAAATGTTTGATATGCATTAGAATTAAGGTCAATTAGTCATGTTATAGAACGGGCTTTGATCCATTTATGATGTGTGTTTTGCCCTGTTAAGATGTGTTCCTCTAGTCGTCCTGCTATTGGACGATTTGGGTGTGTTCCTTTTAAGTGTGATTAGTGCGAGTTAGGCTTCAGTGGAGCAGGATGGAGAGCAACAATTTGTCTGACCACAGATTGTAGACTGTTTTTCAGTCATTTCCAGCGGAATTAGTCCGTTTTTGATAGTCCGAGATTGGTCATATGGATATATTTTTGTTTATTTGAAATTTCACAATACGAGCCTCATCTTTGAAGCTGACCAAGGAGAGTGAGTGTCTGCAGAAGGCAACTGGAAGTAGGACATGGTTGTGAGTCAGAAAACATTACATCCTGCTAGAAGTGGCAAGGACGGTTTATAGCAGGCTGCCACGACACATTTAATTGTGGTAAGCCAAAGTCTTGATCGCGATTAATATTAGATTAATTGTGCAGCCCTTCTGGCATGTACTGGGTCATTTAAACTTTGGGAAGCATTGTTTAAAATACTGTATATCTCTGAATGTAAAAATACTCTGATATAGATTTTATGACATATTATCTGGCATATAAAGAGATAAATGAACACAGGGACACGGGATTAAAACTGGGTCTTTTACTGAGATGTTTTTCTTCTTCTGTGGTGTCCTCTGACTGCTCTTTTTTGAGTATTCATCATATTTAATGTTTTTCTTCTAGACGTGCACCGATGACAAAGTGGTCCGCTTCAAGAAGGCAGTGGAGTATTACTCAGTGGCCAGCAGACCGCCTCACTTCCCTCCACAGTTAGGTGGGTTTCTGTCTTTATGTCTTGAGGTTAAATAATACTACTGCTGGTGTTTATCAGCAGCTTTATTCTCTATATAGAGATATTTATATTTGTTTTGTGTCTGTTTCACAGTCAGACCAAAATCAACGGGAGTTTCTGCTGCGGCGCCGTTTCCCAAAACGCTCAACATTCCACAGGCGCCGCCACCTGTAAAACCTACTGAGGTAAGAAACACACTGAGCTCAACGGTGACGTACTGCAGGAGGTTCAGCTTCATGACGAATGACGAGTTCATGTTCCTCCTCACCGTCCAGCAGGTCCAGCTCTCGTACCCAGATCCTCTGGTGGAGCGCAGCCCGGCTCCGGACTCCGTGGAGAAGGGCCTCTCGGAGCAGAACAGCTTCAGCAACATTCCTCACGAAGGAAAGCACACGCCGCTGTACGAGAGGTCCTCTCCCATCAACCCGGGCCCCAACCACACAGAGGCTGCTTTCTTCAACGCCTCCTCCACGTCCTCCTCATCGGAGACCGAGGAGAGCTCAGGCACAACTGCCAAGTGAGTTCAACACCACACTTACTCTCCGTTACTGTCTCCATTCATGGTGAAGCTCCTTACGCTGTTTGTGTTCATCGTCCTTCAGGTAGTAATTACAGCTGTCAGTCGATTAAAAATATTAATAGTGATTAATCACATATTTTTTATCTGTTTTATCAAAATGTACCTTAAAGGGAGATTTGTCAAGTATTTAATACTCTTATCAACATGGAAGTGGACAAATATGCTGCTTTATGCAAATGTATGTATATATTTATTATTGGAAATAAATTAACAACACAAAACAATGACAGATATTGTCCAGAAACCCTCGGATGTAAAAAAAAAGGTCGAAAAATTTCAACAAAAAAAAAAATTCCACAAAAATGTCCAAAAAATGTAAAAAAAAAAAAAGTCCGAAAAATTTTCCAAATAAAAGTCTGACAAACGTCCGAAAAATGTAAAAAAAAAACGTGAAAAGAAAGTTCGAAAAATGTCCCAAGAACAAGTCTGAAAAATGTGAAAAAAAAAAAAAAAGTTTGAATAATGTAGAATTTTTTTTTTGAAAAATGTCCGAAAATGTAAAAGAAAAAAGAAAAAAAAATGTCCGAAAAATGTAAAAAAAAAAAAGTTCGAAAAATTTCCCAAATAAAAGTCTGACAAATGTCCGAAAAATGTAAAAAAAAAAAAAGTTTGAATAATGTTGAAAAAAAATTGAAAAAAAACAGAAAAAAGAAAAAAAAAAATCAAAAAATGTCCCAAAAAAAGGCTGAAAATGTAAAAGAAAAAAGAAAAATAAATGTCCGAAAAATGTAAAAAAAAAAGAAAGTTTGAAAAATTTCCCAAATAAAAGTCTGACAAAAGTCCGAAAAATGTTAAAAAAAAATGAAAAGAAAGTTCGAAAAATGTCCCAAGAAAAAGTCTGAAAAATGTAAAAAAAAAAAAAGTTTGAATAATGTCGATTTTCTTTTTTTTTTTTTGAAAAATGTCCGAAAAATAAAAAAAAAATCGAAAAATAAAAAAAAAAAAAAATCGAAAAATATAAAAAATAAAGTCTGACAAATGTAAAAAAATCGAAAAAAAAATATTGTCCAGAAACCCTCACAGGTACTGCATTTAGCATTAAACAATATGCTCAGATCATAACATGGCAAACTGCAGCCCAACAGGCAACAACAGCTGTCAGTGTGTCAGTGTGCTGACTTGACTATGACTTGCCCCAAACTGCATGTGATTATCATAAAGTGGGCATGTCTGTAAAGGGGAGACTCGTGGGTACCCATAGAACCCATTTACATTCACATATCTGGAGGTCAGAGGTCAAGGGACTCCTTTGAAAAATGGCCATGCCAGTTTTTCCTCGCCAAAAATTAGCGCAAGTTTGGAGCGTTATTTAACCTCTTTCATGACAAGCTAGTATGACATGGTTGGTACCAATGGATTCTTTAGGTTTTCTGGTTTCATATGATACCAGTATATTCACTCTAGCTTTAAAACTGAGCAGCTACAACCTAAAAATCGCAAGTTGCAAATGGTTTGTCTTTACTAAAACTGTATCACATGTGTGTTTCTTTAGTCATGTTAGTGACCATAAGGGAGGATGGGAGAAAAACGGACATCCACATACTGAAAACACAGCAGAGGGAGACCTGGGGGACCAAACACAAGTGAGTGAAACATCAAGAACCTTTTGAGATCTGATCAGAAATCTCACCAGGAAACTAAAGTGTCCCGTCCGTCCTCAGGCCGACCTCTTTGTGACCCCCGCCGTGATCCCGGGCTCACAGGCCCGAGGCCTCCACAGCCTGAACGCCCAGATCCCCTCCCTGCTCTCCATGCCCACCAGGAACCACATGGACATCACCATCCCGCCTCTCCCCGCCGTGGCCCCCGAGGTCCTCCGGGTGGCCGAGCACAGACACGAGAAGGGCCTCATGTACCCCTACATCTACCACGCTCTCACCAAGGTCAGGGGGTCGGACTCACCTACGCTCGTTCTGATCATGTTTGGGTTGAATCGGTGTCTTTTTACTAAAGAAAGCTCAGGTGTTCACATGTCTAGTCTGAGTGATGCTAGGAATACACAGACGCCATGTTTGTGAGTGGAATGTGAAGTATGTATCTGTGACATCGTGCAGCATTTAGGTAACGGTGTATCTTTGCAGGGGGAGATTAAGCTATCTGTCACCATCGAAGATGAAGCTAACAAAGACCTGCCTTCAGCGGTGCAGCTGTTTCGGCCCATCCGTCAGTATGTTTACGGAGTGCTCTTCAGCCTGGCCGAGGCCAGGAAGAGGGCCGAGAGACTCGCCATGAGGAAGAACTGCCTCCCTGAATGTGAGTCCTGTGCTCAGAAAGCTCTTTTATGTCGTTGTATCACATCCCGTACTGAGGCTTCTGGGCCGGTATTCATCAAGTGTCTCACGACTCTGTGACTTTTAAACGGAAGTTTAAACTTAGACTAGTCGACTATGGAGGGCAGGACCTGCCAAAATCAAATCTAAATAAATAAATGACTCAATAAATAAATAAATATGTCATTAAATATAGCAGCCCTGTGAAAGTCTGGCGACCTGTACACTGCCTTCGCCCAATGTCAGTTGGGATCAGCTCCAGTCCACCCGCGACCCTGAATAGGATAAGCGGTTGCAGATAATGGCTGGATTAAATATAGCAAAAATTATATTAAATATAAATGTAGCCATTAATTGATAAAATGTGACATAAATTGATATTTCTGTTTTAATTTTGCTTTTTTATTTATCTATCTTTGTATTAATTCCCTTATTTATTTACTCTTCTCTTTAATTTATTTATGTATGTTTTTGTTATTACATTTTAAATTTATTTATTTATTTTATATTTAGTTTTAAATGTATGTATTTATGCATTTATTTATTTTATATTTAGTTTGGAATGTATGTATTTATGCAATTTATTTATTTATTTTTGCATTTATTTTTTTATTTTTTATATTTAGTTTTAAATGTATGTATTTATTTATGCATTTATTTATTTATTTATGCACGGTTTTCCCTTTGCATTTCACCCCTTATTTATTTCCCCAAACTTATTTATATCTGTATTCTTTCCTTTCATTCATTTAAAAAATAAAAATAAAAAATAAATAAATACACTTAAAATATAGTAAAAATAGATACATAGATAAATAAAAGGAAAATTAAAACAGAAATATCAATTTATGTCACTTTATTATCAATTAATTAATGGCTACATTTATTTTTTATATATTTTTGCTACATTTAATGACATATTTATTTATTTATCGAGTCATTTATGTATTTATTCATTTATTTTTTATATTGACAGGTTCCTCCTCCATGTTCAACTAATCTAAAAGTAGGAAAACACTCAAAAAACAGTCAAAATTGAGCACTCTGTATACTACTATAAGGTTAAACATTGTCTGAAAAAAATTATTGCATATAAGTAAGTCTATTTATAAAAAGTAGGGCTGCAACTAACTAAGGATTATTTTCACTACGGATTATTCTGTATATATATATAATTTAATTTATCTATTTTTTTTACATGTTGTTTTTCAGTTGAATCATATTTAAAGTTCAAGAAAATCCACTTTTTTTAAGTTTAATAAATGCATGATATTTGCAAAATCATGTTAAATAATGGTGATTATAATTTGAGCCATAATGGAGCAGCCCTGCCTGATCTCTGTTTCCCCTCTCGTCCTCCAGACACACAGGTCCTGGTCAAAGAGTGGGCCGCCTACAAAGGGAAGTCTCCCCACACTCCGGAGCTGGTGGAGGCTCTGGCCTTCAGGGAGTGGACCTGTCCCAACCTCAAGAAGCTGTGGCTGGGGAAGGCCGCCGAGGACAAGAACCGCAGGATGAGAGCCTTCCTGGCCTGCATGCGCTCCGACACCCCGGGCATGCTGAACCCTGCCAACGTGCCCACGCCGCTCATGGTGCTCTGCTGCGTGCTGCGGTGAGTACACGGAGAACGTGTGTACGTTAACATAAGAGCTGTGTTGTATTACATGTCTGTTCAGTTCTCCTGTGCATTTGTGTTCCACTACAACAACAACAACAACTACACAAATAAAACATTAAATTAAGTAAATATAGCGGGAGTGAGGATTTCTGAAGTATTTGTAACACTGTTAACTTTCTGTGTTTTGCTTCAGGTTTATGTTACATTGGCCAGGAGTAAGAATTTTGCGTCGTAACGAACTTGACGCTTTCCTAGCCCAAGCACTTTCTCCTAAACTTTATGAGCCTGACCAGCTGCAGGAACTGAAGGTGATTGTGTAGTGTTTACTATATGAGGAGTGTCTGAGAAACACAAACACTAGTACGTCATGACTGTCCCGGCCGTAACCTGACATCCATTTTGGTCTGTATGTATTTAAAGGGATAGTTCGGGTGTTTTGAAGTGGGGTTGTATGAGGTACTTCTCCATAGTCAGTGTATTACCTACAGTAGATGATGGTTGGCACACCTCCAGTTTGAGAAACAGACAGGAGTTACTGCACAGGAGCAAAGCAATGTGGACGGGGACAGCAGCAAAACGTATTTTAGGCACATAAAAGAATCAATATCAGTGTAAGTGTACGCTATATTTAGAATATTTTCACCGGTTTTCCTTGCCATCAGACAGTCCTTTCCGACGGGGAACTAAAGCCGTTGTATTCATCTCACCAAAGCCACCAGACTCCATTGAAAAAACCTGTAATTTTACCACTGCTTTGATCGGTTAGTTTGTTAGTGCTATCGTGTGACTTTGGTGAAGCCGAAACACAAACAAACTAACCGATGGAGGCAGCGGTAGACCAACGACTCCCGTGTTCTTTGAGGTAAAATTAGCCCTTTCTGACGGGGAACTGAAGCCGTTGTATCCATCTGTGCTCTTGCCAAAACCACCAGACTCCATTGAAAAAAAACTGTATTTTTACCTCTCAGAACACACAGGAGTTGCTGGTCTACCGCTGCCTCGATCGGTTAGTTTGTTTGTGTTATTGTGTGACTTTGGTGAAATTTGTATTATTTGTTTAGGGCTGCCAGTCAGGTCTCTCTCCTGACTTTTATAAAACTAAAATAAAATAATAATTATAGTCAGTCACGTTTTGTTTTCAGTTGTAGTTTAAATCAAACGTCTCAAAGGAATATACACATCAAAATGTACACCCTACACATTGAATGACCAGTTAATAACGACACAAACACAAAAATCTTTGCAAAATCAAAATAGTTATATATTTAAATCTTTCACAAAAACTCCCCAAATCCCACAATTCACAAAATAGTCCAACAAAAAATTCCACTACGGGGTTTTCTCTCACACTTTTAGTCCAGGTATTTCCAAAAAGAAAAAAAAGAAGAAATTAAGTTTCAGTTAAGCTTCAGCTTTTGAAAAAACAAAAAGCTCAATTCAGTTGCGTTTGTAAGATAGCAACGAAGAAACAAACGAAAAACTTAAAGGTAAAAAATAAATGGTTTGTTGTCATGTCAGTCAGTCATTTAGTGATTCCAGTCAGTCAGGGGATCCAGTCCGTGTTTTTTACTGCTGGGATGTGGATGAATGACCGTCTTCCGTAAACAGCTGAGCAGAGGGGAAATGGAGCGATCCGGGAGAATGAAGTTGAATTTGAGCGGAGGACGGTTGTTGAAAGGGATTAATGACCTTACTTTGTTTTCTAACGCACGTTTGAGAGCGTTGCTCCGCCGCTCTCTCTCTGCTCGGTGAGTAGGTGGGTGTTTCCAGGGGGTGTACACAGGTGATGAAATCCCGGTTGTCACACCGTGTTCTGCTAGGTAAAATTACATTTTTTTTCAATGGAGTCTGGTTGCTTTGGATAGAGCATAGATAACGGATTCAGTTCCCTGATGTATCCATCTATGCTCTCTTCAAAGCCACTAGACTCCATTGCCAAAAACAGTAATTTTTACCTTGCAAAACACAGGAGCTGCTGGTCCCCCGCTGCCTTGTCTGTTAGTTTGTTTACGTTATTGTGTGACTTTGGTTAGTTCGGATCACAAACAAACTAACCAGCAACTCCTGTGTTCTGAGAGATAAAATTACAGGTTTTTTCAATGGAGTCTGGTTGCTTTTGCAAGAGCATGGATAACGGCTTCAGTTCCCTGTTGGAAACATAAACTGTATAGCTGTCTGATATTGATTCTTTTAGGTGTCTAGAATACATTATACATATTAGATTTATATTATAATATATATATGTATTTATAATACATTAGAATAGACTGTCATCTACTGTCAGTAATACACTGACTATGGATAAGTACCTCATACAACCCCCACTTCAAAACACCAGAACTATCCCTTTAACAGCTTTAAATGTCACGTCGATCGAGAGAATCGACTCCTGTTAAGAGTTCATGTTGTTGTGTTTCTCCGGACGCTCCTCATATTCTGCAGCCTAAACAACCTCCTCGACAAAACGCCGTTTTGTACGAGCACGTTGTTCCTGAAGCCGTAGCTTTGCACTAACTTTGAGGGGTTCTCGTGTCATGTGTGGATGGTTTATCAACTCCCATGTCTCAGACCGAGCTCTCTTCTCATTTGGCCTTTTTTTTTAACGTAAACCATCCACACCAGCTGTTGGCTTTGGTCCTTGTGGTCTGTCTGTGTGTCGGTCTGTCTGCTCTTCGCTGTGCCAGATCATCCAGGTAGCGTCTGCTGGATTAGTTGCTGTATATTTTGGCAGCCGGGGAGTGAATGGGCTGCTTTCGCTTGCTCTGTGCTTTGCTTTGCACTTCATTAATCTGAATGCTCAGTGGGGCTGTTATAGAGGAACATACTGTCTATATACGTCTGGACGTTTTATAAGTCTGGATGTTTTCTCTTCTGCAGATCGACAACCTGGACCCTCGAGGAGTCCAGCTGGCGGCTCTGTTCATGAGCGGCGTGGACATGGCTCTGTTCGCCAACGACGCGTGCGGACAGCCGATCCCGTGGGAGCACTGCTGTCCCTGGATGTACTTTGATGGCAAGCTGCTTCAGAGTAAACTCATCAGGGCCAACAGGGAGAAGGCCCAGCTCATTGACCTCTGTGATGGTCAGGTAACGTCATCCACACCACCAGAAAAACACGCTCCGACTTAGTGATACCAAAATTATAACTTTGATACGACCACCTGCCTAAATATCTCGATACGACGCTGAAACGATACCACAGCAAAAACCTAAAACATCAGGAAAAGTAATGGAATAATAAATGACTGAACATGGAACTTAAAATGATTTTAATGAATTAAATATGTTAAAATATTAAAATATATTAATTAAAAACTAGTGTCCCTTATACTTTGATGATTTCTTTGATAGTTAACCTTATATTTGCAACCAGATATCACTTATTAAACAGCGTTTTTAAGGATTCTTTGGTAAAACAGCGCCTCCCGTTGGTGCATCAGCAACAGTTCAGGCAGAGAGTGGTACTGCAGCACAGGAGACAGTGAGAGGCTTCCTAAACAAAAAACACAAAACGATAATTAAATCAGAAGTTCTGTGAGAAGTTGATGAGAGAAAAAGCTGCTAAAATCAGGAAGACTCCACAGTAACTGTAGAATACGCTGTGTTGTGTTGAAGTGGTGTTTGTGAAGCAGTTAGAAACACGGTAAAATAATACTTTAACAGGTGCTCTTTGGTGGATTATGTGTTAATTACAGGAGGTGCTTGGAAAGATTCAGAAAAAATGGTGAATCTAATTTTATCGGTGCATTTGATCAGTAATTAATCGGTAACAAGGCGACACTTTCCCACTGACGGTGTAGACAGGAAGTTAAGAGAAAACAGAGTCTGAGCTCTTCCTCAGGTCGATAGTCTCAAAGCATCATAAATGCGTCAGTGATTTATATTCGGTTAATCGACTATTCAGTTGACAGAAAATCAACAAATATGTAACAGCATTCTTTAATTAAAGCTTCTGAAATATGAGGATTTGCTGCTTCTCTCTGTTTTATGTCGTTGTTAAATGAATATCTTTGGATTTTTTTTATGCCTCCGCCGGCTCCGCGCCTTTGTGGTTGTCTGTAACCAATTCTCGTGAACGCAATATCTCAGGAACGCCTAATTCCAGCTTGTTCTAGGCTGCATTATTGTGACCTTGACACTGAAAGGTGACCCTGTTCCTGTTTAAATCTGCAGACATTTTAACACTAAGCTTCCAGATTATTTTACCAATGACTTCTGATTTCTTCTCTTCTTATTCAACTGTTGCTCAGAGAGATCTCTTCTCTCTCTTTCTGCCCTTTCAATTGTCCATCCGGTGAACCGTTGTACAGCGTTTTGTTCTCCATGTACAAAACAAACCCTTCATGCTAAATAACGTCTATTAGTAAAGAGGACTTTCTACAAGCTAAAAGCATGAAAGACCGTTCAGAACACGGGAGCATACTGTACATATAACCCTGCTTCAAAAATCCGTACTATCCCTTTCAGTTATTCCCAAACTTAGCACAGCTAATGTTGACTCAGCTATAGTGCTAGCGTTCCCGTATTCATAACCTTATTGATTAGCTTACTTATCTTATCTACAATGGGCCCCAATACGGCGTCGTAGGATTACAATACTACGACCAATTGTGCAATTATTCTCTTTCATATTTTTGGCCAAGCAAGAAGCAAGAAAACGAGGTACAACAAGAATTATTTCTTGTCTGTTGATGGTCTTAATTTCTGTGTGTTGAAGACATCCAGATGTTAATGTTGACGGAGGTGTGACGTGTTTCTCTTCAGGCTGAGCTGGTTTCCAAAGTGGAGAAGATGCGTCAGAGCATCCTGGAAGGTCTCAACTTCACTCGGCCTCCTCATCCTCCTCCGTTCCCCCTCCCGCCGCCGCCGCCGCATCACGGGATGCCTTTCTACCCCCTCGCTGGCTCCTTCTACCCCCCGCCCCCCCCCATGATGCCTCCTCCGGGGAGAGGCAGAGTGATGCCTGGTGGGTACAGCTACAGGTCTTCAAATGGTTAGTATTAGTGTCGTAGACCAGGTACCAGGATGTGAACTGGTGCAGTACCATCCTGGATACAGCTGCTCAGATTAACACCCTTGTTTTTCCTCCTCCTAAAAGCACTTGAAGGAATCTCATCGCAGGGCGGGAAGCTGGAGATAGCCGGCACCGTGGTGGGTCAGTGGGCCGGGACCAGACGCGGCCGAGGAAGAGGAGGCTTCCCCGTTCAGGTGGTGTCCGTCGGTGGACCAAACAGAGGGTAAGTACAGAGAAGAAGATGAGCGTACTCTATTATTAATTATTATTGATGTGTAAACTAAATGTGGTTTCTGTGTGTTGTGCAGTCGTCCCAGAGGAGTGATCTCTACGCCCGTCATCAGGACGTTTGCTCGGGGAGGAAGGTTCCAACCTCGAGCCTTCAAGAGTCAGATATCCTACCTGGTGAGTGACGAAATGATGAATCACTCTCAGTCATCAATGTCCACTTCACATTTCACAGCAGTCTCACCAACAGGCAGACAAGTTGATGACCTCAACAACAAATCACATTAAAGGAATACTTCACCCACAAAATGACCATTTCTATATCCATTACTCACCCCGTGTCGGCCTTGAATTCTTGAAGAAAACCTTTCTTCTCTCATGCCTCCACGGTGAACGGAGAATCAAAAAGCTACGGCTGTCACAAATACCATTTTTTGGGCATCAAAGCTTCGGTGAGAAATATTTTAAGCTTCGCTTTGTGGCGCACCGCAGCAGGCTGACGTGTTCTTCTGTCTTCTAACAAACAGCGATATCCATCTGAGAACAACTAATAATAATTCATGTTGAATAATTAATCATGTTGTGGGATTATTCATTATTTCATGGGCTATTTTGGGGAATTTATACTTTATTATTACATACTAATATAATACATTTACAAAAAACATTGGAATACTGATTTGGAGTTCGATTATTACCATGGCAACGGTCAAAGCTTCAAAGCATTCGGGTCAACCTTCAAAAAATAGAAAAAAAATCTTGATGAATTGAAGTAAAAAGTGATTAAAGTCCAAGTGAAATTAAAAATACACTTTCCCAGTTTTAATCCTGTGTCCCTGTGTTAGTTGTTCATTTATCTGTTGTTTAATGCCAAATATATGTAAAAAAAAATCAGTATATCTTCCTGTAAACAGTTTCAAAAATCATCCAATCAAATGAGACTTTGGGCGACTAGCTATCCACACTGGTCATATAAAACCACACTCAGCTGTTTGTGGGTCGTAGTAGCTAACAGAGCGATATTGAGAGAGACAGGAAGAGATGTGTGTTTGGATATCAGAGGGGAAAAAAAAACATTTTCATCACTGCAGCACGGCAGTGAGCGGGGGGATCAGGCGCTGGCGGCATGGAGGGGAGGCCGGGCGCCATTCATCTGCATGTACTGCAGTGACACAGAGCCGGTTGTAATTCGGCAAAGTTTCCCTTTTATCTCTCCCTCGTCCTCCTCCTGATCTAACAACAGGAGCCAACAGTCCTCTGTAGCTCCATAACGAGCTAAACTCTAGGCACGCCCACTTTTTAGTGGTCCAATCAAACGCGAAGGATCTTATTTAAATCCATCTTGTAACTGTACACTGCTCAAATATTGTTTCACTGTGAGATACGTCACAGTACAGAAGCTAAAGACACTCTAACTTCCGTTTCACTGGGATCTTAACAACAGCAAAACTACATCAAAACATCCGTTTACAGTCGTATATTCCTAAAACCTGACTTTTTAAAACACTTCTGCATAAACAGTCTCACGCTTTTGCAGGCGTGCTACTCGTCCATGCAAGTCCTACGTGTTTTAAAAAGTAAAGTTTTAGGGTTATACAACAGTAAACAGATGTTTTGCTGTTGTTAAACATGCCCCCCCCCCCATTTACTTCAATTCATCAAGACTTTTCTCCGTTTTTTGGATTCGTCATTCACTGTTTTCTTCAATAATTCAAGGTAACGCAGGTGAGTAATTGATATACAGATGGTCATTTTGTGGGTGAAGTATTCCTTTAAGCTTACAATGTTGGAACTTTAAATTAAATGGGTCAAAGGACATATGGACCAAGACACTATAGGTGAAATGTAAGTTCCTCAAAAACTGGAAAACAACCTCTAGTACCCCTTTTTTTTTTAGTCACGTGGGATGATCATATCAGTTGTGGTTTTGCTTTAACGTCGACTGTATGTGCCTTCACAAAGATCTAAACACAGCTGTTGCTCTTTTCTCTGTTTAATCACAGAGCGACACCAGAATCTACAACCATTGTTAGAGCATTCAGCACTGGATGAGTGGGAACTAAACGCTCCCTCAGCACGTCTTTGTGCTGTTTTAATACCCGTCTATTTTACTGATAATTGACTTCTAAATGGCTCTCCAGTCTCTGTGTTCCTTACCAGGACTTACAAAACACATCTGTATTTTCTCCATGTTGCACATTATTTAAATGAACAGTGTGTAACGATTAGGGGTGTATAGATGGAATATAATATTAATAAGTATGTTTTCTTTAGTGTATAATCACCTGAAAATAAGAATCGTTGTGTTTTCGTTACCTTAGAAGGAGCCGTTTATATCTACATATTAGAGGTCATTGATTTGCAAGTCACAAGTCTTTGCACTCAAGTCCCAAGTCTTAAAGTTTGAGTTTTGAGTCCTAAACAAGTCATAATGCAGTCTTCACCAAACAACAGAGTAATAAGTAGTAGTAATAAGAAGTATTTAATACTCTTCTCAACATGGGAGTGGGCAAATATGCTGCTTAATGCAAATATATGTATATATTTATTATTGGAAATCAATTAACACAAAACAATGACAGATATTGTCCAGAAACCCTCACAGGTACTGCATTTAGCATAAAACAATATGCTCAAATCATAACATGGCAAACTGCAGCCCAACAGACAACAACAGCTGTCAGTGTGTCAGTGTGCTGACTTCACTATGACTTGCCCCCAAACTGCATGTGATTATCATAAAGTGGGCATGTCTGTAAAGGGGAGACTCGTGGGTACCCATAGAACCCATTTACATTCACATACCTGGAGGTCAGAGGTCAAGGGACCCCTTTGAAAAATGGCCATGCCAGTTTTTCCGCGCCAAAATTTAACATAAGTTTGGAGCGTTATTTAACCTCCTTCACGACAAGCTAGTATGACATGATTGGTACCGATGGATTCTTTAGGTTTTCTAGTTTCATATGATACCAGTATCTTCACTCTACCTTTAAAACTGAGCCGCTACAACCTAAAAGTCGCAAGTTGCGTTAATGCGTTAAAGAAATTAGTGGTGTTAAAACGAATTTGCATTAATACGTTATCACGTTAACTTTGACAGCCGTAATTATTTGTTAAAACAAGTGTGACTGAACTTAATCATAAAAGAGATCTGGGGAATTAAGTGTCGACTTGGGAGGTTTCAGTTGGTTGCAATCTTAACCTCACCTTTAGATACCGCCCGATCATACACACTGGACCTTTAACCCGAATGTGCCTAAAGACCATATTTAGTATGATAAGGATAAATGTTTGTTCTGAATGGTCAAAAGTCTCGAAATTAGGTACGGACTTACTGTGGGGGAGTATCCAACAGTACAACTTTTAAATGTTCAGATCACATGAAAAATCACACTTTTATTAATAGTCAAAGTTGAAAAAATTGTGTTTATTAAATGTTTTCCATATAAATAAATTTCTTTCAGACTGCACATCTGTGCACATCTTTAATATTCAACTTGTTATAATTAGTTTCTGAGATACATAGCCATTTTCTTATCATGCTATATTTAGTCTTTGGGCGCATGGGACTACTGTTGTTTCCTAAAATATAATGGACTCTATTGCAAAAACAGTTGTAACATCATGTGCCCAAATACTAGATAGAGTAAGATAAGAAAAACTCACTTCTCAGCCAAACGGTTTGACCGACTTTGAAAATGTCTTCTTATTTGTGCTGAGGCATACCCAGAGATATTATGAATTTAAGTTGAGGGCACAAATGGGTTAAAGAACGGTCACCGTCACTGTCTTTGGCATCAGTTTAAAATCCTTTTTTTCTGTCCCTTCCTCCAGAGTAAACCTGCTCATAAGCCGGTTCTTACGTCTGGACATGATGCGGAGAAGGAGAGAAAGAAGCCCAAACCAGAGGAGGAGGAGGAGGAGGAGAGGAAGTCCTCCCCCGCGCCGCTCGACGGCTCGACCACGGAGAACGGCGTGGAGGACAAAGAGCCGGACCAGCTGAACGGAGACGAGGAGGAACGCGGGGCTCTCATCCAACCCGAAAGTGCCTTTAGCAGCGACTCCAAGACGTGTAACTCTAACGCTCACTCAAATGCACTAAACGTAGACGGCGGCTGCCTTAGAGACGAAGGTCTGGAGGCCGCCGTCTTAAAACAAGAAGAGTAAAGCTTATTTTTCTAGAGAGGGTGAAGGATGAGAAGCAGGGTTAGGATATCTGAACGCCTCCAGTCAATGTACCTTAGTCCTGTCAGATAAAGATGAAACCCCTCTCAGTAAACACACGAGATATACAACACACTGCTAGTTTAAGGAGTTGTTCACTCCGTCACCAACACGGTTATGAGGATGATTTCTTTTTCAGTAGAGTATTAAAGCTCTAAGAAGCTTTATTAATTTTAGTTCTTATAGGTTGATACTTTGTCACCATAGTACCGTTGTTTTTGTGTTGTCTGCTTAATGAACGCCAAACGTATAATGAGGAAAACTTGTGTTTCCTACCGAAGCGACTCTGTCCATCAGTTCAGAGGAGCCTCATGTGATTTAACTCATTTAGCTGTAAAGTAACAAGAAACGGCTCTAAAAATCAGACGCAAAAGATCAAACTCTGATAGACGTGGAGCCGTTAGTATTAACCGCTTCAACAGAAACCTTCTGCATGGTTCACAGGTTCCACAGGTGTGTAGTTATTATGCATGTCGTCCTTTTTCTTCCATCTTTAACCAAGTGTCCATTTGCAGACTTAAACGAACGGCTAACATCAGCGATGGCCCGTAATTAACTGTTTGATTTGTTCTGACCTTGAAGTTATCTACCCACTTTGAAATAATAGTGTACTCACACGGTATTGTTCTCTGTTTGCTGTTTTTTCTTGCATTAGTCAGAAGAAAATCACATAAAAAAAAAAAGCTTTAATGAAAATCACCTCTTTTTTGTAGCTGAAGGCAACGAGCTCGACCTTCCGATTAGCCGTCAGCCGGTAATCAATTTTTGAGATTGACTTTTAGTGTTGTTTTCACACTCATTACTACACCACAATCATCATTTAACATTTTCATTAGTGATCAGATAAACGGTGTATTCTCCCCCCCCCCCCTTCCGCCGCCAGAGCTGAATAGGTTTCCTTCTGTGTACGTTGATGAGAGTTTCTCCCTAACTCGTGGATTGTTAAGAGAATGAACTGCTGTTGGGTTTGATTGAATATTGATGGATTGTGGCGTGGTGTATTTTGAAGGCTATGCTTAATAAAACTATATTCTTTTAGTACAAGTTGTTGGTCGTTTGTTTATTTATCCCTCGTCGTGCTGAAACAGCATGTAAGCATTAATATTTCACCTTTTTCCCTGCTCGCTGACTGACTTGTCTGCATATTTAAATCCCTGCATTCATTTTTTAAAAGCAGTAGAGTGAGCAAATCTGCTCTAAATGCAAACGGGTCACGTTATGAAATGACGGCTTTTAAGGTTTTTGCGTCGTGCAAATGGAAAGTTGATCCTCTGATCTTAAAGACCAGCTAAGACACACCCGGTATTATTCACTGGTATCTGAATTACTGCGTGTGGGGGTAACAAAAAAGCACATTGCACTCATTAATACTACAAAAAAGAGCCGTGAGGATAGTTAAAAATGTAGGATATCACTAACACACTCTTTTTAAAGTGACATGCTTTGTTGTTCATGGATCTGGTTGAATTTAAATTATTTTTTAATATAATTTTCTTTTTCAATTTCTTATTTTAATTATTTTAATGTACTTATTTTTATTTATTTGGATTCATATAATTTAATTTATTTTTGGGGTAGCATTGGGGCAGTTGTTCATGAGTTATATATATATGATAAATATTAAGTTAATTGAGTTATGTAGAAGGGGTAGGATCATATAAGTGTACACTTCTTCCTACTTCTTTTTGGACATGTAATATTTATTTATGTTGTTATTGATATTGTTTATGAGAATTTGTATATTAAGAGGTCAGAGTTTTAGATTTAATTTGTTTACACATAAAAAAGGTACAAGTTGATATTACATAAACAACAACAAATTATTAAAAATAAATATACAAAAACATAAATTATAAAAAGAGAATAAAATATTAGAAATGCTTTGCTATATGTTTATTGTTCATTTTATTTAATTTTTGTTTTTACTTATTTGTTACATGTTCCAAATAAATAAAAATAAATAAATGAAGAGATATAATAAATACACCACCTAGTTCAGTATATGATTTTATCAAAGTTGCATTTAAAATTGACAAAACAATCCCAACTACTACCTTTTTCCAGAGCTTTCAACCATATTAGAAGAGTGATGATTCTTGTTATAGCTTACTTACCTTACCACATCACTTCAAAATGTTGAACTGATGGGTTTGGGTGAACTTTGACCTGCAGCATCATTATGAGACCGTCAATACAAACATACCTGTATAGATTTTCTTTATTCAGAGTACTTAAAATAACATCAAAATTGTAAATTTTATTTTTATATAATTATAAAATAATCTAAAACCAGCCACCATTACACACGTTATATACTGTATGTATATATATATATATATAAATAGATAAATAAATATTGCCCCTGTAAAGCCATAAAACATAACAAAAACGTATATTTAACTGTTATGATATTTAACAAAAATGAAACAATAACAGCTTCTGTAATTACACAATGTATTTATTTCTTAATCTAGTAAATAATATATGCTTAATAATATAATATCTGATATATAATATACATTATCACGCTTTTTTATTTAATATTGTAAGTTTTTTTAATATCATTATTTAATTTGGTTATATATTTATCAAGTAAACGTAATTATGTAATAGCAAAATAATCTGATGGCAGAATGTGATATTTTTAAAAATGTTTATTCTGATAATAATAATTATAATTTTTTTCCGTAGGTCTAAAACCAGCCACCATTACACACGTTATATACTCTATGTGTGTATATATATATATATATATATATATATATATATATATGTAAAGCCATAAAATATGACAAAAACTTATATTTAACTATGTTATGATATTTAACAAAAATGAAACAATAACAGCTTCTGTAATTACATAATGTATTTATTTCTTAATCTAATCAATAATATATGCTTAATATATAATATATATTATCACGCTTTTTTTATTTAATATGATGCGTTTTTTAAATCTCTTTATTTGGTTATATATTTATCAAGTAAACGTAATTATGTAATACCAAAATAATCTGATGGCAGAATGTGATATTTTCAAAAAATGTTTATTCATCAGCTAACAATAAGCAGCTAATTCATTATTTTGCACTTTTTTTTATATTATTTAATTCGGTTATATATTTATCACATAAACGTAATTATGTAATAGCAAAATAATCTGCATGTAGCTGTTGGTAGAATGAGATATTTTTTAAAAGGTTTATTCATCAGCTAACAATAAGCAGTTAATTCATTATTTTGCACTTTTTTTTTTTTTAAATATTATTTAATTTGGTTATATATATTTATCACGTAATTATGTAATAGCAAAATCTGCATTTATCTGATTGCAGAATGTGATATTTTTAAAATGTTTATTCTAATGATATTAATAATTATTTTGTATGTGTTTGATGATGGCTGCTGAGCGAATAAAAACATTCATTCATCTGATTTGAGCTCCGCTGATTTAAAACCTGCTCCCTGACGTAACTTTTTATATATTTATTTAATTATTCCGACATCGAGGCTCTTTTCTGGCTCCCTAACATGAGCGCCTCGGTGCCGTGCAGTCACCAGGGGGCATGCACATAGTAATAATAATAATAATGCATTTGAGGAAAGCCTGCTGCTAACGACGAGCCTTCCATCGGGTTCCAGCACTCGGCCGCGGTGTGATGATGGAGCTATGCGCTGCTGCTTAGCTCCATGAGTCCGGCGGGTCTGCCCCTGGCTTTTTTTTTTCCTGGGGAGAAGATCATATTGGATCATATTGTTTAGCAGGACGTTGTTCCTCCTGCAGCCCCCCCAGTTCCATCCCGACGTAGTTGTGTGAATTGAACATGGCGACTGTACCAGTGTATTGCATCTGCAGATTACCTTACGACGTGACCCAGTTTATGATCGAGTGCGATGCTTGCAAGGACTGGTTCCACGGCAGGTAAGGGCTCCGCATTATTAACTCACCGTGCGGCGGTGGTTGTTGTTTTTTAGTGGCGGTTTGTTTTTAAAACAAAACAAAAATGGCGAGAGGTGCGTTTGACAGCTTTGTGGCTCTCGGTCGCTCTCAGTCTACATCTGAAGAGAGGCCGCTTCGGAGAAGGAGAAGAAGAAGGCGGAGTTAAATATAGCTCCGAACCGAGGGTTGTGACATTTTTTCGCGAATAACACAAAACAGATTCCCCCCTTTTTAAAAAAGTTATAGAGTAATGTCGGAATTCGTCTATTAACGGCTATTTAACGGCTCCCCGCATAACCGCCCGGACTGAGCCGTTGGGTCGTTCTAGAACGCGAGCGAGCGGTTGGCAGAGGCAGCGGGGGGAAGAAGCCTCGCTAGTGCTCGCTGCCTCATTTTATCTCCCTATTCTTCGCACCCGCTTTCAGCCACATATTCAGCCGTTATTGTCTGTTAATGGCGTCACATTTCAACCGTTGTCCGAGTGTGTTTTGTAACCGAGCACGGCTGGAAATCACGACCCGAGTCTGGGGCTTCGAGCTCAGGCAGCGATGGCTGACAATACCCCGGACTGCATGCGTTTAAAGCTTCAACGGGGGGAATAAATACACTTATTAACATTAAATGCGCAGGTTTGTCAGCACTTTGAGCTATTCTTTTGTTTCATTGCGATTAAACGGGGACGTGTATATCGTCCAACCGCCGCTCATCACTTTCCCCCCGCCGCCGGTACATAAAGCTGTAATGAATCTCAAACCAAATCCCTGTTGTCGTCCTGCTATATTTCCCTCCTGTTGTGCCGGTTGCTGCTACACAAGTCTGTCCCTGCACTCGTCTTTGTTTTGACCATGTTTCACGCTGTTCGGCTGCACTCGGCTTGTCTTTTTTTGGGGGAACAGATCATTTGTTTAATCGTTTTGGGTGAACAAGCCCTCTTCAGAGCAATGGACAGTATTTACGCGCCTGAACCGTTAACCCTTTAATGCTCCCCCACTGTCTGCTGCTGCCTGGGCTGTGATGTCACATCACTGTATCTGTAGTGGTGAATTAAATGCTGGGGTATAAACCTCCAGTCACACACCAGTATAAGCAAAAAAAAAAAGACACCATCTTTAAATTTTAAATGTTTCCATATAAGCTTGATGCTGCTAACTATATCATTTATAATATACAGCAGGAAATTATGTGTTCATGTCTGATAGGTTTACGTCCTTTTGTTTCTGAAATAGTCACAAAATTAAATGTATTGATTCGTGTACATAGACACAAATTTCACATTGTTTTTCGTGATCATCAGTGCAAAATAAATTTGTTTGTAATCCACGTAATTGTGAACCGGGAAGTATAGAGAGCGGCAGACGCCGCGTAGGGAGGAGGTCGGTGTGGATGGGTGGGTGGGTCAAAAATAACTTTCACCCAGGAGACCGCTGTTCGTGCCCCGTTGAAACCACAAGTCAAAGTTGATTTATTTGTCACGTAACTTCCGTATTTAGCGCTTCCGGAGTTATATTAACCCAAACCCTGATCTTTTCCTAAATTTTTGTCACGTAACTTCCGTACTTAAGTTACGCGGCGTAACTTTGTGGTTAACTTTGGGTTAAAATAACATAAAATGTTATTTTATCTTTTCCCAAACCTAACTAAGTAGTTTTGGTCACGTAACTTCCATATTTAAGTTACGCCACTTACGGTATTATTTTAACCCCAACCGCGATCCTTTCCTAAACCTAACTAAGTAGTTTTGTTGCCTACGCCTAACCAAGTCAGTCTGTTCCTAAACCTAACTAAGTAGTTTTATTGCTAAATAGCATAAAATGTTATTTTAACCAAAACCGAAATCTTTTCCTAAATCTAACGAAGTTGTTAACTATATCATTGATAATTTACAGTAGGAAATTATGTGTTCATGTCTGATAGGTTTACGTCCTTTTGTTTCTGAAATAGTCACACAATTTAATGTATTGATTCGTGTACATCGACACAAATTTCACAATTTTTTTCATGATCATCAGTGCAAAATAACTTCGTATGTAATCCACGTAATTGTGACGAGCGGCCGCCGCGTATAGGGAGGAGGTTGGTGTGGATGGGTGGGTGGGTCAAAAATAACTTTCACCCAGGAGACCGCTGTTCGTGTCCTGTTGAAACCACAAGTCAAAGTTGATTTATTTGTCACGTAACTTCCGTATTTAGCGCTTCCGGAGTTATTTTAACCCAAACTGCGTTCTTTTCCTAAAGCTAACTAAGTAGTTTTTGTCACCTAACTTCCGTATTTAAGTTCCATCCCTTCTGTTGTTATTTTAACGCAAACCACGATATTTTCCTATACCTAATTAAGTAGTTTTTTTGCCTAAACCTAACCAAGTCAATCTTTTTCTTAACCTACCTAAGTAGCTTTGTTGCCTAAACCTAACCAAGTTAATCTTTTCCTTAACCTAACTAAGTTGTTTGTTGCCTAACTTCCGTACTTAAGTTACGCCATTTACGGTGTTATTTAAACTCAAACCACGATCTTTTCCTAAACCTAACTAAGTAGTTTTGTTGCCAAAGCCTAACCAAGTCGATCTTTTCCGAAACCTAACTAAGTAGTTTTGTTGCCTAACTTCCGTACTTAAGTTACGCCATTTACAGTGTTATTTTAACCCAAACCGCGATCTTTTCCTAAACCTAACTAAGTAGTTTTATTGCTTAATCCTAACCGAGTCGATCTTTTCCTAAGCCTAACTAAGTAGTTTTATTTTGAAAAGACTGAAGCGGTAATTGACACGTGTTGCTGGACATTCGTAGGAAAACGCACGAAAAATACCTTGTTGAAAGTCGTGCTGAGCGTCACAAAAAAAAACCCACCAGACTTTCCCCCAGGAGACCGGTGTTCGTGTCCCGTGTGAAGTCAAAGTTGATTTATTTGTCACGTAACTTCTGTACTTAAATTACAGCACTTCAGGAGTTATTTTAACCCAAACCGCAATATTTTCCTAAACCTAACTAAGTAGTTTGTTGCCTAATCCTAACCAAGTTGATTTTTTCCTAAAGCTAACTAAGTAGTTTTGTTGCCTAAGCCTAACCAAGTCAAACTATTCCTAAACCTAACTAAGTAGTTTTATTTTGAAAAGACTGGAGCGGAAATTGACACGTGCGTCACGTGTTGCTCGACATTCGTAGGAAAACGCACAAAAAATACGTTTGTTTTTGCTGAGCGTCATGAAAAAAAAGGGAAATTCCTGTCTATGTACACGAAATCAAATAGATTAAATTTCGTGACTATTTCACAAACTGCCGTGAGACTGTGTTAAGATATTCCTTTATTCCTTTATTAGTCCCACAGTGGTGAATTTGCAATGTTGGATAAATAGGGAGAACTGTATTTTGTGTAAGTGTGTTATAATGGATCTCCCTTACATCTCTGCTTATGATGAAATTCAATATTCAGGATCCTGAGCTGGACCTCTATTAAAAGATAAATTAGGTCATTTAACTCAAATTACAAATAAAAACGATAAAAAGAAACACTATAATAGCTGTGTAAGTTTACAGTGAAGAAAAAAACCCATTAATACTTTATGCACCTATATTGTTAGAGGAAGTGTAGATGTAGTCACTGTAGAGGATGTTATGGTATTATTTGTCCTGTGTGTCATCAGCATAATTATATATAATGATACACAGCGTCTCCGTATGACGGCAACATGGACAAATTGAAAAGCAGTGAACCAATAGTCGAACCCTCATACAGCACGATGTATCCTCAGATATCTAAATACTCTGCTGTGATGAGCTGGAGATACAGTATGTGGCAGGAAGAGGTAATAACTAGTAATTACATTGTCAAGCTATAGAACATATCAAGCTGTGTTGTGTGGAAATATGATAAGATATAATAACACAGAGGTGTGTAGTGAGCATGTAGTAGTTATGTTAAAGGGATAATTCGGGTGTTTTGAAGTGGGGTTGACGTATTTTTGTAGGCCCACCAGGACGTTAGCATCACCCTGGTTCCCTCAACATAAAGCCAATGGGATTTTTCTATTGGGTTTCGGAATATTGCAGAAAATAAACTCTGTGGCAAACAGTTCATGTTTATGATACTTACACATTTTGTTCAGTAAAATAATCTCCATAAATGAACCACCAGCGGTAGACCAGCAACTTCCGTGTTCCGCGAGGTAAAATTACATTTTTTTTCAATGGAGTCTGGTGGCTTTGGCGCGAGCATAGATGGATACAATGGCTTCAGCTCCCTGTCGGAAACATAGACTGTATAGCTATCTTACGGTAAGGTAAACTGGGGAAAATATTCTAAATATAGCGTACACTTAAACTGATAATGATTATTTTAGGTGTCTAAAATCCGTTTTGCTGCTACCCCCGTCTACAGGAGTACATTACTTCATCTACTGTAGGTAATACACTGACTATGGATAAGTACCTCATACAACCCCACTCCCAAAACAGCAGAACTATCCCTTTAATTCATTTCCAGAATACGGTAAAAATCAAATATTTTGGGTAACAAGCTCATTTGTTGTCATAGAGTCAGATAAGAAGACTGGTATCAGTTTCTCTTTGTGTCTAGTACTACTAGACCAGCTCCATCAAAACTGAAAAACGACACTTTCCTTTAACTTCCTTTCTGACTTATTTCCATCGTAGATGACTCTTGGTTTCGTCCATGTTTGAGTCACAACAGTGTTGAGGAGAGGGCGTTTGAGATGCTGCTCGCAGTTGTTGTGCCCAGCTGTTGTTGATCAGGAAATAGTTCAAACTCTCTAACTGCTCCTAAAAACCACAATGTCTTGTTTTTACTGTACATCTCTGTTTTGAGTGAACAGTCCAACATGCACATAAGTCAGCTTTGGGAGTTGTTGAAGCTGCATTAGTCAATATGTTTTTAGATTAACACTGTATTATATGAATGTGTGTAATGAGAAAGGGGTCACTTTGCAGCTCCATTGAGCTTTTTAGCCTCTTTTAGCTCTTTATTTTCAGCAGACAAGCTCTGATAAACCAGTGGGTAACCTCCGTGTCTGAGAAGTGAAGCAAATGCTGAAGTGTCTTAAACCTGCATTCTTTCTAACAGCCAGCAGGGGGCGACTCCTCTGGTTGCACAAAGAGGTCTGATTGTATAGAAGCCTATGAGAAAATGAGCCTACTTCTCACTTGATTTATTACCTCAGTAAACATTGTAAACATGAGTTTATGGTCTCAATCGCCAGTTTCAAGTCTTCTTCAATACAGCATGATGTTAATTTAGTAAATTATGGTCCCATTTAGAGTCAAATAGACCATAAAGCAGGGGATGCTTTAGGGTGGGGCTACCTTGTGATTGACAGGTCGCTACCACGGCAACAGCCAAAAGGCGAAGGCCAAAATGTCAAACTAGAGGCTCATATGTTGGCTGATTAGTAACAAAAAATTGCAATACAGAAATGCCAAAGCTATGTTTTGGGTTAATTTTATTTCCTATAAACTCTTCACAATAAAAGTCCCCCGTTATTTTTGCTGCTTGTACTCTTCCTTCCTGCAGTATTAGTAGACTGGTTTTATTGAAGAGTAGCTATTAACGAAGCACTGCTAATTCGGTGATCACATTTTCCTGTAAATTCTTCGCAATAAAATTCCCCATGTTATTTTTTTTATTTAAAAGCTTTTATTTTGAAGCAGGAAAATCAGGAAAATGTTGCAGCGGGTCTCAGCTGTGCTCCAGCCCCAGTTTTCCTCCTCTCTTCCCTTTGCTCTTGCTCAGGAGATGTGTGGGGAAAATGATGCGAGACCTATGTTTGATAAGTTATTCATGTAAATATAATCAATGTTCCTTCTAATCAGGCCTCAACGCAACATGTGTAGTTAATGTCTAACTAAAGTCAGTACAGTTAATGCCATTTAAAATTAAATTTTCTCTTTTTTGTTCTGTAAAACAAAGTCAGTCAGTTACTGCACGATCTCTCTGTGAATGTCATCACTTTAGTTTACACACAGATTCATTACAGCAATGAATTTCACTGATGCCAGTGAGTATTGCAACTTGATATTACTACAATTATTTGCAAGCAAAGACTTGATAATTACATCACATGATTACCTACTACATGGCAAATATTTGCTGTAGTGTATTTAATCATTGCAGTATTTGTTATCGGAGAGATAGCCAGTCCCACGAGTGAAAACAGGTCCCACTTAGGCTACTTAAATATCTTACCTGCCCCTCAGCGATCTTTACAATGAGATATAGTATTTAATGTCACTGTAGATATTTGAAAAAATGTTTTATTAACACCACAATTTTGTTCTGCTCTACCTGCTGTGCACACAGTATGTGAAGTGATATATTAATTTAACTTAAAAGCGTAGTTCTTATACAAGCCTTTTTACCAAGCCATGAAACAACAGCACATACAATTAATAAACGTATGATATGCTGGCAAATGTCATGGGAACTGTAGTTTTTTTAGAAGGCTAACAAAATTTAAAAAAATAACAAAAAAATTTAAATAAATTATGATGGGCTAAAATTCAAATAGCAAGTGCTGCAGTAGATTCTCGGATTATGGATAATAAAATAAAGGATCATATGCCAATTCTGCCCAAGTGAGATTAAAGAAATGCCCACTCTCTATTTTATCACCTTATAAAGTTGCTCTCTCAGTGACATTAAATGTGCCGTAAATCCAAAACAATGAGCTAAAACAGGCTGCACACACAATGCTATTATAGAATATTGATGCAGCTTCATTTCTGTCATTTCACTTGCTGTCAGTGAGGTATAACTGCAGGGTCATGTGCACAGTATAGACACATAGTAGTATAAGAGTGTTGAGCTGCCAAGCATAAAATGAACCCAAGTCAGCACTTCCTGCAGCTGCTTCACAATAAAAGCCTTCTGGTGGTTCACTGGAGGAAGGAATCTCTGGAAGTGCTGAGTGTGCAATGGCAGGAAATAAGCCCAGTTCCAGTCCGACCCCTACACCCTCCGTTTGTAGTCACACTCACAGCTGAATGAAGCAGTGGAGGGTAGTAATACAGCGGCAAGACGAACTTCCCTGCTCTCCGGCGGAAAACAGGAATTGTCGTAACTTTTCGTAACCATGGTTTCATATCAGCATCTTTCAGAAGCAGCAACCGAAGCCATGGGGCTGGGTGGCTAAAATCTTCTATCCCGATATAGGTTATTTCATATCTCATAAAACTGCAATCTTTAAATGATTTTCCTTCAAAATATTTCGCATCAGATTTTTCTGAGAAATTTGAATTAGCATGTGCTTGTTGTTATCAATTTAAACGACGTAACTGTGCATCACGATATCTCGATATACGATTTCATCGCGATATGATTCCATTGAAAGACGACTGATATTATCATACTGAATTATCGCCCAGCCCGACCTAAGTCTATGGAGAAAAGTCCCAATCTCCTTTGGTGGCATTTCTGTTTGTTTTTTTGTAAACATCTGATGTTTATGAGCTGCTTGGTTTTAGCAACAGTCCCTGTATATTCAACACCTTACAATCAAATGAACACGTCTCCTAAATACAATGTATTTACTTTAAGTTGTTAACGTCTGTATGACGATAGTAAATGTCTATCTAAGTTTGGCTGTTTACGAGTGAAAGTTTGTACGGGTAGTTGCATGGGACTACATTTGTACGATTGTGTTTCATGACTAACACAAAACGGTGTTGCACATGGTCAGTAAGTCAGCATCGATGCTGGCTCGCTG
This sequence comes from Sebastolobus alascanus, assembly GCA_916701645.2. NCBI lineage: Eukaryota > Metazoa > Chordata > Actinopteri > Perciformes > Sebastidae > Sebastolobus > Sebastolobus alascanus. The sequence continues at coordinate 336,642 of CAKAOJ020000409.1, forward strand.
TTGGAGGGTTTTATAACCCACTTCCACTCCTCGCTGATTGATTTGGGATGGCGCTCGATATGGCGGACCCTCCACACGAACGTGCAAATGGAAGTGAAAGTGGAAGTGCGTAGGGAGAGGGTGTCGGGGCCGGATAGGAATTATGACTTTGTTGCAGAACAAAACAGCTGATCAGGAAACAGTGAGTGTCGTCGTACGTCACAGTTTGGCCTTGGTTTTGTCCCTCTAAAAGCGTTAAAAACATCTTCAGGATTAACATATTTTGAACATTTGTAAAACGCGATGCTTCGAAAACCGTAGTCCACAAACCAGTGGGTGACGTCACAGTGACTACGTCCACTTCTTATAGTCTATATGCTTCAGGATTAACATATTCTGAACATTCTTAAAAAATCAGTTTAGTGCAATTTTCAAATCGTAGGAGGGCGCAATATTTATTAAAGGCAAAATGTGTGTCAATATACCGTTTTTTAATTAAATATCATGGTGCTGCAGAGATGTCCTGGCCTACAAATCATATTCTACAGACTTTATTTGGTACAGATCTCTGCAAAAAATCTCACCATAAATCATTGATATGTTTTTCAATGAAAATGAGAATAATGATGTAAAAATGATCATACCCTCTAATATCGCAAATAATATCACTTTTGTTATATCAGTCAAAATAATCGCAATTAGATATTTTTTTCAAAATTAATTAAAGGTAAATGGAATTTCATTGGTTGTGTTCACGGCATTGAAATGTTACATAATAAAAAAGCCAAAAGTTATATATATAATAAGCTCATCCTTATAACAGTTATTCTTTTAGCTTCAAGTAACGGGCTTTAGTGGAAATGTTCCGGGTGATGTGACACGCTCTGTTAGCCATGTTGGATTAGATATTGCACTTCAGGTCTTGGCAGCAGCGACTGAGAACAGCTGACTATTGTACATATCGACTGTCTCAATAATATTGATCGTTGTATTGAGTAGAGACGTGTCTAGAGCTCTTAACCCACTAACATCTGGCTTTTGTCTTTAGTGGGAAAGGTTACAATCAGCATTCATTCCTGGGACAAATGACTCAAATCAGAAACCTGCATACATGTTCTAATTTTGGTGGAAAAAGGGGTATAATGTTTGTTTTTTAGATTAGTGACAATAGCACGCATATTAGCTGATATTACCTGGTGTGTCTCAAATGACAGCGTATTACAGACATTTGCTTGCTTACGAATTAACCAGCGAGTTACTAGCTGACTTCTCTCTAAATTTGAAACATGAGATTTTGTTCGTATTTCATTGCATTTATTATTTATCATTATTAATTCTTAACTCCTTCTTAGTTCAACCAGATGGCAAAAACACAGGACTGAATCAACTATAGCATTACTTCCTATAAATGCTTTAATCGAGAATTTAAGTTTAAATCCACAATTAAGCGAGATGCTCATGTGTGTAATATGTGAGGGATAATGTACAGCGAGCCGGTCATTGTTGTGAAATAAACCCCGACAGGGTGATGCAGCACCCCGACGTGAAGGCTTGCATCTTCTTGAAGGGGTTTATTTCACAACAATGACCCGCTAGCTGTACATTATCCCGCTTATTACACGGTTATTTACTTAAGAAATCAATAATTTGACACAAAAACGGTCCTCCAGAGTCCGACATCAGAACTGCATCCATAGCAACGGTCTGTTATACATAGCAACGGTCTGTTATAAAGAAATAACAGACCATAGAACGCCGTGATTGACCAATCAGAATCGAGTATTCAACAAAGCCGTTTAATATTAACCCTTTATTTATATTTGATTCATTTGTGATTCATCGGATAGTTGATGGTAGAAAAGCAGCAACGATGGACAGAGAAAGAGGAGTAATAGTAGTAATGAGGGACCCATATCTGGATGTATTATGACTGTTCATGTCCATCTCAGTTTGATGTCTGAATTCACCTCCTTCAGACAGTATGTAATGATCAGACCTGCAGTATGTAACGCAGCCTGACCTTTAGTACCTTTAGTACTGACAGAGCAGCAGATATATCAGTGAATCTGTTAAAGGGACTATCCAGCTACGTAGTATTGCACTTCCAGAGAGAGAAAGAGACTTTTTAAATCAACTCTTTTTCGACGAAGGCAAAAAACCACCTCAAGCGATCACCAACATTTTTTTGTTTTATAGAATTTTGCCGTTTCCATACAGCTTTTCTAATGCGATTATTTAAAATGTGCATGAAAATATGTGAATGTAAACACTGTGAATAGCCGTGTTTGAAGTGATATCTCTAGTGTGAACTGTATTGACACATTACAGAACAGTGTGACAGAGTGTATGATAAACCCCTAATAATGTAGATCTTCACAAACATTAGTGACGTAACGGTGATGAACATACATTTTTATTAGGGCTGTCAAAGTTAACGTGATAATAACACGTTAAGGCAAACAACTTGCAATTTTTAGGTTGTAGTGGGCTCAGTTTTAAAGCTAGAATGAAGATACTAACATCATATGAAACTAGAAAACCTAAAGAATCCATCGGTACCAACCATGTCATACTAGCTTGTCGTGAAGGAGGTTAAATAACACTCCAAACTTACGCTAAATTTTGGTGAGGAAAAACTGTCATGGCCATTTTCAAAGGGGTCCCTTGACCTCTGACCTCCAGATATGTGAATGAAAATGGGTTCTATGGGTACCCACGAGTCTCCCCTTTACAGACATGCCTACTTTATGATAATCACATGCAGTTTTGGGCAAGTCAAAGTCAAGTCAGCACACTGACACACTGACAGCTGTTGTTGCCTGTTGGGCTGCAGTTTGCCATGTTATGATTTGAGCATATTGTTTTATGCTAAATGCAGTACCTGTCAGGGTTTCTGGACAATATCTATCATTGTTTTGTGTTGTTAATTGATTTCCAATAATAAATATATACATACGTTTGCATAAAGCAGCATATTTGCCCACTCCCATGTTGATAAGAGTGTTCAATACTTGACAAATCTCCATTTAAGGTACATTTTGAACAGATAACAAATGTGTGATTAATCACGATTAAATATTTTGATTGACAGCCGTACTTATCATATTGCATGTTATCAGTCTCTGCAGAGGAGTCTTCATTTCTCTTGCACGCGACAGAGGAAGGTGAAAGGTTGAAGTCAGTTTCAGACCTGTTAAAGGATGCTGCTGCAGGGCAGCAAGTGATGAAAGCACTGAGATGTGGTTTAGACGTGATGTGTTAGACCTGGCCCAGGTTTAAAAATAAGTCCTACAGTCGTGAAATCAATTCTGAAACCAGCACAATGTAGAGAAGTTGAAGTGGAGGTAACCTGATGCTATCATGAAACTCAGCCTGGAGCTGTACCACAGCTTCACTGTAGTCAAGGTGACATGTTTATATAGTTACTGAAACTTGAACTTACTCCGAAGTTGGTATAAACATGTCTCAACCAACTTTTTTTCTGCTACTTAGCAAAAAATAAAGTCACCACACGTCCCTAAATTCTCTTAAATACCACATAAAGCTGTGAGTGAACGTATCTAAACATCTGTTTGTTTGTTCATTTCATATTTAGTGTGAATTTGAGGAGTTTTCCTCCAAGGCACCAAGTTAATGATGTCATGAACAGGCGTTTCCACGATGTCCACACACACACACACTCTTGTATTTGTCTTCAGTGAAAGCGAGTAGGCGGTGTAGTAAAGCTGTGGTTCACAGGGGAAAAAAGGAAGCATTCTGGGAAACTCCCAGTTCAGTTGAGCTTGAGAGTAGCGGCTCCCAATGGGAGGAATTTGCTGGTGCAAAAGACCGTCATGACAGCTGCTGTTGGGAGCAGTGGGAAGAGCGTTGCGTTCACTGTCATCATGTTTTCTGTCATTTTTTTTTTTTGCATCATTACTGAAGCTTTTTTTTATGTTATTACAACTTTACCACCTGAAGCACTATTTTTTATTTTATTTAATTTATTTTATTTTATTTTTTTATTTTTTTATTTTTTATTTTTTTTAATTTAAGTATTTTCTATTTTATTTGTGTTATATTGTGGTCACACATTAATACTCTCTCTTCACTCCAAGGCCTCTAGCCTCAGTTTATATCTCTCATGCAGTTTTCTTTTTTTTTTTTGTAATCATATTTAATTGCAATAAGAGATATTAGTGTCACAAAAGGGTTTTATATATTGTACCCATAGACCCAAGCGTCCTTAACCAACTCCAGCTCCACCCTTATTCTCCTGTGTGATGATTTACCACAGTTTATAGTGCAATAGGGGATAGTTTGCATGTTCAAACACAGAGCTCATACATGGGTTCACATACCCCGTATTCAGATGTATAGCATACTTACACACATATATGAAAATATATCACATAAAAAATAAATAAATTATAAGAATAAAAAAGATAAATAAATTAAACATACATATGAATAGATAAACCACTAAAATGATAAAATAAAAAACTAATAATAATAGATAAAAGGTAGGATATGTCATGTTATACAAGATCTTAAGTGCTCTTCACCCTCTAAGTGATTGATGATATTAAATAATGTCAGAGGAGAGATAGGATAAATTCTTAAGGTAGGAAATAAGTGGTTGACAGTGAATCTCATGCAGTTTTAATTTTTACATATGAGACTTTTGCATTGATGATTACATTCCAGTCACAAAAAGCTTTATGAGAAATAAATAGTTGCAAAACTTTGTCTGACAAATGTAGAAAGGATCATTACATGAAAGACACAAAGGGAGGCAAACTGCCTCGTGTCAATTCAACCACTTCCTTTAACAGCAGCTGTAAACCACGGTGCTATAATATAAAATGCTTCTGCATATCCAGTGAAGAGAAGTATTTATTTATAGTCTACTGTCTGGTCAATGTATTATTCTGTCCTCTACTGTCCTCCTGTCCTTTTGTCCTGCACTGTGCTGTCTGTGAGGGGCTAATGTCCTTCTGCTGTGGACCATGACTCATTTTAAAGGACAATTCAACAGTTTTTTTATGGTTCATATTACATTTTACTACAGATCACAAACACTTGATGGTCCTGTATTGTAGAAAGTGAGGTTTACATAGCTTTTTATGCCTTTTTATGTTGTCAGGTTGTCCGTCCGTCCGTCCATCCGCACCATTGTCGTGAATGCGATATCTCAAGGATGAAGTGATTAGAATTTGGGGGTCAAAGGTCAAGGTCACTGTGACCTCTCAAAACACGTTTTTGGCCATAACTCAATTTTCACACAAATGTCTAACAGGATAAAATGATGAAGTGATGATGTGTTTTAGATTTTCAATGTTTTATTTCATCCTGACCTCCACTGGTTTCTGTTCACTTCACTGCAAATATCAGTTTGTTGAGATATTATATCTTTTTTTTAGAAAGAGCTGAAATACACTTTACTATATGTAATACAGGTGTACAGGACAGACTTTTTAGATACATTTGCACTTTCAATTAGAAACAATTAGTCAATTAATTAAGTCGTCGATCGACAGAAAATTAATCAGCAAGTTATTTTTGAAGCAACAACTCTAAACATTCGCTGGTTCCAGCTGATTTTCTGTATTTTGTATGGAGGACGGAAATCAAAATAAATGAATAAATAAATTGCTCAATAAAATAAAAAAATATGTTAATAAATGTGGCAAAAATAATATTAAAAATAAATGTAGCCATTAGTGATCAAATGTCACATATATTGATATTTCTGTTTTAATTTGCTTCTTTTTTTATTTATCTATCTTTGCATTAATGACCTTATTTATTTACTCTCTGTTTAATTTTCCCCTAATTTATTTATGTATTTATTTTGCATTTATTTTATATTTATTTTATATTTATTTTTAAATAAATACATGTATTTTTTTATGTACTTATTTATTTCTGTATTCTTTTCTTTATACTTTTTACACGTTTCTTTTTACATTTCTTTATGCATTATGAGGGCGCTGAGTCATTTATTTATTTATTCATTTATTTTTGATTTTGGCAGTTAATGTCTTATTTGTGTTTTGGACTGTTGATCAGACCTCGGCCTTTCGGAAAGTGTGATGGGTGTCCTTCACTATTTTCTGACATTTATATTTCCAAATGATTAATCAAGTAAAACAAATGTCAGATGAATTGATCATGAAAATAATGGTTAGTTTTCGCCCTTCTGTCAAAGCAGTTATAACATCAGGCAAGTTGACTGTTATTTATACTGCAGGGAGAGAGACCAAAGAAAACCTCACAAAACTAAACCTAACCTCCTTTAAGGTCACATTCCTGATCATTAAAACGTGTTTCTTGTGTTGTTTCAGCTGTGTGGAGGTGGATGAAGATGACGCTCCAGATATTGACATATATCACTGTCCAAACTGTGAGAAGACCCAGGGCAAATCCACAAGTAAGTAGCAGGTTGTAGTGACTGAAATGTTGTCTCTCTTAAAGGGTGACTTTGGTATTTTCCAACCTGGACCCTATTTTCCCATGTTTTTGTGTCTAATTGACTAATAGGGTCAACAATTTCTGAAATAGGTCCAGAATTGAGGAAGAACGCTACAAACGGCAACCGCTAAATGAGTTGAGCAGCATAAATGTAACTTTACATTCATTAAGAGTTCATGTTTTTTCCACTGACAGGCTCAGGTGGTTAATATAAGTGTCTGACATTATAGAGAGCACCCTACAGAGAAATAAAACCTTTTCTTAGCTTTCCGAGCCTCGTTGTGAAATCTGAATATCCGTATACTCAAATAAATACGGGCGAACATTCGAAAAAGACCTCATCTACTTTGTGGAAATCATCTAAATATTCAGCCATGACATTGAAAATCTTTTAGATAACACTAAGCTACGCTTTCTGTACTCAACAAACAACAAACACTGCCCGCTTCCACCATGGATGTATTCCACTATTCCACGTTGTCTTCCGGCAGCACGTCTCCTCACCAGGTTTCAGACTTCACCTTCAGCGAGACTCTTTCCATAATGTTTTCAGACACTTCTAATAACAATCAGAGCCTGTCATGGTAAAAACAAGCACTTTTAGTGGACGTAAATGACGGTGCCATGTTGCCCCAATAGCACCATATTGAGCAGCTGCTGTCTGCAGCGCTCTCCCTCAACACTGGACCAGTTTCAGAAATTGTTGTCCCTGTTAGTCAGTTGGACACAAAAACATGAGAAAATAGAGTCCAGGTTGAAAGAAGTGAAACAGCTGCTGTGGTGATGTGATCACTTCACTTCTTCTCAACTTTATTGTAAAATTCTCAAAATGGATCAAACTGTTTTCAGGAAAAGAATATTTTTTTTGTATGATTATGCTCAAGTCATGTCTTGCTGTGTGGTTCTGCGTTCTAAATGTTGATGTTTTTTAATGTTTTTTTTCGGTTCTTCAGTGAAAAAGAAAAAGAACTGGAGCAAACATGACACGGGGCAAAGCAAAGATATCAAAGCTGTGCAGAACGGCAGTCAGGTTTTCATCAAAGAGCTTCGCAGTCGGACCTTTCCAAGGTAAACACACATATTAGACTCTTCTTGTACAACTCATTATTGACCTGTCGACACCACAAACGGCTAATCATGTGAGATAAAGAGGTAAACCTTGTATATAATTGAAATAGTCAGACTTAACATTATCTAATTGGGATCACCTTTAATGGATCTAATTATAATCAAATGAGATGATTCTCAAGGCCTCTTGAAATGTCATTAGAGACTCAATAGTCAATATTATTCCTCACATTATGAGTGATCCCACTAGAGGGAGCTGTGTAGTCACTTCTCAAGCTCTGCCTTCAGGCGGTCTCACATGTTGCTGCCATACTTACTACTGTACTGTAGTAATCCCGGCTCGTTTCACTGTGTGTGTGTTGCAGTGCTGACGATGTGGTGGTGAAGCTGAGCGGCAGTCAGCTGACCCTGGACTACCTGGAGGAGGGCGGCTTCAACGAGCCCATCCTGGTCCAGAAGAAGGACGGCCTGGGCCTGTCCATGCCCGCTCCCACCTTCTACATCAGTGATGTGGAGAACTACGTTGGTGAGGACCTCAGGGACTACTATTACTACTACTACTACTACTACTACTACTACTACTACTACTACTACTGCCATTATACTGTATCACTGACTAACTACGGCTGAAGCTGCTGATACCACTACTTTATCAACTAGTACTGCTATAAGGGTTTGATATCACTACTTCTGCTACTACTACTATTACTGCAGTATTACCACTATTGCAGATACTCTATTGCTACTACTGCCATTACTCTTCTTTCTACTGTATCACTAACAAACTACTACTGCAGCAGCTACTACTACTACTATAGCAACTAGTACTGCTATAAGGCTTTGGCATCACTACTGCTGCTGCTACTACTATTACTGCAGTATTACTACTACTGCAACTACTCTGTTACTACTACTGCCATTACTCTTCTTTCTACTGTTTAACTGACTAACTACTACTGCTACTACTACTCCTACTATAGCAACTAGTACTGCTATAAGGCTTTGACAGCACTACTGCTGCTGATACTACTATTACTGCAGTATTACCACCACTGCAACTACTTTATAACTACTACTAGTGCTATCACTATTACTACTACTGCTGCTGCTACTATTACTATTACTGTAATCACTGTTAAAATGTATTATAATGTGATTATAAGTTATTCTAAGTGATCATTGTTTGCTTTAAGTAAAAATTAAGTTAAAAAAAATATTAAATTTATGCAAGAATACACAAAAAGTTGTGAAATTAATTTTTTTATTTTTTTTTATTAAAGCAAACAACAACCATTTAGAGGAACTTATAATCACATAATAACAGTGATTATAATGCATTATAAAAAGATTAGAATGTAATACAGCTATGGGAATTATAATAATAATAATAATAATAATAATAAAAAAATAAATAAATACATTTGAAATTTGATAAAATGAAATACTTGAATAAATAAAACAGAAGAGTAAATAAATAAGGGAATTAATACAAAGATAAATAAATAAAGAAGCAAATTAAAACAGAAATAATCTATTTCACATTTTTGTCAATTAATTAATGGCTACATTTATTTTTAATATTATTTTTGCTACATTTAATGACATATGTATTTATTTAGCGAGTCATTTATTTATTTATTTTTTATTTTGGCAGGTTCTATCCTCCATATTGTTCCTTTTCCCTGTTTTATTCATTATTGGCATTGATAAAAAGACTTTAGAAAGGAAGATAAAACATGTATTATACCATTTTCTTCTCAGCAGGGGGCGCGTCTGTCCTTTATTTGGTGCTCTGGCTCAGTGATGAGATCACATGTTACATATCAACATCACAGCTGCTGCTATAGACATATTTTGTCCACCGGCTTCCTGTTTAAAGAAAGTGTTTTAGCTTTGTAGGCAGTTAGTTTTCCTCCAGCTTGTTTTAACCGTGTCCTCTGTGTCCTCTGTTATTGTCTCAGGTCCTGATGTCGGCGTGGACGTCGTGGACGTCACCAAACAGACGGACAGCAAGATGAAGCTCAAAGAGTTTGTCGATTATTACTACAGCACAAACAGAAAGAAAGTGTTGAACGTCATCAACCTGGAGTTCTCCGACGCAAGGTGCTCGCACTGTAGTTAAAAAAATGAAGTGAGATTCTTAGCTCCTAAAGATGGCAGCCTGGAAAACTCCTGGTACTCATTTCTTTTTTCCTGTTTTTCTGGGACAGGATGAATTCTATAGTGGAGAGTCCGCAGATCGTGAGGCGGTTGTCTTGGGTAGAAAACTACTGGCCTGACGACGCTCTGCTCGGGAAGCCGAAAGTCACCAAATACTGTCTCATCTGTGTGAAAGACAGCTACACAGACTTCCACATCGAGTGCGGCGGCGCCTCCGTCTGGTACCACGTCCTAAAGGTCCGTCACATTTAGGGTTAGACCAGCATGTTGAGTCAGAACTAGAGGGTGACACGGGAGTGGATCTTCAGTCCTGTCTCATCCCATTACAACCGCATATTTATATATAAAAACTAGGGCTGTCAATTGATTAAGATAGTTAATCGTGATTAATCGCAAATTAATCACATTTTTATCTGTTCAAAATGTACCTTAAAGGGAGATTTGTCAAGTATTTAATACTCTTATCAACATGGGAGTGGGCAAATATACTGCGTTATGCAAATGTATGTATATATTTATTATTGTAAAGCAATTAACAACACAAAACAATGACAGATATTGTCCAGAAACCCTCACAGGTACTGCATTTAGCATAAAAACAATATGCTCAAATCATAACATGGCAAACTGCAGCCCAACAGGCAACAACAGCTGTCAGTGTGTCAGTGTGCTGACTTGACCATAACTTGCCCCCAAACTGCATGTGATTATGATTCAAATACAAAAAAAAAAAAATTTCGAAAAATGTCAAAGGAAAATGTCTGCAATAATGTATAAAAAAGTCTGAAAAATGTCAAAAAAATTGAAAAATGTCTGGAAAATGTAAAAAAAAAAAATAAGTCTGAGAAAATGTCAAAAAAATGTCAAAAAAAGAAAAAAGTTCGAAAAAAGTCAAAAAAAAAGTCTGAAAAATGTCAAAAAAATGTCAAAAAAAAATAAAAATGTCAAAAAATTCTGAAAAATGTCAAAAAAAAAAAAAAAAAGAAATTCGAAAAATGTCAAAAAAAAAAAAATTCTGACAAATGTCAAAAAAATGTCCCAAAAAAAGTCTGAAAAATGTCAAAAAAAAAAAAGTTTGAATAATGTTGAAAAAATTGAAAAATGTCTGGAAAATGTAAAAAAAGAAAAGTCTGAGAAAATGTCCAAAAAATGTAAAAAAAAAAAAAAAAAAAAAAAAATCGAAAAATGTAAAAACAAAAAAAAGTCTGAAAAATGTCCAAAAATGTAAAAAAGAAAAAATCCAAAAATTGAAAAAAAAAAAAGTGAAAAATGTGAAAAAAAAAAAAAAAATTCGAAAAATGTCCCAAAAAAAGTCTGAAAAATATCCGAAAAATGTAAAAAAAAAAAAAAAAAGTTTGAATAATGTTGAAAAAAATTGAAAATGTCAGAAAGATATCCGAAAATGTCAAAAAATGTCAAAATTTAAAAAAAAAAATAAAAAAAAAATGTCAAGAAACTTAATGTCCAGAAACCCTCACAGGTACTGAATTTAGCATAAAACAATATGCTCAAATCATAACATGGCAAACTGCAGCCCAACAGGCAACAACAGCTGTCAGTGTGTCAGTGTGCTGACTTGACTATGACTTGCCCCGAACTGCATGTGATTATCATAAAGTGGGCATGTCTGTAAAGGGGAGACTCGTGGGTACCCATAGAACCCATTTACATTCACATATCTGGAGGTCAGAGGTCAAGGGACCCCTTCGAAAATGGCCATGACAGTTTTTCCTCGCCAAAATTTAGCGTAAGTTTGGAGCGTTATTTAGCCTCCTTCACGACAAGCTAGTATGACATGGTTGGTACCAAAGGATTCATTAGGTTTACGCTTTATTATCACGTTAACTTTGACAGCCCTAAAATTAAGTAGATAAAAAAATGTAAACAGACCGTGTTTAACTATTAATTAAAAATCGATACAGACATTTTCTTACACCGCTAGTTTATATGACTCTAGATTTGCTATCAAGATGAAATGTGGAGAACATTACCTCCATCTCTCATACGATGATGATGATGATAATCTGATTGTGTTTTTGTGTTCGTAGGGAGAAAAGATCTTCTTCCTCATCAAGCCCACCTCGGCCAACCTGTCTCTGTACGAGCGCTGGAGGTCGTCGTCTAATCACAGCGAGATGTTCTTCGCCGACCAGGTGGACAAGTGTTACAAATGTACTCTGAAGCAAGGCCAGACGCTGTTCATCCCATCAGGTCAGAGCTGCACTCCGGGGGTCATGAATATAGCTGGACGTGATTTAGAAGAACACTTAATAATATAAATGACACTGTTCCATCTTTAGGGCGGTTTTACAGCCCTGCTGCGTCCGTTATTACAAACCAAGCAAACATTATTTTTAATTGTAGTGGAGATCTCAGAGAGTCCAAACATAGTGTGGTATGTGTGTATAAAATGGCAGAGAAAACATTTCCATGTGATTTGATATAATGTTTAGTACTGGAAAAAAATTTGCTGATTTTTCACTGTTGAGGATTGATTAATCTTTGAAGTTGTTTTTCAAACAAAAATGCTAAACATACTTCCAGCTTCTTCATTCATTTTTCATTTAGTTTCAAAATTTATTTCGAACATGTAAAATAATTAAAAAAAAAAATGATTATCATCATACAAACAAGTGGACAGTCAGAAAAAAGCAGTATCCACATACAGTGAAAATCCTAAACAAATGAAATTGTCAAACACTTGATGCCTCGTTTTATATATTCGAAAAGGAGTGAGAAGAAGTACAAACTTATTTAATCCCACCCCTTCTCCATAACTCATTCATTAATAAGTAACCAGCCTCCTTATTGAGCTAAACATATACTCTAATTAATTTTCCTAAACTTGTTTAACTATAATTATTATCTTTTATCTCTGTCATACAGAAATATAAATTAATTACTGATATAGTTATCCTTATCAAAATATAAATTCATTATCAATCAAGAATACAAATTCATTACTTAACATTAAGCAAACCAGATAAATAAATAAACGGTAATAAATAAATAAACAGTAATAAATAAATAAACAGTAACCCCTGTAAACACCTGGTGATTGTCAAACCCCCACTTCATCCCTGTACCTTGAGAAAATCATGTCTTTATACCTTATTTTAAACTGGTTTAAGGTTTTTTTTAAACTGGTTTAAGTTTCGACATTGCTTTACCTTCACATTCTTGGATATCTTTGGGTTTTAGACGGTTGGTCGGGCAAGAAAATGAATTTAAAAACACCAGTTTGGACATTCCTTCACTATATTCTGACCTTTTAGAGACCAATCAATTCACTGAAAAAAGTACTGACAGATAAAAGTACGTATTTTCTAACTTTAAATCGACTAAATTCAAGAGAAATCAGGGTTAAAAAGATTAAAATATGTGCTAAATATATGTAAAAAAACAACAACATAATGGTAATAATAGTAAGTGTATTAAAAACAGATAGATGGCACAGTAAATGCATATAGAACAATGTAGTGGGTGAGGGAAGGTGGATTACAACTAAAAAGTAAATTGCAACAAGTAATAATAATGTGTTTTTTTTCATCTTTCATTAGAAGTATTGAATTAATGAATATCTCTATTATATTTTATTTTTGTGGATTTTAATGTGATCGTCTCCTCAGGTTGGATCAATGCAATACTGACTCCGGTCGACTGTCTGGCGTTCTCCGGACACTTCGTCCACAACCTGAGTGTGGAGATGCAGATGAGGTTTGGACACTTGTCTTAATACAAACTCACACACATCCTTTATGATGCCTTGTCGTCGTAGTGTTTATGTTTTATTCTAATTGTTATGATCCGCCCATGCCTCCTGCAGACAGTCACGTCCTAATTTGGAGGATTTAGCTTGTCCTCGGCTGATCTGACACACTAGTTTCCACTTCGTCCTCCTCATTTAGCTCCAAAATTCCACTAATCTTGTTTATGAATCCTCCACATTTGGAAATGAATTCCTTGTGAATTGCATTAGTTTGTTGCAGTAAACCTGTTGGTAAAGCGTGACGATGTTTAGCCGAAACATGTTGGCGTGTCCTCCTCAGAGCGTATGAAATCGAGAAGCGGCTAAAGGTCAGGACTCTCACCCCCTTCCTCAACTACGAGACGGCGTGCTGGTATGTGGGACGACATCTCCTCGAGCGATTCAAAGGTAAACTCTTAAATCAGTCGGACGTATTTATAGATTTTTTTTTTGCTCTAATATGTGGTATTTTTTTAATGTAAACGGACATTTAACTCCAGAAGAATGCACGAAAGCAGAGAAAACACAAACAGTGTCAGAAGTTTGGCTGCATGTCTGCTGCACAGATGAGGAGCTGGATGCTTTAATATTATTTCAGTCATTAAATCGGTGAAGTTCACAGATGATTAGCTTCAAAAGGGTTTGGACCGGCTAGAATCACTTGCTCCATTACGAGCCCGTTTTTTAAACTCCCCTCAGCTGGTCAACTGTTTATGTTTCCACTGTTTTCTGTGTGTGTGTGTGTGTTGAAGCCGGATTCCTGTTGTGTGTGTTTGATGCTCACTATTATACCGTTATTCATTTCAACGTCAAGGTCGGCAGGATGTTGATGGTATTAATTATTTCCTGCTTTGGTTGTAAATCCACTTCAGTTGATACTCAGATATTCAGACGAAGCTTTTCTGCCATTAAACTGAAATTAAAGAGGAAATCGACATTTTAAAGCTGCATAATTTCACATAAATCAGGGCTGTAGTTGTTACTAAAATAGTTAAGTTAAAGCGCGGGTCCATTATTTAGCGATGTTTTGAGGTTTTTATACCATTCTGTAGCTTCCCAGTGATGTTCGTCATTTATTCAAAGTACGTATGTTTAGCATCAAAATGCTATTTTCCCTTCAAGCTCTTCTAAAAAACCTTTTCCCACGTGACCTGACGTAGGTTTTTGCATGATGACGCTATTAATCACATGATTGTCCATAGTTAATCACACATTTTTTATCTGTTCAAAATGAACCTTAAAGGGAAATTCATCAAGTATTTAATACTCTTATCAACATGGGAGTGGACAAATATGCTGCTTTATGCAAATGTATGTATATATTTATTATTATAAATCAATTAACAACACAAAACAATGAAAGATATTGTCCAGAAACCCTCACAGGTACTGCATTTAGTATAAAAACAATATGCTCAATTCATAACATGGCAAACTGCAGCCCAACAGGCAACAACAGCTGTCAGTGTGTCAGTGTGCTGACTTGACTATGACTTGCCCCAAACTGCATGTGATTATCATAAAGTGGGCATGTCTGTAAAGGGGAGACTCGTGGGTACCCATAGAACCCATTTACATTCACATATCTGGAGGTCAGAGGTCAAGGGACCCCTTTGAAAATGGCCATGCCAGTTTTTCCTCGCCAAAATTTAGCACAAGTTTAGAGTGTTATTTAACCTCCTTCACAACAAGCTAGTATGACATGGTTGGTACCAATGGATTCTTTAGGTTTTCTAGTTCAACATCCTAAAAATCACAAGTTGCATTAATGCATTAAATAAATTAGTGGCGTTAAAACCAATTTGCGTTAACTTTGACAGCCCTAGTTTATTATAATATAATGAATTTTGAGAATTTCGGCACCCGAAAGCCACAGATGAACGATAAGTCTACAACGAAGCACAGTGTTGAATAGTGGTTTTGATAGTGGACTACCCTGTGAAACCCCTAGTATATAATATATAATGTACAATCCTTTAAATAAGCTTTACTTAATTGTACTGCGAAACACAGAAACACTGAGCTTTTAGTTAAGAATCAGCATGGCTCCATTTCAGTAATGGAGCTGATGCACAGTGATGCAAAGTGAGATGTTGATCGTGTTCCTCGAGAGCTTTAACGCGTCACTTGTCTGTTTGGCTTCTCAGCTCTGCTTCATTTTGCTAACAGGACAGTTTGTCCAAACACACAGTCGCCAGCTGACAGTTGACTTCACATGTCGTCTCTCTCTCTCAGCTCGTCTGTCCCTGTGTTTGTGTGAGAGGCTTGTTCACTTACATCCTGTAAATCTCTGCGGAGCACTGAGCATGTATACGCTGTATTTAACGGTCTGTGACTTCTCAGAGTTTAACTTCTCAGAGATAACATTTCTTTTTCTGCAGGTTTACATAAAGCGAATAAGCAGCCGGCGTCGTACCTGATACATGGTGCCAAAATAATCAACGGAGCCTTCAGAGCTTGGACTAAGAAACAGGTAAGGACACGTTTAGGACAGGTGTGTGTCAGGTGTTCGTCCAGGCTTTTATTATGAAAAGTGATGTTTGTTTCCCTGGTGACAGGCCCTCTTGGAACATGAAGATGAGCTTCCAGAGAACATGAAACCATCGCAGCTCATCAAGGATCTGGCCAAAGAGATCAGACTGTCCGAGGTATTCTGGTTTCATTTTGATATAAACATGATCAACCGTTCTCTAAAAGATCCAGCTAGTACCTGACAAAAATGTTATCTTAACACTATTTAAAGTCAATAAAGATGAAGTGACGGACCTCACTGGGGCGCCTGCTCTCTTCCTATTGGCTCACAGACCTGAGGTTCCCAGACGAGAGGTTGTCAGTTGGACACGAGAAATTAAATTGGGAAAATTTAAAAAAATAAACAAAGGTGTCAATGTATTGTCATTATTATTTATTTTTTTAATTTATTAATTAATTTATGTATTTATTTATTTATTTATTTATTTGTTTGTTTGTTTATTTATTTATTTATTTATATATTTATTTATTTTCAGTGGGGTTTTAATTGTCTCAATGGGGTTTAATTACCAGTTACAAAATCATAGCTCACTTCCCTCCTTTTATTTCCAGAATGCAACAAAAGCCATTAAGAGCGAGCCGAGCATTAAGGTCCCGGTGGTGGAGGAGCCGCCGTCCACCCACTCCGAGCCCGAAGAGCCCGTTTCCCCGGCCCACGTCCCCTCGCCCAGCAGAGAGAAAGCCCGAAAGAAAGCTTCCAAACCCCCCAAACCTCCCAAGCCTCCAAAACCCCCAAAGATGCCCAAGGCCCCCAAGCCCCCGAAGGTGCCGAAGGTCAAGGAAGGAGGGAAGAAGAAGGCGAAGAAGGCGAAAGAGTCGTCGCCGCCTCCCAAACCCTCCAGCTTCGCGGCTCTGGAGTCCCACGCGAAGGACATCTTGAGCAAAATGGACCAGCCAAAAAAGACGAAGGTGAGCGGACGGTCATGTTAGCGGGAATTAAATAGTTCTTATTTTGTGGAACGATTATTTATATCCTTTAGTTTTCACTTTACTTGAGCCATTTTGCATCCCTTCCAGCAGAACGTTTTACCCCCTTTATGCAGAAAATTCACTCTCGAATGAATTTTTCTGTTAATGGTATAGTTTTAGTTTTGGGTGTGTTGAAGTGGGGTTGTATGAGGTACTATTATCCATAATCAGTGTATTACCTACAGTAGATGACGGTTGGCACACCCCCAGTTTGGAGAAGCAGACGGGCCGGCAGCAAAACATATTTTAGACACCTAAAAAAATCAATATCAGTTAAACTGTACGCTATATTTAGAATATTTTCACCGCTTTACCTCGCCGTCAGACAGCCCTTTCCGACGGGGAACTGAAGCCTTTGTATCCATCTATGCTCTCTTCAAAGCCACCAGACTCCATTGAAAAAAACAGTAATTTTACCACGCAGAACACAGGAGTTGCTGGTTTACCGCTGCCTCGATCGGTTAGTTAGTTTTGTGTTATTGTGTGACTTTGGTTAGTTCAGAGTCACCAAAGTCACACAATAACACAAACTAACTAACAGATCGATGCAGCGGTAGACCAACAACTCCCGTTTTATGTGAGGTAAAATGACTGTTTTTTTCAATGGAGTCTGATGGCTTTGGCGAGAGTTTCCCTGTCGGAAACATAGACTGTATAGCTGTCTGACAGTGAGGTAAATCTGTGAAAATATTCTAAATATAGCATGCAATTAAACTGATATTGATTTTTTAGGTGTGTAAAATCCGTTCTGCTGCTGCCCCAATCCACAGCAGTAGGTAATACTGTAGGTAATACACTGACTATGGATAAGTACCTCATACAAACCCCACTTCAAAACACCCAAACTATCCCTTTAATAACTGTGTCTGTCTCCAGGCTGTTAAGAACGTCCTGAGTATATCAGAGAAGGAAATATCGAAGCAGAACAACGTGGAGAAGTTTGAAATGAGAGAGCAGAGCAAAAACAAGACTGAAGCAAAGTGGAAGTATAAGGTAAAGAGCTGCTTTAATCTAATGGCTGCTTGTTACGGGCCAAAATAAATAATATCACAGTCCTTTTTAAAAGTCCAAATAAACGTCCTGGTGAAGAAGTGAAGGTTACAAGCTGAGCAAGAGAGAAAGAAATGTAGGATCATCCAAAAGTGATTTGCACACTTCACTTCAAAGCAATCAGCAGAAATAATGATGTGGCCCCGAGTCGCACGTTTGAGGCCTGCAGCTCATCAGAGCTGCTCCAGAAACATCCAGAGTTTACCTAATGGAATTATTCCATATCCACTGCTTTCAATCTAAGTATTTACATATGCCCTTCGTCTTTATATAAAAAGAAAATGTTGTATCATTATTGCTGAACAACGGGGCAAAAGTGTAATTTTGTTGAGCGGAAGACATCGGAGGGTTTTGGTTTCATGGAAAATTCAATGCCAAACTGCTGAGGAATGTTTGCAGGATCCATCCAGCTGCTGCTCCACATCAGGCCAAACATTAACAGATGGAGTTAGAGGCCGTGTTAGATGTTTACCAAGGTCACCGGAGACCACGTCTTCACTCACTGTGATCACTGCTGATACATGTAAATAGTTCACAGCTCCTCTCTCTGTGTGTAGCGTAATGCTGCGTGTTGTCGTCAATTAAAAGAAGGCATGACGTCGGCGTCAGGTTACACCCGCCATGTCACATGCCTTTGATTTAGGAGTCAAAATGGTTGCGGGGTGAATATTTGAAAATGCATATTCTTGGATTTCACAGTTAATTACACAGTCTGCTCGGTGGTGATTTCTATGGCAGCAGCTTTGCATTCCTCCTTTTTTGGTTTAGTTTAAATTGGGTCACATCATGTGTGGAGATTAACATCATGATGATTTCACTCTTTTAAACAGTTTTTATTTTCATTAGAGCTGTCAATCAATTAAAATAGTTAATCGTGATTAATCACATATTAATCACACATTTTTTATGTCTTCAAAATGTACCTTAAAGGGAGATTTGTCAAGTATTTAATACTCTTATCAACATGGGAGTGGACAAATATGCTGCTTTATGCAAATGTATGTATATATTTATTATTGGAAACCAATTAACAACACAAAACACTGACAAATTAAATAATAATAATAATAATAATTTCCTGCTTTGGTTGTAAATCCACTTCAGTTGATACTCAGATATTCAGACGAAGCTTTTCTGCCATTAAACTGAAATTAAAGAGGAATTTAAAGCGACATTAAAGCTGCATAATTTCACATAAATCAGGTCTCTAGTTGTCGCAGTTATATTTAGACTGGTGAGTCTTTGCCAAAAGTTGTGACTAAAATAGTTAAGTTAAAGGTCGGGTCCATTATTTTGTAGAGTTTTGAGGTTTTTATATCATTCTGTAGTTTCCCAATAGTGTTCCTCATGTATTTAATGTGCGTTTTATCTGTTCAAAATGTACCTTAAAGGGAGATTTGTCAAGTATTTAATACTCTTATCAACATGGGAGTGGACAAATATGCTGCTTTATGCAAATGTATGTATATATTTATTATTGGAAATCAATTAACAACACAAAACAATGACAGATATTGTCCAGAAACCCTCACAGTTACTGCATTTAGCATAAAACAATATGCTCAAATCATAACATGGCAAACTGCAGCCCAACAGACAACAACAGCTGTCAGTGTGTCAGTGTGCTGACTTGACTATGACTTGCCCCAAACTGCATGTGATTATCATAAAGTGGGCATGTCTGTAAAGGGGAGACTCGTGGGTACCCATAGAACCCATTTTCATTCACATATCTGGAGGTCAGAGGTCAAGGGACCCCTTTGAAAATGGCCATGACAGTTTTTCCTCGCTAGAATTTCGCACAAGTTTGGAGCGTTATTTAACCTCCTTCGCGACAAGCTCGTATGACATGTTTGGTACCGATTACCATTAGGTTTTAGTTTCATATGATACCACTATCTTCACTCTAGCTTTAAAACTGAGCCTGCTACAACCTAAAAATTGCAAGTTGCGTTAACACGTTAAAGAAATGAATGGCGTTAGAACGAATTTGCATTAACATGTTATTATTGCGATAACTTTGACAGCACTACTTTTAATAAAATTACTCCCTTCTTCTATTTTACAGGATAGTGATAGTATTAAAATTAGTTACTGATAATACATTTTTTAGTTTCTGTCATTTCATTTTTTAGTCAAATAACAGGCGTTAAAACCCAAACAAATTTACACTTTTAATGTGTTTACTTGGATTTCTACTCACTTCAGGGACAAAGTAGTAAAATAAACACCTGAATGTGTAAGAAGAAAGAAGAAAAATTGACCAAAATCTATCATTTAAAAAGTATCTTTCATTCTTCTTAATTAAAAATGCTGTGGTGTGATAAGTAAACGTTATTTCCTTTTGAACTTTACAGAACAGTAAACCAGATTCTCTGCTGAAGATGGAGGAGGAGTGCAGATTTGACAGAACACCGCTGTCGGGCAATAAAGACAGATTCAGCTTTACCATGTCTCACAAGAAAATGCTCGGGTATGTATGGAATGGCCGTGATCGCCGTATAAACGGTCTTTTGGAGAGGAGAGCGTGTTAACCTTCTCATGTGGCGTGTTTTGGTGATTATAGAGCTATGTGGCTATCAGCACCGTCTCCATTAGAGACCAATTCAAGGACTTCTCGCTGCTGAGCCTCGCATCGCTCCCTTATTGTCCTGTGGTTTCCTTTTCAGCTCCAAGACGCTGAAACCTCAGACCAACTCAAGTGTTTTTGGATCATTACAAAACCTAAAAGAGGACAAAACCAAGCCAGTGAGAGACGAGTACGAGTACGTCTCAGATGAGGGGGAGCTGAAGATTGACGAATTCCCCATCAGGCGGAAAAAGAACACCGTCAAGAGGGATCTGTCCTGTGAGTAGTGGTTCAGTTTATTTAAACTACCGTCTAGGGCTGGCTATCAAACCTCAACACTTTTTTATTGATGACTTAAATGTTTCGCACTGAGTTTAGACAAGTGTTGAAAATCAGCATTAAATGATTGGTCAGATTATTAGGTTTATTTATTCTTTGATTGGTATTTACGACGGCAAATTAGGGCCATTTTTTAGCTAAACAAATAATAATTATGGAGACGGGGGAGAAATTTGGGACTTTTTTCTTGTAAATCTGCCACTTTAATGTTAGAGAATATCCAAGTTTTTTCTCGTAAATTTCCGACTTTAAAATCTCGCAAATTTGCGATTTTTTTCTCGTAAATTTGACACTTTAATCTCAGAGAATATTCCATTCTGTGTCTCGTTAATTCACAACTATATAATCTCTCAAATTTGGGAGTTTTTTCTGGTAAATTTGCCTCTTTAATCTCAGAGAATATCCAAGTTTTTTTCTCGTAAATTTATGACTTTATAATCTCGCACATGTGGGAGTTTATTTCTCGTAAATTTGCCACTTTAATCTCAGAGAATATCCAAGTTTTTTCTTGTAAATTTCCGACTTTATAATCTCGCAAATTTGAGTTTTTTTCTCGTAAATTTGCCACTTTAATCTCAGAGAATATTCAATTTTTTTTCTCGTTAATTTACGACTATATAATTTTGCAAATTTGGGAGTTTTTTCTCGTAAATTTGCCACTTTAAACTCAGAGAATATCCAAGTTTTTTCCTCATACATTTTTGACTTTATAAACTCACAAATTTAAGAGTTTTTTTCTGATAAATTTGCCTCTTTAATCTCAGAGAATATCCAAGTTTTTTCTCGGAATATTACTCCCTTTTTTTTACCTACAATACGCCGTCGTAGATATTTCGTTGTCTAAATTAATCTAAACGTGAGACGCAGAGTGCAAAACCATGGTACCGCCAGCCGCCGTCTGACTTCCGTAGCTCCTACAGTAATGTTATTATGGTATGGATGACCTCTGAGCGAGGTGAACGACGTTACCACGGTTTTGCACTCGGTGTCTCACGTTACCGCAGTCTTGGAAAGGGAGGAGTGCCACTAAATCCTACTAACTGTACCTTTAAGTATTGTTTTGTTATGAGTACCGATGATCAGGTGTTGTAGTAACACTGATACCTAGCCCTACTATCAATAATAAAAAATATATACTATTAACTTGTGTTATAGCTGTTGCTCAACAGTGGATGTATTTTTTGTTCCAGTTTTGTCGGACATCAAAGAACCCATTCAGCCAGCCAAGAAAGCAAAGTTACAACCCTCGGTGACCAAGGTACGTATCACACAACATTTGAACAATTGTAATGTGATTATATTACTGACTGTATACTCAGCCAGCTAACACTTAACATATTAACTTGTGTATAAAAACGATCATGTTCCAGAGGTTTTCATGCACAAGAACATGCTGCAAAACTCAGATAATAAAAAAAATAAATGTTTTCTGGGTGAATCAGCTCACTAAGCTGTGGACCACCACACCCTGATGAGGGAAATAGCTGTGGCATGAACGGAGGAAGAAGAAGAAGAAACAGACTTGTACCAGATGCTATTGTGTTTACTAGTGAGAGAGGAAACTGGAAACCATATCATAACAAAGTCTTATAGTTAACTTCAGATCCATTAGGGTCACAGAAGCCTCACATTTATTGTGTATCACTTATTTTGTGGTCGTTTTATTGAATGCAAATGAGTTTGGGAATATCAAATGAAATGACCAAGGCCATAAGGCAGCTGAGTTATTACCCATTTGTTATATATTACCCATGTCTACTTGTGTCAAATTTTACTTGGTGCAGATTTCAAAATAAATGAGTATTAAACTAATAACCACAGAGAGGGGGTCAGAAGGGGTCCACGGCTCAGTTTTGCCCCGAGGCCCCCTAGTGGGTTGTTCTGGCCAAGGTCACAAAAACATTAGACGTTAAAGGGATAGTTCTGGTGTTTTGAAGAGGGGTTGTATGAGGTACTTCTCCATAGTCAGTGTATTACCTGCAGTAGATGACGGTCGGCTCGCCCCCAGTTTGGAGAAACAGACAGGAGTTACCACACGGAAGCAAATCATGTACTGCTGTGGACGGGGGCAGCAGAAAAACAGATTTTAGACACCTAAAAAAATCAGTATCATTGTAAGTGTACGCTATATTTAGAATATTTTCACTGCTTTAACTTTCCGTCAGACAACCCTTTCCAAAGGGGAACTGAAGCCGTTGTATCCATCTATCTATTGCCAAAGCCACCAGACTCCATTGAATAAAACAGTAATTTTACCTTGCCAAACATGTGAGTCGCTGGTCTACCGCTGCCTCTATCGGTTAGTTTGTTTGTGTTATTGAGTGACTTTGGTTAGTTCGGATTCACCAAAGTCACACAATAACGCAAACA
The DNA here is from genome assembly GCA_916701645.2 of Sebastolobus alascanus. Lineage (NCBI taxonomy): Eukaryota > Metazoa > Chordata > Actinopteri > Perciformes > Sebastidae > Sebastolobus > Sebastolobus alascanus. The sequence goes on from CAKAOJ020000409.1 coordinate 359,879, forward strand.
AACTACCCGATCGAGGCAGCGGTAGACCAGCAACTCCTGTGTTCTGCAAAGTAAAAATTACTGTTTTTCTCAGTGGAGTCTGGTGGCTTTGGCAAGAGCATAGATAACGACTTCAGTTCCCCGTCTAAAACATAGACTGTATAGCTGTCTCACGGCAAGGTAAACCAGCGAAAATATTCTAAATATAGTGTACACTTAAACTAACACTGACTATGGAGAAGAACCTTATACACACTTCAAAACACCAGAACTATCCCTTTAATCCACAGGGACCCACAACGCTCAAATCCAGAGAAATCACATTCAAAACAAGAACTGTAAATATCTGCTTCTCTCTCTCTCATGTCTATTTCTACTTTTCTCCACTTTGTCCCAATAGCAGAGTGCGGACTCCTCCGATGAAGAGACTCTTCACATAGACACGGAGGCCAAGCCTGAGGTGAAAACTCGTAACTCTAAGGTGAAGAAGAAGAGCGGCAGCGCTGCGGGGATCCTGGACCTGCTGCAGGCGAGCAAGCAAGTGGGCGGGATTGACTACAGCGCCAACAGGTAGACTGACCTCCACTGACGTCGTTCTGTCCAGATCCAAACACGCTCGGGTTACAGTACATGCACAGCTCGGTAGATTAATTTAAGGTCTCCTTAATGGGGCAACCCACTGACAAACGAATGACCCGCTCAACGACGATATAATTGGATGAAAAAGCTGAATTTTATAACTTCCCATTCGAGCTGAAAAATCAACTGAATCAACAATTTACGGGGAATCTGTCAGCAGTTTGTGTTAAGTCAATGTTTGTTTCATTTATCAAAAAGCGCTGCGTGGCTCCGGGCTCTTCCCTCCTCCCTTCTGCTGTTTCCGTTCAGCTCGTGATGGTCTGTTTCCACCACATTGAAAGCTACAAATGAGCAATGAAAGAAGAAAAGAAACATCGGCTGAAAATATGTTAATTTCTCAGATTGTTTTGGGTGCTTTGTAGAGGGAGCGTGGTGAGTGCGGGGGGAATGAAGCGACCGCGGTTCATTATGGGAGTGTTAGACAGCTCATTGTTGCAGCTAATAGCTTAATAGGTGTGTGAAGATATTTCCATCTCTTAAAGTGAATCACAGGTCCCTGGAGAATATTTACATTTGACAGTTTTGCTTTGCTCTTCCAGATTCGGTGGAGTTTTGTGAGACGCTAATGATGCTTAATGGCACAACTGGTGACATTTACACGGACTTGAAAGCCTTTTGTCAATCATTTCTCTCAGTCTCTCTTCTCCTCTGCCAGCGTGCTGACTGCTGTGTAATGGCTGCTGTTGTTGTGTATTTCTTATTGACGTACTTACAGTCAGCCACCTGCATCTCCCAGCACACAGGAGGCCATTCAGGGCATGCTGTCCATGGCCAACCTGTCGTCTTCAGACAGCTTGCAGCAGCCGTGGAGCAACAGCCAGTCCAAGAGCAACAGCCAGTCCAAGAGCAATAGCCAGTCGAAGAGCAACTCGCACGGCACGCAGGCCGGCAAGAAGGCCGGCGGAGGAGGAGGAGGAGGCGGCGGCGGCGGCAACAACAGCAAGCGGCCCACCAAACGGCTCCCGAAGAAACCCAGGAAGAGCAGCAGTATCGAGAGTCTGGACTACGACGACGACCAGGACCACATGGACGCCTGTTTCAAGGACTCCGATTATGGTACGAGCCAACTCACTCCTCTTGTTTAAAGGTCCCATATTGTAGAAAGTGAGATTTACATGTCTTTTTTTTTTTTATTATAAAGCACGTTTAGGTGCAACAAGACAACGACGGGTATCAAGACAACTACAAAACCTGAAAACTTTTGTTGTAAATGAAAACTGGTAAAATACTCTCACCCTGTTAGCACATGTTGTCACTTTTAGGAATTTTTGGACCTAAAAATAGATTGAATCTGTGGTTCCCATCAGGAGTTATGATTAAAATAGAATTAAACTAGAATGAAAAATCCTGCCACACGACAAATTTTCTCTTTGTTCTTTCTGTATATCATGTAGTAGTTTAAAAGGCCTCTAAAATTTCTCAAATAAAAACATCTAAAAAGGTTTAAAAAGTCGCTCTTTAAAGGTCCCAGATTGTAGAAAGTGAGACTTCCATGTCTTTTTGTGATTATAAAGCAGGTCTGGTGTCAAAACACTCCACAGAGAAATGCACACAGCCCGTACTCAGAAACTGAGCCTTTAAACGAGCCGTCAGGACTTCCGTGAGGTTGTGATGTCACAACTATACAGTCACCGGTTGAAGTGCCGCTAAACTCCTTGTAGTTGACACACACACACAGTGGCTACGTTCCAAATCACATACTTTTTCTTTTTACTTTTAGTACATACTGCAGCTGCCCTTACAAAGTCCTAACATTACGTCTTGAACTTTGACCCTCTTGCTCCGCTGAGCAGAGGATTGTGGGTCAGAATAGACAGAAAAGCGTGCTGGCTTGCTGCAAAATGCGACCGGATGTAGTCGGACATCCTGGTATTTTTGGCATACTGAATTTGACAAACTATGTATTGAGACATACTAAATCTTTTTCTACACACAGACATTGAGTCCCCGGCTGCAGGAGGTAGTTGTTTCCACGATCCTGTTCAAATCGATCTAAAATAAAAACCATAATAGCTAGAGAATTCATTCTTTTTGCAGCAGAAAACGAAGGTTTTTTGTCTTTCGTGTCGTCACATTGTACTTGTGATGACGTCATTGCGTTACGTGTGGTACAAAACGCAGTGACAACGCGTCGTGGGCGCCAGAGTATTGCCTCGTAATGGCCACGGGAGATCGCTGTTTGCATGATCCTGTTTAAATCAATATAAAATTAAAACCATAAGAGCTAGAACAGTCATTCTTTTTGCAGCAGAAAGATAAAGCTTCTGTCTCTCACGCCATTACGTTGTACGATGTGATGACGACATTGTTTGCACTCGATCTGCTCATATAAACGAGCATATCTCAAAAACTAAAATTTGTGAATAGTTCAAATAACTTCTGGAGTGTTAAGAAATACTTTGTTCATGTTTCAACGTTTAGACATTTTTTGGATCAATATGTTTTTGGTGTTTATTTATTAACATTTTATGAAAAAACATGTCAGATTTTTAATTTTTTTATTTATTTATGACACAATTTACACACATTTATCAATTATTATAGTTTATTGACTTATATAACATTTTAGCTTAGGTTGTACAGATTTTAGGGATATGACGCATTTGAAGATACTCAGAGAAATGACATCATAATAAGCAAAAATACCAAAGTAGGCAAACGGTTAAAGAGACTAAACGGAGCGTTTCAGACAGAAGGTGAATACAGGTATATTCAGACAGACAGGATGGGAAAAATAATGTGTTTTATGAACATTAAAGCATGTAAACATGTTCTAGTAGAAACCCAAAATGCAAGTTTGAAGCATGATAACCCTTTAAAACCCAGATGACTGGAGCTCACCGAGGTCAGGCCGGCATCACTTGGTTCTTTTTTCGAGCAAACAAAATGAGAAAATAATTATCTGCCGGGTCTGATTCTCGCTGCTGCTAACAGGTGCTGTTAAAAACAGATTGACCCGTGATGGATCAACATGTGGCTCTTTAATTCTAAATCTGGCCTTGAACTTTTCATTAGGAGGAGATGATACGGTTTGTGTTTATTTTTCGTGCCTTCGTTCCAAAATCCGCCCTTTCGTGTTGCTCCAAATTTGTGATTTTATTTTTTTTCCCCTCTTTGAAACGTTTTCTTTGTGAGCTCCGTCCAAACACGGCAGTTTGGACCCTCCCAGCTTGTTAATAACACATTAACACGAGCGTTTGTGAATCGTTATTTTACACGCTGTTTGAACTTCTAATTAGTGTCTAATTAGTTGCACGAACCCTCGCGGTTTGACATCTTCAGGCCAGTGTGAAGCTTCTCTCACACGCTGGCACGTCTTTTCTTCTTTTGTAAACATTTTTTTTATTTGATCATCCAATTATCAGATATCGAGCGTCTTTAGATGAAATGGTTGTTCTGTGAGGAGGCGGAGAGGAGCGGGGGGGGGCGGTCCACAGCTGTCCCACAGCTGTCCTGCATGCTGTCACTGGAAACTTTTAGATGCACGGAAAGCAGAAATAAGTGCACTTAAGTCACATTCTATGCTTTACATATGTGACAATAATTGGCCGGTAATGTTTAATTTCCTACATCCTCTCATTGAAAACCTTGACATGTTGGTAATCGGTTACATCTTTTCAATTTTTTAGTTTACCCCTCGCTGGAGTCCGAGGAGGATAATCCTGTCTTCAAATCCAGATCAAAAAAACGGAAAAGCAGTGACGACACTCCATACAGCCCGACAGGTAAATACTAATTAAAGTTATACACTTACTACAGTTTTATTAAGTAAATACGTATTAAACCTTTACGTGGATGTGATCACAGCCCGCGTAGGACCCTCAGTTCCTCGAATGGAGCGGCCGGCGAGAGACGGAGCCCGAGTGGCCTCCATAGAGACGGGACTGGCTGCAGCTGCAGCAAAGCTTTCTCATCAGGTAAGTCATGATAGTATTTCTACGAAGGCTGTCAATCGATTCAAATATTTAATATTTATTAATCGCATGATTGTCCATAGCAAATTAATCACACACTTATCTGTTCAAAATGAACCTTAAAGGGAGATTTGTCAAGTTATTTAATACTCTTATCAACATGGGAGTGGGCAAATATGCTGCTTTATGCAAAATGTATGTATGTATTTATTATTGGAAATCAATTGACAACACAAAACAATGACAGATATTGTCCAGAAACCCTCTCAGGTACTGCATTTAGCATAAAACAATATGCTCAAATCATAACATGGCAAACTGCAGTCCAACAGGCAACAACAGCTGTCAGTGTGTCAGTGTGCTGACTTGACTATGACTTGCCCCAAACTGCATGTGATTATCATAAAGTGGGCATGTCTGTAAAGGGGAGACTCGTGGGTACCCAGAGAACCCATTTACATTCACATATCTGGAGGTCAGAGGTCAAGGGACCCTTTTGAAAATGGCCATGACAGTTTTTCCTCGCCAAAATTTAGCTTAAGTTTGGAGCGTTATTTAACCTCCTTCACTACAAGCTAGTATGACATGGTTGGTATCGATGGATTCTTTAGCTTTTCTAGTTTCATGTGATGCCAGTATCTTCATTCTAGCTTTAAAACTGAGAACGCTAAAACCTAAAAATCGTTGCATTAATTCGAATTTAGTGCCGTCAATTCAAATTTACATTAATTATTATCGCGTTAACTTTGACAGCCCTAATTTTTTACATAATAATAGTAACTATTCCTCTTTAAGTGATGCTCAACACAAACATCTGTGCCAACAGGAGGAGCAGCAGAAAAGCAAGAAGAAGAAGAAAAGCACCAAAAAGAAGGCGATAGTAATCGAGGAGCCCCCGAAGATCTCTCAGGACAGCAGCTCGCCGGAGCACAACGTGGACTCCCAAGACGGCAGCCTGACTGACCACGAGCTCAACACTGGAACGGTCAAGTCGCCGGGGGGGCCGCAGCCCATGGCGCCGGGGGTTTTCCTCAGCCAGAGGCGGCCGTCCATGTCTTCTCCCAACAACAGCACCAACTCCACGAGCACCAACAGCAGCAGCATGGCGGCGAAGGGGGAACGCGCGGTGTCGGCGGACGCCAAAGGTGAGTCGTGATGAAAGCAGCGTTAGACTGGTTAGAAGATCCAGACCTGTAGCTTCAATTAGCTGTTTGCTAAATATGTTTAAATGGAAACACCACCTAAATAATCCAATAAATCAGCCCACCACGTTGGTCCAGACTGAAATATCTCAACAACTAATGGGTTTGTTGCCTTTAGATTTGGTGGAGATGTTCATGTTCTCCACATGATGAACTGTAGTAACTCTGGTGATCCTCTGACTTGTCATCTAGAGCCACCGTTAAATGTCTAATCTGCAAATATTAGCATGCTAAGGATGGCTGTAGACGCTATATGTCTGGACCGTGTACGGTCAGTCTGTGAATTTGTGGCTAAATTGTTCCACTAATAGTCAGTGGTCGTGTCTATAATGTTAAATCCAGCGGTACATGTCCACCAGGTCCAGTGAGGACACTAGGGGACGCACTGCTCCACTCAACTGGCCGTTCAAACGGTGACGTACCCTCTCGTTGAATGCACCTGATTGGTCCCTGGTTTTCTGCTAGTCGTTTCAAACAGGAACAAAACATGGCGGCCTGCTCGTAAACTTTCTGTTATTTCGGTCTAAACAATCCACCAAAATCTACTACTACTAATCTACTAGATCACCTAGTTTGACAGCTTGGTCCAAGTTTCGTGAGCCGGACGCGTCGTGCTGAACGGGATCATTTGCATAAGGGACTGTTCCCGCCTTTTCATTTTGAAAGAGCAACGGCCAATGAGGACACTCCAAGACTCGGCCGACCAATCGTGTCGCTTCATCACTCAGTTAGTCAGTGACAGACTTTATTGTTTGTAGGTCTGGCCCTCTGCGGTTCAGCCAAAAAAAGGTTTGAACAGATTTACGCAGGCAGAGGACCAGCTACTCATATTTTATCTATATGTGGTGGTGTGTTCTTTATACTATTTCAAATAAAAATGACTTGCTCCCGCACACACTTTTCTCTGCTTTATTAGTCAACGTTTCGGTCAACATCGACCTTCATCAGGACATTAATGTTAATAAATTAATGTCCTGATGAAGGTCCTTGTTGACTGAAACGTTGACTAATAAAGCAGAGAAAAGAGTGTGCGGGAGAAAGTCCTTTTTTATTTGAAATAGTACATATTGGAGGGGATCTACTGCCAGCACCACAAACAATTTTGAGAATGTGCATGTTTTCCTCTCCTTGGTGTTCTTTATACTATGACAGTTTTCCTAAGAATTGATTTAAATATTAATTATTAGATTTAATATCGCCTTGCTCAGAGTATCGCAAAATATTGCATCTTAACCCCTGTATCGTGATACGTATCGTATCGGCAGATTCTTGCCAACACACAACCCTGATAACAAAAACATGTTTATTTTAAGCCAAACCACGATGTTTTACTAAAACTAACCAAGTAGTTTTTGTTTTGTTTTGTTTCAATTTACTAAATAAACCACGTGTTTAAAACTGCGACCGTAATCTGGGAGAAAACGAGAAGGCAGTTTAGTTTTATAGGAGACAGGGTTTACACATCATATTGCTTCATAAGCGAGTAAAGATTTTAAGTGATAACTGCACCAGGAACAGTAACACTAACAGCTGGACGTCCTGTCTTACCTCCTCTGTCTTTTCTCCTTCTTTTCACAGCTAAGCGGCTAAAGAAAGGCATGGCGACAGCCAAACAGAGACTTGGAAAGATTTTAAAGATCCATCGAAATGGAAAGCTCCTCCTGTAGCACTGCAGCAGACTTTGCTGTCGGACTGGGAATTAATGAGCTGGGTCCCATCCCAACCCCCCCCCCCCCCCCCCCCTCTCTCCACCCCCCCCCCCCCCCACCCCCCCCCCCCCCTGTTCACTGAGTAAAGCCAACAATGGAAAGAAAAAAAACAAAACAAAAAAAAAAGAAAATCATGCATTTTTCAATTTCTAAGAAGAACATCACTCAAATAGGTTTTTGCCTCTACTTATACTTTATAACTTTCAGATATTAAAGTGTACAGAACCTACTATAAATATTTTTTAAGAGAACATGTCTCATTTTACTACAGCTGTCAGTTTATCAGGGGTTGCTAAGACATGAAGTAGAAGTACATGTGCAGTCATTCCAAGATTTTTGAAAGTATCCCTTGCATGTATTCAGTTGCATGTGCGCTTGGGTCAGGGTTGGGGGGTTTTACACGTTAATTCCTACTATATGGATGCAGCTTATCATAACCACGCTGATGACCGACGGGTTCCCGAGCATTTATCTCTTTATGTTAACACTTTGCATAGCACTATCAGCGCTGATATTTATTTATTCGTGTCGAGTCATAGATAGGAAGTCGAGGAACGACTGTAAAGCACAAAGTGAAGCATGAGTAGCGCTGCGTATGAAGCAGTTAGGCTAACATAGGACTAACAGGATGTGATAGGATTTGTGACACTATACGTGGGATCTTAATGATAAGCCTCATCCATGACAGGTCTGCAGTTACATGGGGATACTTTCTCTCTTCTCTTGCTTTCTCAGGCAGCACCGACTCATCTCTGCGTTTTTACGGCTTCACACAGTGCAGTATATAGAGAATGTAGCTTGTACATAGCCTTTTAAATTACTACTTTTTGTATCCTTTCCCCTTAAGGCTTAATTCTACATTTTTACAGTTTTTTTGCTAATTATGAATAAATGACAAATATATATATGGATATACAGTATAGTCCTGATTTTTTTAGACTTTTATTTTGGTTTTTTTAATAGCAGAGTTTGTTTTTTTTGTTCCCGTTAGATTTATAAAGGTGTTGCCTGGAAAACAACTGAAGAAAAAATACATTTTATTGTCATATGGCCTTACATACACAAAAGCTAATTGTATTGTGATTCTGTTTTGAACAAGAGACGAAACTTTGAGGAAAAAATTATATATAAAAAAAAAAAAGTTAAAAAAACACAAAAAAAACACTTAAAGTTTCTCTGACCAGCCTCTTGTTCGAGTTCTAGTATCCTGAAGGGTTTCGGAATTATTTTACTAGCACCTTGTGAAGTGTTTATGTGTCAGTGATGTAATTTATTAATGTTTGTAGCTTTTTTATACTTGTACAATTCTTAAGAGTTTTTTTTGAATATTTCATCTACTTGTGAAATTACCCCTTAGCAGAAAATTTTTTCTTGGTATGTGTGTGAAACATTTCACACACTAGAATCTACATTAGAAATTTTTTTTTATCTCCATCCTGTCTTCACTCAATGTCGATGTTATCATGGGAAACATTTCCAATGTGTTATTATTATTATTATTGTTAATAATATAGTTATAAGCAGCTGCGTCCACGCCTCCATCACACCGTTTTATTTCTGGTCAGGACATTTTTAAAGCGCTATATACTCTCTCTATATATATATATATAGCAGCAGTGTTTCAGTCACAGATGTGCGTCCACTTCTCAGAAACGAGACGCGCTCCGATCAAACTGTCAGTGGGACATATTTTCAGGTTTTTATTTGTACAATATGTGTGTTGCTTTCTTTGTCGTGGTTTATTTTTGTATGTCCGACCTATTAAAATGCATCCACTGTGCCAGGACAGTGAATGAGACCTGTTGTAGCTGTCTTCCCTTACTGTTATTTGCAGTACTAGTAAGTATTTACAATCCTTTTATGACCTGAATCTATATTTTTCTGTATTTAGACGATTCTGTTTGAGATCATGGCTCACTTTTTTAAGACATCCAGAAATGGTCAAGTTTGCGAGGAACAAGCATATTGTTGTTGAATGATATGTCCGCCTTGTTTACTTTTTTGCAATACAGTTACTGTGGAAAACCTCCTTTGTAATGTGTTCATCCTCTCCCACTCTGCAAATGTGACGGCTTCTGTGGTGACGACTAAACATGTTTTTGTTTTTTTTCTCCTGCTTCACATTTGTCGTGCTTTGAAGTTCAAATCCAGCATCACATTTTTTTTTTTTTTAAACTAAAAAAAGAAAAATCAGCTTCTGGACTCAGTTTAGGATCTCGCCTCCCGGAGTTTAAGCAGCTGCTTTAGCCAAGTCATTAATTAAAACCAAGCCAAAGTCAACACCATTAAAAATGTATTAACGTAAAAGTGCTCTCAAGTAGTCAGACTCTTTTTACTCGAGGACGTTCCCTTTTTCGCCATCCTGAGCAGGTGTTGCGATGTTTAAAGAGAACGAACACACAGGAACTCACACAGGATCTGCTCGGTCCTCGTGTTTACATTTACTGCCTCACAAGATTTGATTTTTGTTCTTAAATCTGTGGTCAGACAGCCGGTGTTATACTGCAGCGTCAAACTCTGGAGCAGCAGCTCGTCTACGCCACTAGATGGAGTCAAGAAATATGTGAATGCAGACACAGATGCATTTTTTTAAATCATCTTAATGTTCAGACCACACATGCAGGATTCAGCTGTTGTGTTTTCTGCATATTTAGACTCATTCAATAAGCTTTTAATGCATCAGTGCAATTACAGAAAACAAGGGAGATGTGAACATAAATGAGGAGATTAAAAGAAAATGAGTTGCAGCACATCTAAAATTGCAAAAAAAATAAGTCAATTAACTCTGACTTTGTGTGATTAAAGACTGAAAGGGAAGTTATGTGAAGCCATTATGCGGCCTGATAACACATCTGGACACAAATGATTTCACTAAAATGAAATGCGAACACTGATCTTCATGGTAATCTGCATCTCCTCCACGCTGATGTTTAATTTCATTTCTCAGATCAGATCAGATGTGTGAATGAGATGTGGGCGTGCTGGTGAAGCTGCAGCGGCTGTTAAAGGTCGCGACCCCGTTTCCACCCTGGTTACCATCAAAGTGAGTTGTTATTGTTGGCTAATTGTTAACACAAGAAGAACGTGAAGTGCTCCGACATCAGCAAATGAAACAATCACATTAATTTGTCCTCTCAGGATCATTTTCACACTCCGACATGAAAGAAAGCTGCTCGCACGCTGCAGGCCGAGTTAGATGGATTTACTTTGAGACTGTTTGCAGTGGAATTACAGATAAAATCTTAAAGGCAGGAGGAAGCTACGACGACGTCATATTAAGGCCATTGTAGGTTAAAAGAAATTAATTAATTTGGGTACTATTCCGAGAAAAAACTCAGACTTTCCAAGATTAAAGTCGTACATTTTCGAGAACATTTTTTTTTAAAATTCACAAGAAAAAAAAACAACTAAAATCAGTATGTTGTTTTCTTCTGAATATACCCATTTCATGTCAATGTCTCTTCAAAGTCCAGATGCTGATGATAACATGATGATTCTGGGCTAAAATCACAAGTTTTTCTTTATTGCAAAGTATAATTTGGCATAATACACAGTCTGTGGTGTGATGAGGTTGATCCAACCTTGCAAAGTGATGTGATGTGGTTCCTTGACAAAAAAACACAAACACAATTTTTCCAAGTTTTGTCTCTTGTAAATTTGTTACTTAAATCTCAGAGAATTTCAGATTTTTTTCTTGTAAATTTACCATTTTATTTTTTTAGAGAATATCTGATTTTTTTTCTTGTAAATTTACTACTTTAAGTTTTTTACAAAATATCCAACTTTCTTTCTCTTAAATTTACGACTTTAATCACAGAAATTCTGGATTTTGTCTCATACACTTGTGAGTTTTTTTTTTTTTTTTTCATAATTTTACCACTTTAATTTTAGAGAATATCCAAGTTTTTTTCTCATAAATTTACAACTTTAATCACAGAAATTCTGAGTTTTGTCTTGTAAATTTGTGAGTTTTTTTTCTCATAAATATACCACTTTAATTTTAGAGAATATCCAATAAACATTCTCGTAAATGTATGACTTTAATCCCGGGAATTCTGAGTTTTTTTTCTTAAAAATATCACTGTTTTTTGTCGTAGATTTCCGACTTCCGACCGTTTTTTCTGGGTGAATTTGTTTTACACTTTAATCTTTCTTGTAAATTAAAATCACAAAAATTCTGAGTCTTTTCTCATAATAATCCCCCTCCCCCAGCTCTGTAATTATTTTTTTATTTATTAATTCATTTTTTTACCTACAATCTCCCCAATGTGCTTAATATAAGCAGTTACCAAGATAATTCGGTGTGATATACAAAAGTAAACTTAGAGTCAATTTAGTGCAAAAACAATCTCCATCTCATCGAGTAATTTCTGTCTATATATGTGAGGCCTAAAAAACTAAATGACCAATGAATTGTGTTACGTTAGATTAAAATATTATAATATTCTTATTGGACTGGCAGATTTTTTCACTTGTAAGAAAAAAAAAAAGATTTAAAGGAGATTTTTTAAAAATGGAGCACATATATAATGTAGAAAAATGCACCACGTATCTTCTTTACTTATCAAAGTTCCTGCCCTCCCTCCTGGTTTCTTTGTCAGCTCCACCAGCGCAGTTGGTCCCCTCGAAAGGGCAAGTGGGATCACAATTTAAATGTCAGTGTATTAAAAACAATGCCTGCGGAGTGTTACAGTCTAACTGCATTCATGGCCACGCTGCACCGGCTTAGTGATCACAGATGTGAGTGTGCTGCCCTCGGTCGCTTTGAAAACCCTCCGGTCCTGTACCAGAGTCCCCAGTGGTCAAGAGAAACGTGCCATGTGAGAGATGTCTTAATTACTCAGGAATGTCAGGTTAAGCTTTGCCTTTGTGTGGCCGTGCAATGATGCAAGTTCCCCCCCACCTCCCCGTTGCTCTGCCTTTTCTTCATCCCATTCTTCTGAGTTCAGGCCTGTCACTGGTAATAATGCGTGGTGATTCCTCTGCCAACAGATTGGTAAAGCTATAGAGATCTGCAGCCGTGTGGCGGCCCCCGGAGCGACGGCCTCACAAAGAGGCTGCCTGTTTTTGTGGCGGTGATGAAAAGTGGCAGACCTGAAGCTTGTGTTTCTCTGCGTGGATTAACTGCTCTGTCAGCCAACAGGAACTCCTCTGCTGGTGTTTCACTGGGAACTCAAAAGTGCAGAGAGACGTTTGGCTTCGGCCGACACACACGTACACACACGCTTTTTTTTCCTGTGTGTTTTGGTTTGCTTCCCAAAAAGTATCAATGAAATTACTCTTAAAAGTATTGCTAATATTATTTGACAGGTTATTATCATGGCATATTTATATTTGAGTCAGGATTTTAATGTTGCCTGGACAGGTGACTCGTATTGGCAGAGTTTTTTGGCCACTTCCAAGACCTACTGCTGCTCCAACAAGTGCATAAAGGGTTAATTGTCTGAAAGTTTTCTATTTGAGGGCTTAAAGATCCTTCAGTAATGGAGTGAGAGGAAGCTGAAACTTAAAAAAGCGATGTCAAACAAAACACAGTGTTGCCTCGGCATAAAAATGAGCGTCCGACAGCTTGAGAAGTGCAAGTAAACGCCGCCCGGTTTCAAGACAAACACAGAGGCTCTGTTTTATGGTGGCGTGTTTCCTTAACCTTTGGCAGGCCTGAAATTTTTGGAACTGGAAAACAACACTTCATCGTTAATTTTTGACGCCCATCAAGGAAACGACTGTCACGAGTGAAGCGAGAGCCCACCCAAACGAGAGTATTATTAATGTGAGCGTGATCAAGGCCTCGTGGAAAGGTTGTTTTATTCACTGACTGACTGCTCACAGGGACAGCTGCAGCAGGCACAGCACGGCAGACATTTCTTTATAATAAATGTCACACCATAGAATTGTATAATTTCCATGAAAAACAACATGTAAAATTTGCAGTAACTATAAAGTGGAATTAAACCTAATTTACTGAATTATGGCTTTGTGAAGCTGCATTCACAGGAATGGGAAAACTTCACATTATAGACCAGCAACTCCCGTGTTCTGTGAGGTAAAATAACTGTTTTTGTGAATGTAGTCTGGTGGCTTTGAAGAGAGCGATATAACGGCTTCAGATCCCTGTCGGAAAGGGCTGTCTGATGGCGAGGTAAAGCGGTGAAAATATTTTAAATATAGCGTACACTTAAACTGATATTGATTTTTTGAGGTGGCTAAAATACATTTTTCTGCTGCTCCCATCAACAGCCGCTTTACCTTGCTCCCTTTCTGACGGGGAACTGAAGCTGTTATATCGCTCTCTTCAAAGCCACCAGACTCCATTCACAAAAACACAAATTTTACCTCGCAGAACATGGGAGAATACGTACATCTCCACTTCAAAAAATCCAAACTAACCCTTTCAGTTATTTCCAAACTCAGCACAGCTAACTTTGACTCAGCTAGTGCTAGCTTTCACATTATTCATAACCTTATTTATTTACTTACTTTGGTAACCTACGTCACTGCTTTTTGCTAACGGCAGAGTGGGTTAGAACACAGATGGACCCACCCTTTAAGTTCACGCATTATTCCAAGTTGATTACACCCTCTGTTATCCTTTAACTCAAACCATATAAATAGCCTGAATTAGCTTTTACATATTTGTAGCAGATTTTTAGCATGTGATTTGGGGTTATTTGGGGCAAAGCTCCACCATTCTGGCAGCAGAAAAAAGAGAGTAATTCAGAAATTAATATAGCCTAATTGTGGATTAATGCGTAACATAAACATCTTTGGTTCTGTTACTTATCATTATTATATAATTTGAGTATCGTGGCTGGATAGAATAGTTTTAATATGGTGTTTTGGCTGGAGAGGCAGGAAACAAAAGGGCTAACTGCTAGCTTGCAGTCTCGCGAGACTCCCTGCCGACGACCTATCACCATTTGAGATCAATGGCTTACCATGACAATCTCGCGAGAGTTTCCCCAGTTTGAGGGCTCCCTTTTAGCCACTACTGCTTTTTGCATAGTACAAGAAGAAGAAGAAGAAGAAGAAGAAGAAGAAGAAGAAGAAGAAGAAGAAGAAGAAGAAGAAGAAGAAGAAGAAGAAGAAGAGAGTAAAAACAAAAGTTTCCTGATAAACTGTGTGAGAATAGATCAGAAGAGAGGAGATAAATGAGCAGAGAAGAAGCTGCAGGTGTTTCTGCTCACCAGAGGAGACACTCTGCATACTTTATTTTGGACAGATATGCAAAATTTCATAAATAGAAAAATGAGTACTAATGTACAGATTAATGTATTTGATGTGATGCTATATTTTGTGTTTTATGGGATGGATAGCAACATTACCTATATAATTCAGCTTCTGATTATACTTGGTAAATTCCACACCCACAAATGGAAATGGTGTCTGACTCCAAACAACCTGCTTTCGTCGGTTTCTTGTTGAACTCGAGCAGTACGGCACCTTACTGGAAAATGTCAAAAACCAAAAAGCTGTAAAGTCTCTCAATATTTTAAAGGAAGTACATTTTCTTGAACTCTGAAAAGACTTGAAATGAATGGACATTGAACTCCTCTGGCATTAAAGCTGCAGTATGCGATATTGGCGCAAATATGATTAAAAAAAGTTATTTTTAGAAAACAGCCGCTATATCGTGACAGTAGTACATGAAACAGGTAACCTGAAAAAAACCATGTTCCTCTGTGTCCTACTGTGTCCTCCGGTGCTCCTAACGGCATCTGAAGGATTTCACTTACCGGAGGAAAACAAGGTCCGCTGTCCAGCTGCAGTCTATGAGAGCCGGCTGTCAATCACTCGCGAATTCCGACCAAACGGTCAAACTAGGCAGCGCTGATCAAATATGAATCAATATTCTGTTACTGTAATGACTATTTCTCTCCTCAAATGTTTTCAGAATCATCTTGTAGTTACTGTTTAGCTGTAAAATGAGAAAGTTTGTGACCCGGCCGCCATCGTAAAATCTGTTGAAGGAAGCCAAGTTCTGGTCACATGACTGGAGCACAGCCAATAGGAACGCTCTCTCTCTCTGAAATGACCTGTGATTGGTCAAAATCTGCCGTCATGGGCTAGATTTTTCTAAAGCCTGAAAACAGAGACATGATGAGGAGCAGAAGTCTAGTTTTCTCTCAGAACACTTGAATTACAATATGCTGAAAGGTTATTATGGGATTTTTTCCAAATTATGCTAAAAAATTGTTGCCTACTGTCACTTTAATGTTTTGTTTTTTTTTGTTGTTTTTTTTGTCTTTTTTTTTTTTTGTACTGTTTATTGTATTCCCTATTCTTTTGTATTTGTCTTTTGTTGAAAATAAAGTTCTGAAAAAAAAAAGAAAAAAAAACTCTGCATACCGGAAATGACGCGGAAATGTTTGCGTTCAACGGCCGAGTTCACGGCAGGAGTCAAAACAAATGCTAACCTGATGCTAAGATGCTAGTGGCGGAACTTCTCCCTTCAGTGAGGTGTGTGAGGAGCGCCGTGGGACCAGAGAGGCTGAGTGGACTGGTTATACTGGACTATGGAGGACTTCTTCAGACCAGGTGAGTAATTTACAACAACAACACACTGCTCGATTAGACCGTCCAACTACCACTTCGTTGCCTAGCAACGTAGCTGCGTTCGCTACAAGGTGTCAAAAGAGCATAGAAGCAAAGAGACGAAACTCTGGTGTTTTTTTGACAACAGCCGCTGCCGCCATTTTGGACTGAAAACGCCTCATCATATATTTAGTATTTAATTGTTCAACACGGGCCATTTCGGTAGAATATGACAACAGAATATAAATAATTAGTTTTACTTTTGTATGGCTCTTTGTAGGCGGACGTTTTACTGGTGTCATGTAGTCAATTTCAGTCCAAAATGGTGGAAGTGTAGCTCTGCTGCTGGGTGCTGATGTTGCAATGAACCGATAAAGTGACTTTCACTTCTTATCAATATACCTTCTTTAGGGCTTCTTCAGCCACTGTGTTGTTTATATTGTGTTAATGTTGGTGATATTTTATTCTACTGTTGTTTCAGGTGCCTTTGTGTCCATAGCTCGTTTTATTTATTGTGGATCATTTTTGTTTAATTTTCTTAGTTTTGTCTCTTTTCTGGTTCATGTGAGGCTTCACTGAGGAAGACAGTTGTATATTTTTGATAATCGATATCAGTTGTATACACAGACTGCTGAGTTCTGTTTGTAGCCTGAAGATGTGCTTTAATTTAACAGTAGTAGTCAAGTCAAGTCAAAGTTTATTATAGCCCAATATCACAAAGCATGCCTCAAAGGGCCGTACATATAATTAAAACAGGAATGTGCAACTTTAGCAAAACACACAACAAACGTATATAAACTAAACTGTATAAACTACATACAAAGCATTACAATGGAAAAGTTAGACACACACAATATATACAATAAAAACAATAGTAACGAGCAAAATATACAAACACGTACAGTTTTAAGTAGATAACCGTAATTAGTATTTTTGGCAGAATAAGTGAGGTTGAAGGCTGAAGCAAAAAGATGTGTTTTGAGTTTACTTTTTACTGTTTACTTAGTATCATATATGATATATCATCACTCCCTCCCCTTTTAAGATGTACATTTTGACTGAACTACTTTTTACTTTTACTTTAGTACATTTTTACACAAGTACTTTTACTTTTCCACCTCTGTAATTGAAACATACCCCGATAATTCAGTCTGGTTTCTCACCTAAATTGGGCTGTAGTTAAATCCAATCATGATGGAGGAAAACAAAACACCAGCTGAGTTTGTCCTGCTAGTTTAGCAGAGTGGCAGGAACTGTAATCTAATTTTTTTGACTCTTGTGTAATTGAAAATACATATTTAATACATTAACTTAAAGATTAATTTACTATATCTATTTCAGTATAATTGTCAGTATTAGAAATGGGAGGTTGGGAGGCAGATACAGCAAAACAAATATACATTTAATCACTATGAACTTTCTTAAGCAGTTCAAAAGACACATTTGTGGCACTCTCTGAGCATTTTTCTTCTTTTCAGCATGTGTTTTATTGTAATACATATTTGTATAGCTGCAGCACATTAACATCTTTCCACACAACCTTGACTGTAAATGACTCTTTCCTTTCCTTTTCTAATTAACTGACCTCCTGCATCTTTTTTCATTTCACATTATTTGTGTTTTAGTATCAAACTCCAACCGCTGGCTCGACCTCAGGACACATGTAGCTGCACGTCGTAAATAAATGTGACCGTTTCAGAGTTGTTTTTGGGAGAGCGTTTCTTGCTCAGCAGGAAAAGAGACAATGAGTGAGTGAAGTGTTTTACACTGTCATTGCACCAACCAAGGCCTCCTGACATAAACATCTATGATCTGCACTTTGTGATAGATCTCTGTAAACAGAGACGCCAAACAACAGATGCAACATATTTAACTCTGCAACACACAAATGCAAACATCTGTTAGCATAGTTGAGCAGTTATATTTAGAGGATTTTTGTTTATAAGAAGCAGCTCAAGCAGAATACAGTAGATTGGTAACAGTAAATCTGTTATAGTACTGACAACATTAGTGGGAGTTTGACTTGAGATCTGTCATTAACATGACGTAGTAGTAATAGTTGTTTGAGTAGATGGTAGTTGTTGTAATGATGGTAATTAAAGACCAAGCAATGCATCGGTTGCGCTAATTCTTGACTTGTCACAGATACTATATCACAATCTTCATATGTCAGTCAATAACTAACAAGTAGTTGCAATACAGAAATGTCAAAGATATGTTTTTAAAGGCATATTTTTGACTAGTAGTGGCATTAATAGGGCTGCAACTAACGATTATTTTCATTGTCGATTAATCTGTTGATTATTTTCTTAATATTGATTATTTGTTTGGTCTATAAAATGTCAGAAAATGGTGAAAAATGTGGATCAGTGTTTCCCAAAGCCAAAGATGACATCCTCAAATGTCTTGTTTTGTCCACAACGCAAAGATGTTCAGTTTACTGTCATAGAGGAGTAAAGAAACCAGAAAATATTCACATGTAAGAAGCTGGAATCAGAGAATTTTGACTTTTTTTCCCCCTTAAAGTATTACTCAAACCGATTAATCAATTATCGAAATAGTTGGCGATTAATTTGATAGTTGACAGCTAATCGATTGCAGCTGGTTGGAAAAGGCTTCCCTGCTGTTTGCATCACATACGGAGAAACAGTACTACCTGTAAAAGAGGGATGGATTCATATATAAAGATAAAATAGTCATTAGTAAAATTAGTATAAAGTTTAGTTGTGATTTACTTTACAAAGTATTTTCTGGGCTGCATTTTTATATATTTCAGTCTTGCTTTCCTTTCTATAGTTTGTTAATTAACTTCCCAGTGTAGTTAACTGCTCAGAATGTACTGTTACATTTGCTGTTAGTGTTATATATTTATATTTTTCAACAAAAAACATTTTTTTTTTCAAATATTTTTTATTAGGAAGCATGTGCATAACAGTAATAATATACAATACACAATTATATATATATATATATATATATATATATATATATATATATATATATCCTCTTCAACAGATTCTTATCAAAATTGTTATATGTTCCTAAAAGAAAAAAATACCAGCCAATATATCATTATCTAATTTTTGTAAACTTTCAGTATATTTGCCTAAAAATCCAGTATCAGTCAGGCTGTAATAATAATGAATTAATTATTAATTCATATATAATAATAACATTAGTGGTATTAGTAGTAATGATAAATAGAATTATTTGTGAGAAATGTTAGGGCTGCTCCCTCACAGTCGATTAGTTGACTAATTGGTCGTTTAGGTCTTAGTCGACTGAGATTTCTTTAGTCCATTAGTATTTTTTATGCTTTTTCACGCTGAATGACTTATTTCCAAGAAACTTCTGAGCACATCTCTGATAAACACCAGTTTTAAAGTGGTGCTTTATTGTGATTCTTTGTGAAGAAACTCAGTTTTACAGATCTGTCGATTAAATCAACTAATCAATTAGTCGACAAAATCGTTTGAGTGTTAGTCGACTCAGAATTCCTTTGGTCGAGGACCGACCTACTGTTATATGTAGTGTTATATATGTATTTTTCAGCTGTAAAATGTCTTGCTGCATATCATATGGGTCAGAACTCTAATAACCAAATTTAAATGATTCTTATAAAAATGGTTTATGTTACGTGTCCCTAAAAAAAAATATGGGCCAATATATCATTATCAATGTTTTGTAAACTTTCAAATATCAGAATATTTACCTTAAAATCCGGCATCAGTCAGGCTTTAATAATAATAATATTAGTGGTATTAGTAATGATAAAGAGTATTATTTGTGAGAAATGTTAGGGCTTCTTCTTCTACGTTGATTAGTCAACTAATTGGTCATTTTAGTCTTAGTGACTAAGATTTCTTTAGTCAATTAGTAATTTTTTTAATGCTTTTTTCATGCTGAACGACTTATTTCTAAGAAACTTATGAGCACATCGCTTTTTTTTTTTTTTTTTTTTTATATTTTTTATCCGTAGAAAGTCTTGCATATCATATGGGTCAAAACTCTAATAACCAAATTTAAGGGATGAAAAGAAGTCGGCCAATATATCATTATCTAATTTCAGTATATTTGCCTAAAAATCCAGTATCAGTCGGGCTGTAATAGTTATAATGATAGCATTAGTGGTATTAAAGAGTATTATTTGTGAGAAATGTTCCTTTCATTGCTGTCATAACAGTTATCATAGTGTCTCTGATTTCATTGTGGATGACGTGGAAATAAATTACACTCAGCTGGCACTGGGAGTCTCCCAAGTACAATTACTCTGTTTACATGCAGTAGTAGGGGAGGGAAATTGCTTTTGAAAGCGCTCTTTAAGGTCATGCTTTTGTTGCTGTGCATAAGCTCAATGTTTACCAGAGTATTTTAAGGAAACTCAAAGCCGCGCCACGCATCAACAAGTGTCTTAAACGGCTGCACAAAGGGCCCGTTTTTCGAGGCAAATGCTCACCTAATCCTCTGGAGAGGCTCCTGTGGCGGGCCCCGCCGCCAAGGAGTGCGTGAGGCCTCTTTTTAACAAGGTGCTGAAGTCACTTAAGCACCGAGTAAACAAACAAACAGTCCCAAATCATTCGCTGCATTTCCTGGACTCAGTTCCCTAAACAACTGCACGCATTGTGCGTGTATCGGCGGTGCGTCCAGAGCTGCCGTGTGGTCATCTGTGTGTAATTATTCATCATCCTACATGGGAATTCCAATGACGTGCTGCGCTGGCGAGGCGGCGTTACCCCTCTCTGAAACAAGTGGGGTTTATTTTCGAACCTCTGCCTTTTCTCCGCGGCCAGATTGCCCGGAGAGATTGGCTTTCTCCGGGCTGTGTAACAGATACCATCTAAATCATTAGGGCTCATTCATTGCCATGTGCCACTCCGCGGCTCGGGTTCCTGCGACCCCGAGGTCAAGCGGCTGAGAGCTCCCTGACCTCCAGCACTTCCTCTGAATATTAACAGGGTAGTTATGTAGTCAAAAGCCCTGATATAGAACATTGGTTCATTTAGATAATAGCCAATCAGGCGGAGCGGCGAGGAGTGCAGTGATCTCCACAGGATGGCTGGGCCTTTATGTGGCTTACTGAGGGCATAATGACAGCAAACAGAGGAAGCGTAGGCCTCTCTGGCTGAAATTATGTGGTCACATGCCTGCTGGCTGTAATGCTTTCCTTTAACCAAGCTAAGTTGGGCTCCTTATGGGGGGGACAAATCCAGCCAGGCTCTATTATGAAGATGAATGTTGTGCAGTTATCTTGCAGACTTTAATACGAGACAAGAGTGGCGTTTAAAGGAGGCATTTACCGTGCAACCTCTGCACTATCCCAAATCATCAGCGAGAAGATGTTCAAATGATTTTTTTTTTTTTAAAGAAAGTTTGAACCTGCTGACTTGAAACTGGTAATGATTAGATTGTGGTGAGAGAAATCTGTGAGTTTGTGTACTTTTATCAAGCTGGAGTGCACGCCAGAATCGCTCATGACAAATTACAACTAGCCGGTGTGGACACGCCTGCCCTTTTAAAAGAAAATTGCGGCTTTGAAATAAAATGCAATCAGTGAAGCGTCTTTTAATATTTTGATTGTGGCAATTAAACTGTTAGTTATCTAGTTAAAACAAACTTTCCTTCACGACTCCCACAGTATCAGTGACCCTGTTTGACTGCTGAGCAGCCGCCGCCGTTCATCCACGCTATCAGGCCTTTAATCAGTCAAACGCAGCCGTGTGTTTGTGGAGCTGAAATGGAGCGTGGCGGCCGCTGCGGGCTCTCAGGAGATGGACAGCAGCCACATTGTCACCCCTTTGTGCTTAATTGTCCGTGAGCTGGAGGAGCGGAGATGTTGAGATGTTGAGATGTGAGGGACGAGGCTGCATGTTATCACTGGTGAGACGTGTCAAGCAGACAAAGAGAGAAGAAGTTGTTCTTTTCTTTTAACTAGCAAGTTAATTAGCCTCAGGTTTGTCTTGTTTGGGCTCTACCAGTACATTAAGAACATCTCATGTGATTCCAGAGCAGTTTAGAAATTAGTGTCGGTGTAATAATATGGAAAAATACTGTCACCCCATTAACACATGTTGTCACTTTTAGGACTTTTTGGACCTAATAATAGATTGAATCAGTGGTTCCCACCAGGGGGCATGATTAAAATGGTAGCCACATGAAATTATGTATATTTTTGGACTGGGCTGGCATGTACTGTACAGTTTATTTAAACTTTTCATTGAAAATACCAGCTGGAAACGAGGTTGATGAGAGCTGTGAGACTCAACCTAAACAGTAAAGTTGTGGGCCTTAAAATGCTCCACATAGCTGAGAAAGTCGGGTGATAATTCTCTGTGGGTTCATCACTCACTATCAGTCATTAGATCCATTGATAATATAAACATATTGCTTAGTGCAGCTTTAATGCAACTTGTGACAATTGGTTACATGTACTCTTTGTATCAAGGGCTCACTAGAAGAAGAAATGATGGAAACAAATGGACTCAACGAGCTGTTAAGACTGAGATATTTCTACATTGCGGACAACAGGTTCCAAAAGTGTTATTAGACTCTTTCCATGAAGCTAAATCTTGACGCTGCTGAGCGGTTAACACCTACTCTGGGTCTGAAATGTTCCACTGGTTTGGGTTCACGCACCAGCTCCCAGAAACCTGCGCACATTCAGCACCAAACGATGGGAAGCAAATCATTGTGAAGAGAAACACAGGTTTGTAAGATAATGAGCTGCTGTCAGCCGATAACCCATACAGAGCCTGAGGATCGCCATACTAAGCTTGAATGCACGTCAATTACAGCCACATTCTCCTCGACCTCAGTGAGTAAATAAACACCCTGAAACTATAGTGGATAATCATCACGGCCACTTTTGTCTTACTGCAGAATCCTGAGGACGCATGGAGGCGGTCCTCCGCTATAAATAGTCGGCGGCAATCAAACAAAATAAATGAACTGTCAGAGCGCAAGTATTCACAAGCACGACAAAATTTTAAGTAATTATAAGTAAATTTGTTGCATTTCTGAGTAAGTGGTAGCAGATAGGCCTCTGACAGGGAGGCAGTGGTGTGTGACGGGCTGATTTAGGACGCTCAGGCTGCCCGGCTGTGTGTAAACCCTCAACCCCAGCAACAAAAAAGAGCCCACTCCACATCCCACACCGACCACATCTCAATGGGGAGGAACGCTAAAGACATCTGCAGGGCCATTACACTCACTTAGCCGCACATCAAGGAACACTTGGCCGCCGTGCCACTCCCGCTAAACTTCCCCCCAAATGGCTATTTGTTTGTCTGTTAATGATCTTTTCCCCCTTTGGGCGATTTTTAGACATCTTTGTTTTTCTTCGCCCTCGTCTCCACTTTAAAGTTGTTTACGGAAACAAGCAAATTCTGACCGACGCGCAAAAAATAAAATGCGTAATGGAAAATTGACAAGCATAACATTATCCCATGCTCGTTTGAGACGTCTGAGGAACATTTGGGTGACTCGAGACGTTCCCCTACGTTACCATATTTGTGCACCATATGAAATGATTTATAGACAATCATGTGATAATTTACATCTTGTTGTTGGCCTCATTCATGTGGCTTACTGAGGAGGATTTGCAGAGCCCGCCTCGCTGATTACAGAGCGAGTTGTGCTGCTAAAACAATGTGTGCTGAAGTCAGCGCGAGAGCACAGAGAAACTCTTTATAATCAACGGCTATTTTTAGGCATTGAATGGCATGAATCTTTCATTTAGAATAACTGTGGCGTTTGTTCAAAGTCTTTCTTTGTTGGAAATCTTAAACAAGACCGATACACAAAAGGCCGGAGTGAGTGGAGCAGAGAACACATTGTGGATGGATGTGTTACCTGCTCAAAGTCAGACTGTTTAACCAGCCCAGTCACCAGGAAATAATGTTGGTATTGTACATTTCTGCAAACCAAAGGTACGTTGAATGTGGACGTTTTTGCATTTGTATAGAGAAAGTGACGTATTACAACGAGCTATGTGTAGAGCAAGTGACGTAGTATATAAAAGGCGTATGAATGACACAATAATGTGTAACGCAAAAGCGTGCAATAAGAACGCCGTTTTTGCTTTTGGTGTGTCATTTTTACGCCATGTAGTCTGTAGTCGGCGTAAATATGCTACGCTCAGAGCTAGTGACGTAGAATAAAAAGTGAGCAAGACCGCTTATAGCGAGCGGGCCGGGAGGTGGATGGATCCAACAAACACAGGACTTTTAACCAGGAGACTGCTGTTTGTTTTGTAAGTTACGTTAGTGACTTGTTTTTTAGTGCCATATGTTGTTTCCGTACGTATTTTATTTAGTTTACGTACTTTTTTTAAGCCCAACCATGATGTTTTTTTCTAAACCTAACTAATTAGTTTTGTTGCCTAAAGCTAATTGCGGACGTTACCGTAGTTTTGTTGCGTGGCGTACAAATGACATGGAAAAGCCTAAAATGCGTCCTCATGACACGAATAATGTCCTTGTAGTTCCTGTGAGATCGGGTTGGATAACGAGTATAAAGAGGGAGAAAGTCAAACAAACACAGGACTTTCACCCAGGAGACCGCTATTCGTGTCCCGTGTGAAACCAAAAGTAAACTTTGACTTTACGCTTGTTACGTAACATTACGTAAGAAAGTCCACTAAGGGCGGTTGTTGTTTATTTACGGTAGTTACTAGGAATGTCACAAGAACCAGTACTTCGGTACCGAGTCAATGATAAAATTCTGAAAACGTGAAAGTACACGTTTTTCAAAAACTCAATCAGAAAGGACGCAGTAAACTCACTATCGACGCGTCCAGCACCCTACTTTCGCCTGATAATGCTTCATTGTGAACAACAAATCTGTGTTGAAATAAGCAGGACGAGAGCTAGTTAACGTTAGCTGTTAGCACAGTCCTTTGGAGCTAACAGCTAACGTTAGCGGAGATTGCATTGAGTTTCATTATGGTGCGTTCAGGCTCTGTTTAGTAAAATGAGTATTGGGCGAAGGTAAATTATCACGTTATCATGATGTGTTCAAATATAATCTTGTAAAATGTAGTTTTTGGCCAGAAACTTTAATAAATCCAGTTGTTTGAAGGAGATGTTTTCACAGCAATATAAAATAGATAACAGAGAGAGAATTATGACCTGTTTAACTTCCTGACACTAGCTCTAAGTGTTTATTGTTTTGTTTTTGTTTTGACTACTAAATTACTGGTATTGTGTAGAGGTCGACCGATTAATCGGTCGGACGATTAATCGGTCGATCGGTCGACCGATTAATCGGGCCGATTTTTTGACATTTTTTCATAATCGGCATCGGCCGATTCCTGAGCATATTAAGCCGATTAGTAAACAGGCACATATGCGGGCAGCCCAGCGTTGTTGTTGCTGTGTGCTGCGTGAAGTGTCGCGGACATGCAGTAAAAGTCTCCATCGCACATTTGGTTTAGTTTAGCAGATTGTCCGCTGTGTCTGCCCGGCGTAACGATACTCTGTCTGCCCAGATTAACGATAGCGAGTGTGTTTTTGTGCTACATTAGCATCTGTAGCTCTGCTGCTAGCTTCGTGCTCGCCGCCGCTCTGTCATTGCAGCGGAACTTTTACGAGTGTTCGACAGACTGTATGTGTGTGGCGGCGGGGAGAGGAGGGGAGTGGGGGTTTGTCGGTGGTGTGAACATAAGTGTAGCAGACAGTGTGTGTACATTTTATTTGTCGGTGGATAAATGCTACTTTCTGTATCTTGCAACTCCGGCTCCGCCTCTTAAGGTGGACCTGCTTTTCTGCCTAAAGAGACGAGCCTCAGCTTTGTAATTTATTATTAATATATATTTTAAAGCTCTTTACGTCGGTTAACGGTTAAACGGTTAATTATTGACATCCCTAGAGTGAACAAAGTTATTATTATTTTTTGATCACTTAGATTATGGCCATATAGCTTGTAACAGTATCTGTCACAAACATAAATAAAAAACATGCTTTAGGACAGTTTTGGAAAGGTGTTTAAAAGGTTTTGAGCCCTGTACTATTACTACTATTAACCATCATGCACAAAATAAATATGCACTGCAGTGCAGACACAAAAGGCAAATTGGAGAGACAGACCATAAGTGTTGTTCAATAAATGTTTACTTAAGTTAAGAAATTTAGTGTATTATTTGTTATTATTAAGCTGTTAGATTTTATCAGATGGAGGAAAAAAGGAAAACCAGCCAAACATATCGGCAAAAAAAAAATCGGCATCATATATCGGCCATCGGCTGTCCTGATTCTGTAAAAAATCGGCATCAGCATTGGCCATAAAAAACCCATATCGGTCGACCTCTAGTATTGTGACATCCCTAGTTGTTACGTTATTATTTTAACACAAACCACGATCTTTTTTCTAACCTTAACCAAATAGTCTTGTTGCCTAAACCTAACCAATCATTTCACAACGTTAACCACATGGCTTTGTACATTTCTGCAAGCGTGATACGAGGCTGATATGAAACCTATTTTGTTGTTCAGAAATGTCGACATTCATCGTATCCCGTGGTTTACAGAATCGTACAATGCCAACATTTTTTTCTGGCGACTGGGTTGGTTTAACTAAAGAGAGTAAAAGGTGGGACTTTCCAGGGCCATGTGGCGGCGACCTCCTTCTCGGAGCTACTCAACGGGACAATAAGCAAATGACAGATAAGGAATGATTTGCTAAAAGCAAAACCTCAAAAATAAACAAACCATTACGCCGTGCCACGGGAGAGCTGGGTTAGCGCTTCTAATTCAGGTGAATTGCAGACAAATTTCCCCCGGCTGGCACACTTACAGCTGTAATAATAGAGAGCGGGCTGCAGAGCGGCCGGGCCACAGAGCGGCCTGCACAGTGTCCACACATGGCCGGAGCAACACCTCACATGGCAGACCTGACTACGGAGGCAAAAGAGTGCATATATTATTAACATGTGTTTTACAACATGTACAAATGTAAATAAGGTTTTTGGACACATTTTTTTTTATTCCATGTAACCTTTTTTTACACAATGCAAATCTTCTAAAACACATGCAAATAATATTTGTTTGTGTGTTTCTGCAGCGGAGAGAACGTTGGACAAACCCAGACAGAAAGACAAAGCGGAGTAATCTTGTGTTTTCTTTACCAGGAGCGGCGTGTTTATTTTGTGTTTCTTCGGTTTCAAAGCGTGGGCACCAAACTGCAAAGGAAACACGAATGATTAAAATTAAAGTGCTTTGATTGAGCGCTGTTTTTCCAGCCTGTGGCACAAACATTTGCAGTTTTTGTCCTTTTATAGAGATTTTTAATGACCTGTTGGGAGCACTTGGCCTTAAATGATGTGTTACAGGAAATAAACTTCAGAGAGATATGCACATTTAATGGTTTTGATGTTTACAACGGTTAGCATTTGAAGCTTTGAACGCTCTCCGTTATGATTTCGCCGAACAGCAAAGTGGGAGTTCTGCAAAGAGGCCAGAAAGCATCCAGGAGTAGAATAAGGACATGTTCACTTTGAATCCCCATCAGCGAGGCCACACACTCGCATGCGTTTTTCACCGCGGCACAGGCTTCGAGGAAACCTCGCTCATCAGCGGGCTCGAACCGGCGTGTGTGCCGAGCGCGAAGGGCAGAGCAATGACACGGTCCTGAGCGCCTGATTGCAGGCATCTTGAAAAGATCTGGCTGGCTCGGGCTCACCACAGGTCCCCTTTCAGTGGGCTGTCATTACCGCCGAGGTGAGCTCTCACACGCCGACCCACACACACACTGACACACACACACACATGCTGGGGTGGGGGGGTGGCGGGATGAATGAGCGCACTGAGGCCTGGGCCTGATCAAGCGAGCGGCGGCGGGGAGTTGGTGTAAGGAAATCCTCTGGTGGGACTATCAGAGCACATTAGACTGAGCAGGCCTCGGCTCCGGAGCACGCAGCTGCAGCGAGAGCACACTGGGGCAGTATTTCAGCCGCCGCTAAACGCCGCCGCTTTAATCCTAATATAAATATGTTAGCCAAATTGGGGGAAAAAGAGGCTTCATTTACCTATTTCACAAATATTCTATGTAACGGGGATTAATTACTTATGCAGACGTTAATCATCAAATAGCAATGAGAGGCAGAAGCAAATAAGGAGCCTTCAGCCAAGGAGCTGACAGACGGAGCGGATAAAGCTGCTTTTCATTCACTGTCACACTGCTGGCTCTCCCGTCATTTAGGTTTTATTTGTTCCGCTCATGGTAGTGCACAATAAAAGGAAAAAAAGTAGGGCTGTTTAAAGTTAACGTTATAATAACGTGTTAAAGCCACTAATTTCTTTAACGCATTAACCTAACTTGTGAATTTTAGGTTGTAGCGGACTCAGTTTTAAAGCTAGAGTGAAGATACTGGTATCATATGAAACTAGAAAACCTAAAGAATTCATCGGCACCAACCATGTCATGCTAACTTGTCATGAAGGAGGTTAAATAACGCTCTAAATTTTGCCGAGGAAAAACTGGCATGGCCATTTTCAAAGGGGTCCCTTGACCTCTGACCTCCAGATATGTGAATGTAAATGGGTTCTATGGGTACCCACGAGTCTCCTCTTTACAGACATGCCCACTTTATGATAATCACATGCAGTTTGGGGCAAGTCATAGTCAAGTCAGCACACTGACACACTGACAGCTGTTGTTGTCTGTTGGGCTGCAGTTTGCCATGTTATGATTTCAGCATATTGTTTTATGCTAAATGCAGTACCTGTGAGGGTTTCTGGACAATATCTGTCATTGTTTTGTGTTGTTAATTGATTTCCAATAATAAATATATACATACATTTGCATAAAGCAGCATATTTCCCCACTCCCATGTTGATACGAGTATTAAATACTTGACAAATCTCCCTTTAAGGTACATTTTGAACACATAAAAAAATTTGATTAAATTGCGATTAATCATGATTAATTATTCTAATGGATTGACAGCCCTAGAAATAAGTTTTGGTACGATTTTATTTTGCCTCTAAGAGATGCACTGTGAATAAGAACCAGTCTTATTTAGATGCAAAGATTTGTACATTAGCAGGAACAACATGGAAGAGAAAGCAGTGCTCTGTTTATTTAAATGTTAAAGTGCAATAAAAATATTTTTGTCCCTAAAATCAATGAATAATCGTGATCTCAATATTGATCAAAATAATCGTGATTATCATTTTGGCCATAACTGTGCAGCCCTATAATATCGGCATAATTGCGATAAAGATAATGTATTAACGTCTGCATCCTTCCAGGTGAGTTTCAGTGTGTGTGAGAGTGTGTGAGAGTGTGTGAGGGTGTGTGAGAGTGTGTGTGAGAGTGTGTGAGAGTGTGTGACAGGTGTGCTGCTCGTCTCCCTCGTAGACTAACACATGCAATCAGAGACTGTTTGTAAACAGTCTGTCCTTTCTCAACAGGACCTCCGAGATTTGCTCAAGGAAGTGAAATTGCTGCAAAACGACCTCATTTGGCACCAGGCTTCAACTCGTATGCTTGAGTGAGCGTAATTGCTGGAGGGGTGGTGTTGGTGGGGGGGGGGGGTCCAGCTTTAGGTTTGCTATCTCTGGGCATTCCTTCCCTTAATAACGACTGCGACTGAAATCAAACCCGCTCTGTGTTTGCTCCGAGAGGTGATTAGCCGGGGGAAGTTAGGATTTCAAATGGACCTAATTGGGCTGCTCTATTTACGTTAGCTCGAGATTTATCATCGAATTTGTGATTAATTTTAAATGGATTAGCCCCACGCATTCTGTTTCAAGA
Organism: Sebastolobus alascanus; assembly: GCA_916701645.2. Lineage (NCBI taxonomy): Eukaryota > Metazoa > Chordata > Actinopteri > Perciformes > Sebastidae > Sebastolobus > Sebastolobus alascanus. Next base: position 389,603 of record CAKAOJ020000409.1, read on the forward strand.
GTAATTGTGCTCAAGTGGAGCGTGCACGGCAACAGATTGGTTCGGAAAATTGGTTTCATTATTGGAATTATTTGCCGTTTTGCACAACAAGCAACGAGTGTAATCTCCCTCTTCTTGTTGTCGGTGGAGAAAATGAGGATGTTACCGTTGGCCGGCTGTCAAGTATGATGTACGAGCTGCAGCTCCTCACTGTGGAGGCTGAAGCAGCTTTTTGTGTCGAGCTTTGAAGAGAGTTTCTCATGTGAGTGGAGTGGTTTGATGTGTGAGATGTGTGTGTGCGTGTGCGTGTGTGTGTGTGTGTGTTAGCAGACGTGACCCGGCCAGGCTCAGAGCTTCATGTCGGGTGTCAGCCAGACCGAGCCGTAGCTGTCAACAGCGATGCTTTATGGGGGCATTTCCTCTGCCGCTCTGACATGTGCTGTCACCTCGGCGTGGTAGACACTTCCATCTGCCCGCTAACAGCCACTGCTGTCAGTACACACACACACACACACACACTGAGGAGAACACCCACTATCAGATATCCCCAACACACACACACACACACACCCCTGTTGTCTGCCAAGAAAACGATCAGGATATACGGGATTAGAAATATTTCAGTCGTTGACAGCTTTCCACCGGAATAACTTAACGACTTGGCTCCGAAGTCGGACACATTTTTCATCACATATCACTTTTAAGTGGTAAGCGGGTGTTGTCTTTGCCGCCATTCGCAGTGCATTTGGCTTTCACTGATACGGGTTTGTGAAGGCCGCAATTATGGATGATAAGTTGCCAGTCGCTGATATCTTGTTCTGATTTTTCAGTGTCTTCAAGGTTCATTTATTGTCATTGTTCATTGTAGTTGTAGACCCTTTATGCTACACAAGAAGTCTGAGTCTCACAGCCTGAGTCAAGTCAAACTTTACTTGTATAGCACATTTGAAAACAACCGCAGTTGACCAAAGTGCTGAACATATCCATAATAAAAATGAATACAAAGCAAGCAACAATAACGACATAGTAAAACATAATGTGCACATAATAGTAGTAAAAGAAGATAAACTTAAAGGTCCAATATCGTGCTCATTTTCAGCATCATACTTGTATTTTGTGTTTCTACTAGAAAATGTTTACATGCTGTAATGTTAAAAAAACAACCTTTATTTTCCTCATACTGTCGGGCTGAATATACCTGTATTTACCCTCTGTCTTAAACGCTCTGTTTTAGCGCATTTCAACGGAATTGCGTCGAAATTGCAACAGAATTGCGTTGCTAGGCAACAGCTTGGGTCCCAGGAATAAACTGGGACACATTTAGAATATTTACGTTTAAAACTGTGTAAAGGGTCTAAATATTGTATATTTGTGACAACACAAATGGACAGAAATCCTGACAGCTGCGTTTCAAATGCAGAGTTTCTGAATACGGGCTGTGTGTATTTCCCTGTGGATTGAGCGTTTCGATACTTTCAAAGTATTTATATAGGACTTAAGCCTGCTTTATAATAAAAAAACATGAAAATCTCCTTTTTGAGTCTAAATCTGGGGACATCCAGGAGCATCTTATTGGTCGACCTCACTGGAGTATGAAGGTGTAATAGTTCTGCTAGATAGAGGTTGTATTTTACTAAGATCACAAAGTTTACTAAAATCTGAAATATATCAGGCTGAATTCTGTATACAATAATAGATCTTAAAGTATGAATATTTCTATACAAGTGGCATACACCCAAAAGTTCACAGCCCACATGAGATAAAAAGACAAAACTTAAAAAAAACATGAATAATCCGTTCTGTATAAGTTGTATAAGCTTTACTCTACACGGTACATCAGCACAGTGATACATCAGCCTAACTCCGTGTTATGATCTGTGCTTTGAAGAAAAATGTCAGTCCTCTAAATGTGTTGAGTAGCAATCATCAACAAACAGGAGAATATCGGTCTTTACAACTTCCTGTTGCAGGGGTCACCTCCATCTTTGGAGAGATCACGGCGCAGCCCAACAAAAGGCAGCAGATGATTCATGCTCGGCCCGGCCGTCAGACGGACGGACCACCCTCTGGAGCGCCGTGATGAATTGGCTGCATGCTTGAACCCAAAGGTTGGCAAATTAACAGTTAATTAGCGGTTGATAAATGACAGATCGACACCAGCTCTCCGCCGCTGTAGTCCTCTCTCTCTCTCTCTCTCTCTCTCTCTCTCTCTCTCTCTCTCTCTCTCTCTGCTGCTATCTCACTGAGGCAAGTGTTTATGTGCTGGTAACAAGTGTCGGGGTAGACTGTTATGTCTGCATTTTGTCACACGGCGAGATTGCTCTCAGATGTTCACCCCACCTCCACCCCCGTCCCCTCCACAGCCAACCACCCCCCACCCTACACTTATTCAGTCCTGCCCCCATTTACCTCCGGTCCGCCCCCGATGGCGTGGCCCTCCTTCCTGCACTCCTGTTGACTCACGTATTGATCCATCTTTAAGCACACATTTTCAATCTGAATTTTATATTTTTACCTGGCCATGTAAGTATAAAAAATATCATCAAAAATATTGAAGTTCCTCTCCTGGCATTGATTTAACCAGAATTACATATATTGTTTGTTTCTTTATTTACGCATATGAAAAATTTAAAAGATACAATATATAATTTGTGAAGGAGAATTGCCTAAAAACCCTCCAGGGGCATGAAAAGTGGCGTTCTCCAGGCAGCATATTACATGAAATAATAATGTAAAATACACAATTTGTATGTATCTATCAATATTTTTTAGACATAGTAAAAAACACAGACATAGTTACTACTAGTAGTTGACAACAATGCATCCCATAAACACCCATCGGTTATGCAAATATCAAGAAGACTCATCCATAATTCACTGTCAAAACTAACTTAAAGCATACGCTCATGTGATATGGCATAGAGTTTTCATCAGACAAGAAAGATAAACAGAAAATAGAGAGAAAATAAGCACAAATAATAAAAAAGAAAGTCATATGTACAGAAGTTTCTCTCATGAAAAACAACCTTCATGCCTTTAAAAATGGCTGAGATGTAACTCTACGCCTTTGCCTCATTTAGTATGCGCATATCAATGAATATGCAAATCAGTCTGACTGAAAGTTAAACTTACGGGTTGACCAACATGTTGGCTCGTACTCGTTGTGTCCCCAGAATAAATGGATGGAACAGCGTTGGGCTGCAATATAAGTTTTGTGGCAAAACCCTTCTGCTTTTGGGTCAAATTTAAATTTAAAAACAGTGCTCTAGAAAATGGCTGCAAACAGACTTCAGTTGAGAAGTGTAAAATGTTTTTAGTTCATTATGATGCCTCAGATGAAGTCAGACCAAATCATCTCGTCACTATAGTCGTGTTTCCATTCAATTGTCAAGCGAATTTTAAGCAAACCTTTGAAATGTTGCAAAAAAAGAAATGCGAATAGGTACGTTGGCATCAACTTTGGAGCGAATAAACTGGGCTGCAGCGTAGTTTGGTCACAAGTTGGCGCTATAGGCTACGCATGGCTGTAATCAGCCAGTAAACAGTAGAAGAAGAAGTAACAAAACAAGTCGTCTTGGCCATCTAAAGCCTCGATTATACTTTGCGCTGACGCGGAATCATGAGAAGGAAACATTTGGATCTTTTATATATCGTTGCAGGTTTTTCCTCGCAGCAAACCGACATTCTCAAAGCTCAAAGTTCTCCATTTTCGTCGCCCATCTGCGTAGTTACTCAGTGACGTCGGTCACGGAGAAGCAAAAACCCGCCGCACTGAACCCCCGCCATGGGCTGTGTCTGATGGTGTGACGTCACTTTGGCCGTGCGTACACTCGCTACTCATCTACAAGAGAAAAGTGGAGAGAGGTCTTCAGGAATTAGTTTCAATTTGGCAAGTTTTAATTGTTCTGTCATGTCAGCTGGTATTGGAGACGAAGACAATATAACTATATATATATATACTGTATATATCCGAGAAGACGCCGATAGCGGAAACAGCTGATCAGTCATGTGACTTAAATGTTTGCATTAGAATTTATTTGGCAAAGGTCTGTTTACCATAATCCCTTTAGTGAATCAACTCTTTTTCGACAAAGGCAAAAACCACCTCAAGCGAGCGTAAAAACTTTTTTTCGCTGTAGTTTTGCCGTTTCCATCCAGCTTTTTTAATGCGATACTTTAAAATATGCATAAAAATATGAGAAACACGGCTGGGTGGAGCTAAGAGGTTTGAGGACCCGATGGAGTTACGACATTTAGTCACAAGTTTTTTTTTATACTTTTCATTGGTTAAATATTTGTAAAACCCACAGACAGACGTAAAGGGTAACCAGTAGCTTTGATTTATGACAAAAAAACTAAAAAGAGAAATTATGGAGATATGGTGCTTCCGCCTGACTGTGACGATACAGAAAAACACCGTATGGAGATGTTAACAACGTTAAAAACTTTATTTTTCATCATTAAAAAAATATCCTGTCAGCCACCGATTAAAAGCCTTCTACATGCCTGACGTTCTCTCTCTCCACTAGCAGTGATTCTGGGCATGATAATTGCATTTCTGCTGCTGGATCGTGTTCCCACCATGACTGAAGGAAGCAATAATTTCAGGCCTAATGATGTAAATTGGTCCTGTGCTCTTGACGTGCATGTACGAGTGCAGAGGAAGACATATTTAACCTAACAATACCTCCTGTCGCTGGCAATGGGCTGCAAATGGCCTCGTATTTAGAGAGAGTCGTGGCAGAAGTGAATAAGTAGAGAGACCTATTAAGAATTCATCTCCCTTTAAACTTCTCCTTGTGTATTTTTCCTCTCACAATGAATTAATATGAACAAGAAGGCTTTTCTTAACTTGACCCTCTAAAAAACTGAAAAAGAAATAATGGATATTTTGTTATTAGGTGCAAATTAGTGTCAGTTCTGTAGCATAAAATCTGTTTCCTCCCCTGACATTTTCTCTACCGAACGGGCGGGGAGGTAATTTCCAAATAAAAGTGAGCGAAATTACACAATAATAACAGTGCGCTCACCTCGCCATATGTTACCCTGCTGCGTATTTGACTGAGTGGTTCTGAGGGGAGAAGACAGTTTTGTGAAATATGTCCTGAACTGCTTTTGAGTCATTCATGTTTCAGCAGCAGCGGGGGAGGCGGAGGAAACGGCAGCATGTATGTACATTCATTACTGCGGACTTGGCATACGGGGGGAGAAAAATAATGTGTTTCAGCTCGGTGAGTGACTGCCAGAACAAAGTACATACAGTACTGGAGCTCCACACGGCTACACCGCCAGAAAACATCCAAGCGAGAGTTTTGTGTGACAAAACCATCACAGGATATGAATTCATGTGTCTTTGATGGCTTTTGCTTTTCTAAGATTAAGAAAACATTAAGTGGGGAAATTGAAGCAGCCACACCTGAATTCAGATTCATTTCACCCTCTGTGCTTTTTCCTCCTTGGATCGTTTCTCCTGAAAAGGCTTATCGGGGACATAGCATTCATCACCTCAGAATTAGCGCCAGCGAGAAAGCGGAAAAACAAGCCTCCCAGTGAGCAGAGAGCCTGCAGACCTGGATGGTGATCATTATCATTACCCCGAGTCCCTGACTGATATCACTCAGCTTCGCTGGCACACACAGAGAGAGAGAGAGGGCCGCCGCCGCCGCCGCCGCCGTATTCGTTCCAGCTGCTCTGGCTGCAGGCAGCTGGTCGTTGCTGCAGCTCAGCGCCGGACGCCTCATCTCTCTCAAACACAAAGCCTGTCATTAACGCTCAGAGAAAGCGAGCGGTCACTGCCAGACGCCCGAGCCAAGCCGTCCAAATGTTTGTATCCCCTTTCCCCATCTGAAACGGAAACAATTTGGTTTTCGTCCTAACAGTGCAGCACATCTCGGCTGCTCCCAGAAAGCCTCCGCTTGTGTGTGTGTGTGCGTTCAGGTTTCTGGGTGCCATTTTGGTTCGCCGAGTGCTCGGAGCCAGCGTGCGTCACGTCGCTAATGTCGGGAGCATTGCTCTCATTATTTCATGGTTAGTTTGACACACGGCTAATATTCAGATGGCAGCGGTTGAAGTGAGCGGGCCGAGGGATATGAAGTGAAAATATGCGAGTGGGAGGTCTGGGAGTTGTGTGTGTGTGTGTGCATGTGTGTGTGTGTGTGTGTGTGTGTGAGTAGGGGAGGGGCATCTGGAGTCTGGCAAACAGCTCCTGACAGAACAGTGCCTCTCTCGGCCGTTTCCTTCAAACAGCAATCAGGCAGAATCAAAGCAGCTGCTCTGTTCTCCAATACTCCCAATTGCGCTAATCAACTCCGTTTAGCAGCTCCTCGACCGGCACGCTGCCCACCGAACACACACACACACACACACACACACACACACACACACTGGGTGCTGTGGGTCTCTCAGGCCTCCATTCAAAAGTTCAGTCAGAAATAATAACACTTATTTTATGAGGCCTGTTGGAACCAAGATTATAATAGTTTTGACTTTTTGATTTAATTTTAGTTCAGTTTTACAGTAGTTAGTTTTCAGAGTGTGTTTGCTAGTTTTAGTTTAGTTTCAGTTTTTAAAAAAAGGTTTAGTTTTTATATACAGTATATTTAGTAGGGCTGTCAATCGATTAGCCTCACAGCTAGAGGGTCGCATGATCGAATCCGGCTTGGCTCCCTTCTGTGTGGAGTTTGCATGTTCTCCCAGTGTTAGCGTGGGTTTTCTCCGGGTTCTCGGTTTCCTCCCACAGTCCAAAGACATGCAGGTTCGGTTCATTGTTGACTCTAAATTGCCCTTGGTGTGAATGTGAGCGTGAATGGTTGTCTGTCTCTATGTGTCAGCCCTGTGATAGTGTGGCGACCCCGCCTTTGCTCGGTGTCAGCTGGGATCGGCAACCCTGAATGGGATAAGCAGTTACGGATGATGAATGAATGAATGAATGTCAATGGATTAAAATAGTTAATCACGATTAATCACAAATTAATTGCACATTTTTTATGAGTTCAAAATGTACCTTAAAGGGAGATTTGTCAAGTATTTAATACTCTTATCAACATGGGAATGGACAAATACGATTTCTTTATATAAATGTATGTAGGTATTTATTATTGGAAATCACTTAATAACCATGTCATGCCAGTTTTTCCACGCCAAAATTTAGCGTAACTTTGGAGCGTTATTATACTCCTTCGCGACAAGCTAGCGTTAAGTCGTTAAAGAAATTAGTGGCGTTAAAAAACAAATTTGCGTCAACGCATTAACTTTGACAGTTCCTAGAAAACACCAAAACAATCTACAAAATGGTTGGAGAACTGTGTAGGAATGGCCGTAATGTTTGTTATTTAATCTTCACGCTACTTTATTGTCCGACTTGAAGCAATTGCTGCATAGCGCCGTCTCCTGGGAGGTCAAGTCTGCTCAGTTTCTGTGGTTCAATGTTACGAGAGTTGACAGAAATTCCTAATGTCTCCTTTATGATATATCATAGCTAAAAAACAAAAACTGAAATGAGTTTACATTCATTTTTATTTTAGTTTAGTTTTTTTACCCAGGCAATATTGTTTCAGTTTAGTTTTAGTTTTTCTTAAAGGGACAGTGTGTAGGATTTGGCGACATCTAGTGGTGTGGTTGCAGATTGCAACCAATTGAGTACCCCTCCACTCACTCCTCCTTTATGTGAGCCAACAAGTGTAAAACCGTGGTAACGCCGTTCTCCTCGCTCAGAGGCCATCCATACCATAATAACACGACTTTAGGAGCAACGGAAGTCAGAGTTTGGTTTGTCCGTTCTGGGCTACTTTAGAAACATGGAGGAACAACATAGTGGACTCTCTGAAGAGGACCTTCTCCCTATGTAGATATGACGGGCTCATTGTAAGCTAACGAAAACGCAACAATTCTTAGTTTTCAGGTGATTATGCACTAATGAAAACATAGTTATGAATATTATATTCCATTTCTGCAAATAGATCCCTGGAAATGTTACACACTGGACCTTTTAAAGGATAACGTTTTCATTTAGTTTCAGTTCACTAACAGTATTTTTAGCTGCTTATTTTCATTTCAGTTTCAGTTTTAGTTTACTATAATAACCCTGGTGGGAACACATGTTGCAGAGAACGCAGGCGTGGAGATGGCGAGCTGGAGGACTGTTAAGGATTCGTACAAATCATCTGCTCATTTCTGGTGCTGGTGGAGCATAAAATAAAATGCAGCAGGAGAGGTAAATGCCACTTTATTCTGCTGGATCTGTTACTCTGCAGCAGCTGTTGTGTCTATTGTACATGACAATTCCAGTCCAAACAACATGGCACTAATCCGCCAATTTCCATTCACTCGGATGACAACAATTTCAGGTTAATCTCGTATGTTGAAAGCTACGCAGCAGTGGTCCAAACAAACGTCTGGAGCGGGCTGTGCCTCGCCCACCTCTGGGATGCTCTGCTAAAGAAAACAATGCTAATTGTTCTGACTTGCCTGGTGATTTCAGCTCCGAGTGAGCCTGCAAATTCATTTTGTGACTTCAGCCCCGCTCGCTGCTCGCTGTGATCACCGTTACATAAATCCTAACATTTAACAACACAAAGCGGAGGAAGTAAAAGCACACAGAAAGTGTTTCAATGTGGTCTGGCCGCGTAGCCTTGGCCCTGGGAGAGACTTCCTCTGTGAAGTATTTAATGTTGGAAGCTTTCTCTCTCCAAACACAGAGCACCTGGGACAACAGCGGCCGTTCCAGAGCCGGTGTTAATCAGCGGCAATGCAGACTGGCAATCAGCGGTACCCACAAGAATACAATTAATACGGTATGCTGGCTCTCTATGCAGCCGTGCCGCCTCACTTATGAAAACAAAAAATTACAGCGTTAAACTGCTCTAAACATTTGGGAGAAGCTGTGTGGTACGTCCAGAGAAAATCGTCCTGATTGCTAAAAGGATTTCAAAGACTTTGCATGGGAACTGGATGAAAGAGGGGAAGAAAAAACACAAGCAGCTTTAAAAGCATTCTTTGCTCCACTGCAGTCAATTATTTTCTTGTATTTCAGTCAGACAAAACATGTCCTCTGGAATTTGTTCAGTGTCACTCGACATCGCTGGAGAGGATTTAAGGCAGGAGGTTTCCCTGACTTGATTTTTTTAGCAGTGAAGATGTTGGCAGCGAGTTACAGGATAATTTATCATAAATAATTTATTAACTTGTGACTTATTTTCATAGTTTTGGATCATTTCTGTCAGTCACGTTAACATGCTCACCAAAAGTAATTGCTGAGGTCTGGGAAAACAATGACATCGCTACGATTAATTTGATTTTTGTCGGTATCAATTGACTTGAAAGTAGTCTGGAAATGTACTCTACAAAAGTAAAAGGCGTGACGAGTAAATGACACGAAAATGTGAAATACTAGGATACTTGCAACAGTTGCAGCACTTAAAATAAAAGCACTATTAAATAAAAGGTTTGAATAGATTTGCACAGGCAGAAGGCAGCGGGATGGGTCCAACAGAAACAGGGCTTTCAACCAGGAGGCCGGTGTTCGAGACCGCGAAGTAAGTTACATTAGTGATGTTTGTGACGTGTTTTCTGTACTTCTTTTCCGTACTTACGTTGTTTCCATATGTATTTTACTTGGTTTACGTACTTATTTTAACCCCTACCATAACATTTTTCCTAAACCTAAGTGGTTTTGTTTCCTAAACCTAACTGCGGTTGTTACCATTTTTGTTGCGTCACGTACACATGATACATGAAAAGCCTTCCCTTGAGATCGGGTTGCAGATGACCTACTACCGGGATCCTATTGACCCAGAGCAGTGTCTGGCAGTCTGTCTGAGGTTAATTGTTGTATAGTCTAAACTACTGTAAGATATTTTAGTTTCCATTTAGCGAAATGTTGGAGTGAATTTTCCTGTGGTAAACAGTTATGCAGTGTTTATGTGTTGGGCTTTTATTCTGAAAGGTGAGAACAGAAGGAGTGGATCTGGTCTGTGCTGCCTTTGTCAAAGTTGAAAGGAGAAATAAATTGAACCGTCTTGGTTTGGACTAAGGAGCCTCCGTGTTGTTGTACTCTATAGTTTAATGTATTGAATACGTCCGTTCCACACAATGTGATTGGTTGATGCCTTTATTCACGGTGAGAAAGCTCAGAAAAATCGGCCTTGTTCCAGAAAAAAATGACGCCACTTTTTCGCCTTCTGTGTGAAAGTATTCGTGACAAAAACGACAGTTTGAAAAAATATACTGACTTACAGTACAAATTAATCGCATGAAACAAAAGCCCCCCGGTGTGTAAAGGCCTTTAGTCTGGGATATAATGTTAAGGCTAACATGCTTGCAAGCAGTTGACTAATGTAAGTCCATTAGTCTCTCTCTTTTAGCTCTGTTTTTGGTCTCCACCAACTCCTGAGGGAAATATCTGTCTCTTTAGCTGCTAAATGCTCCACTATGTTCACCAGCTAGTCTCTAACTGTGTCTGTCTGCTGTTTGGAGCTGAGCAGGTAGTGTACGGTGGGTTTGAAGCTGCTAGCTGCTGGAAACAAAGTCGATGAGAGCGGTGAGACTGAAACGAAACCAACACATTCTCACTCCCAACTCGTCATACTGTATACCACAGCTTGGTCAATGCCCTCAGCAACTCCAATGTCAACCCATCCGTGTCAGTATTAGATGGTCAGAGCAACTGATGTAGTATAAAGAGCAAGAAAGTCTGCGTAGGGTGGTGGAAAGGGGAGGTCGGACAGGTCAAACAAATGCAGGACTTTCACCCAGGAGACCGCTGTGAAACCAAGTCAACGTTGACTTATTTTACCGTAGTTTTGTTACGTAACTTCCGTACAAGTACCATTGTTGCCTAAACCTAACCAAGTAGTTTTGTTGCGCAAGCACACTGCTCCTAAAATGCTTAGGATGGGTTAAATGCAGAGGTCAAGTTACATGTGTGTATGTGACGAATGTAATAAAGTTTAACTTTAAGTGTTGCCAACAATAAAGTTGCAGGTCGTAAAACAAAAACGATGAGCTGAAAGAGGCTAAAACGCTCTGTAGAGCTGAGGGGAAATTGCATGAATGGACTCTCTGTGGGTTCATCACTACTAGTGACCCCTTTCACATCACACATATTAATTAGAGATTATTGATTAGTGCAGCTTTAAAGTGGAGTAACAGTTCTCATGCATGTTATCGCTTCAGTAGGATCCTGACATTAAATATTCCCTGTGTTTACCCTAACATCATTATCGCTTGAAACCAATTTAATTGACCGTTACATTATGAGGAGAAATGAAGCGTAACGTGACCTCAGAACCAGCTAAACTGCAGGCGATGCCGCTGAGAGAGCACTTCTCAACACTGCAATATCCAAAAGGCTGCAGACTAATAGCCTGCACCCTGGCAGCGTTTTAGAGTGGTCAGTCCTGTCATTAAGTTAATGCTCGTCCACAGTTTGGTCTAAACACAGAGCCTTTTATGGAATTATCCTAATTAGTGTGACCATTAGCCTTAATGGGGAGTAATGGCCAGTTAGATGTTATTTGGTAAAACAACACGCCAGAGGCTGGAGGTGTTTTATTACGGCGCTATATTAGGCTCATTTCTGGAAGGTAAAGAATGTTTCCAGATCGCAGGCGAAATTGGCCGGGCGCTAATTCAGTTTCCACATCCAGCGGAGCGGGGGACCACCCACCAGGAAAATAACATGCAGCTAGATGCTCGCTGTATGCTAATAATTGGCCTGCAATGACAGCTTCACTCAGCTTTATGTTTGACGGACTCGATTCATAAACTTGACTGTAACCTCGTCTCCTCTCACACACTAAAAGTCTTGGATCCGTCAGTGTTTCCAGGAGAACCCACCGATTATTATTTAAAAAAAAAAAAAAAAAACTATTGCAGATATAATGTAGATGCAGCTGTTCACAGCGATGTATGATTAGATTCTTTTTTTTAATCATGCTTTTTATTGTTTCCTTAAAAAAAATGACTACAACAACCTAAACAATAACAAAACATAGCAAATAAAATCATAAGTACATATAATAACAGATAGTAACTGTAAAATGAAAAACAAAGTATTCAAATACAAGGGAGGAGGAGAATAATAATAATAATAATAATAATAATAATAATAATAATAATAATAATAATACAATAGAAAAAAATAAGATAATAAAAAATAAAAAAGGTTAATAAAATATGAATCAATAATAATAATAAGTAGAAAAAAACATATTAATTATAAATAACATTTTTAAAATAAAAATTTAATAAATTAAAAATAAAGTTTACTAAAAAATATGAAGAACTGATAATAATAATAAAATAGTAAAATAGAAAAATAGATAAATAAATAAATATAATTTATAAATAAAATAAAAGCTATAATAAATTCAAAATAAAAATATTAATGAACAATATGAATACATAATAATGGTAATAATAATAAAATAGAAAAATGAATACATATAAATTATAAATAAAATCAAAAACAACATAAAAACTACAATAAATTATAAATAAAAAATGTTAGTAAAAATATGAATAAATAATAATGATAAATAGATATAAATAAATAAAAATAAATGAATGAATGAATAAAATAAATTCACACACCAGTTTCCCAACACTTACTTACTTATATCGCTGTGGTCCTGCCCCCACGTTAATTAGCCCACACAGGATACATACAGAGTACACACTGTGTGTTTAAGGCACATTTAAGCGATGCATGATTAGATTAAACAAATCAACCGTGCTTATACGATTTGATGATTTAAGGAAATTACAAAAGAGGGTCTGTTTGTAACCGTAGAGCACCTTCAGGGAATCGTTTTCACATTACACCACTCAGCTCTGCAGCAGTTGTTGTAATAAGACGGAGCACACGGAGGTATATTTCACCATTTCACATTGTAGGTTCTTTTTAAGTTAAAATCTTAGTGACAAAATGTTTTACAGCTCAGTTTAGCCGCGGTTTGGGAAATGAAGCCTGGGAACACAATAACCTCTGGCACTGCTCACATGGTGGGGACTACGCTCTGTTAAGTTGTAATTGCTGTGTTTGTACTGCTCTCCCTGTGGGACGCCACGCAGGCTGAAGCCACATATGAAATGTTTTGCGTATCTGCAGGGCTGCTAAAATCACAAATAGGCCACCTGGGCAAAGAAAAATCACGTTGTAGGACAACTTTAACTGAAGTGTTGGTTCCTCTTCAAATGATTTCCAGATCGGGCAGTTAATCACCATTTCCAGGGGAATTCCTTCACACCAGAGCTTCTGTAAACATGGCCAATAACGAGTTAATTGCTTTACGGGGTGAATGATAACCAGCTATTTGGCGGCGGCGAAGTCCTAAGTGTGAAATGTGGATACAGTGTCACCACATACGGTGTCTCAGAGATTTATGACACATCTACAAACTAGTTTAATTCCAGCGTCAGTGTTTGAACTTGGCCTGCACGGGCCATTTGCTTCGCACAAGCACCATCGTTCTTGAGCTGACTGCGTATTGTCTGTCTGTATGAATCATGTTTAGTGAATGGGACGTATCCTCCCCTTAGATAAACCTTTCACATCACTGATGAATGGAGATATAATCACATTTCAATCACAGATCTGTTACTAAAACGCTTTATTGTGTTTGTCATTGAGGTCAGCGGGTAAAAAAAAAATCATTGAACTGCCATGGATGTTACACACAGTAGGTAATACAACATACAGACTCTAGTATTCTACTATTAAGGTCTCAGAGGGTGTGAGAGAGTCCTCTTTTACTCTTGATACACAAATACATGGGATGTGTGTGGTGATGATGTTTTGTGACTAGTTTTAAACACAACTGGTAACCCTGCGATAATTCTTCTGCTCTCTCTTGCTAAATACTGTATATGTTTAAAAAATAAAATAAAACAACCTCCACCAATATCACCAATACAACCACAATATTTCAATATAACTGTAACTTATAAACTTTATTATATTTGTCATATTCATACATGAAATTTTACCTCTGCATTTAACCCATCCTTAGGAAGAGTGAGCTGCTGTAAAACACCCGGGGAGCAACTCGGGGTTCAGTGTCTCGCTCAAGGACACTTCAACGTGCAGACAGTAGGAACCGGGGATTGAACCGCCAACTTTGCGTTTAAAGGACGACTGCTAACTATCTAGCTCGGTTATACTCCCGAGCCGACGCCCACACGGACTGACTCGGTGGGCTGCTGTCGGCGGCAGCTCCGAGCGGTGTGGACGAGAGAGCCCCAGTCTTCGCTCCGTGGTGTCCGTCGGCTTGGGAGTATACCCGAGTAAGAGAGTGAGTTAGTTCGTTAGTTGAAGGAGAACACGGGTAACATTAGGCCGATAAAGTCTCTAGTGTTTGCTTTGGTGATAAGTTTTACTTTGTGACGGTAATTCTGGTAGCTAGCTAGCTGCCGGCAAGTTACGTAAACAAACACTATAACGTGGGCTTCAGAATAAAGTAGTGCTTTGGGCGTTTATTTTCTTAGCGATATATGTCTTTGAACGGTCTGAATGATACAGCAGAGGAGGAGAGACAGGTTATCAGAGAGGGGAGAGGACAGGAGATGGAGAGACAGTCAGATGCAGCTGGACTCCTGTTGGAGGACTCATTCAGTGTCACTATATCCAGCACTGCAGTAACTTACTGATCTCCTTTTCAACGTCAGTTTATGATGACGTCCTTGGTTTTAACATTGTAAAACTCATCTTTACATCCAGGAACAATACAATAGTGTCCCCCCCCTTTTGTTTTTCTTCTGTCCTGTGTCTCCTCAGTCTCCGTCTTTCACGGTCTCTACCGTCGTATCTGTGTAACTCAGCCAAGCCAACCAACCGAGTGACGTCACAGGCTGAGTACTGCAACATGGAGAGAGGAATTTGTTTCAGTTGGTCAAATTTTAATTGTTCTTTCATGTCAGCTGGTATTGGCCTTACATGTTTCATGCTGTCTGGAGACGAAGACAAGCATTTGCACGTTATGGGAATATCTGAGAAGACGACAACAGCAGAAACAGCTGATCAGTCATGTGAGTTAAATGTTCACTACAGTCAGAATTTATTCAGCAAAGGCGTTTCCATAACACATTTATTGCATCAACTCTTTTACGACAAAGGGAAAAAACACCTCAAGCGAGCGTAAAAACTGGAGGAAGTCTTATCAAAATGCTGCCGTTTCCATACAGCTTGTCTAATGTGATACTCCATAGAAATACCTGAATGGAAACACTGCTCGTGTCTTGCCTTAAAGGAAGAAAAATAGTGCAATACATGAGCTGCAAATGACATTAGCAAAATATATAAACTCTGCACTCCTGTGTCTCCCAAAATGGCAAGAAGTTTATTGAACTTCTTTATCCTAAAATCCTGTAAGCTGCACACAGCGTGCTCATTTCTGTCAACCCAGCAGGTCTGTGATGATTTAATCACAGATTCAGAACAAGAAGAGCGTCCATAAACTGACATCATTAGTTAACCTGAGTTGAAGGGGCAAATCTTTTCACAATTGGGACTCAAACTGAACATCAATATAAAACTGGAAGAATGATATCACTTTGAAAATATGTCGAGTCTAGCGAATGCCTCATCAGGCCTTGGCTCAAACTCCACCCAGCTCCACTCAACAAACACTCACTTACAATGATTTCAGCTGTTGGACGTACAGTCTGAGACAAGCTGCTGCCCATCTGACATGTGCTGGCTTATCAATATCAATCTTTCTGCCGTTTTTAAACGTATGACCCAAAGTCAACTCGAGAATCATGTGGATGCTTTAAGCCAGACGTGAAGCCGTGTGATTGTCAGGCTACTTCATTTAGCGTGACTAGAGTTTCTGCAGCCATTGCAAATGTTTGCTCTTCACACTCTGATTCAAGAGGTGCACTTCAGAGCCTCTGTGGGTTCTTTGGCTTGTTCCTGTAGGAACATCCTCATCATTAGAGAGAGATCTGCTTAGCACTTAACATGCTCACAGATTTTTTATTCAAAATCTGTATGTAGGTTTTACGCCCAATAAGCCAATACATGCCCAAGAAGTGCACTTCATACAACACTGACTACATTTACATGCACAAAATATTCAGTTTTTATCCTTATTCTGAAAAAGACAACATTCCTAAGCTGTTTACGTTGCTAATGAAAATGAATATTCCACTAAAATTCCCGTTTATATGCAGCCGTTCATACTCGTATGGACTTGTTGGACCGTGTGAACACAGCCTCAACCATCTTCTTGAAAAGGTCGGTGTTGCGATATTTGAACATACCCAAAAACCCGTTGATATCCAAGTCTTTTATGATGTTTAAAAGTAGGTGTGTTTCTCCTTCTTTTCTTTTGGTCATGCATCTCTGCAAACTGCTGGCTAGTTGGTTCGTGTTCAACACACAGAGCTGGTTGTAAACAGGAATGAGGCCGGGTGTCGCAAACTGCCGTAAATACCCCAATTGAGACGCACTTTCTGAATGTGCTGTATACATGTCCAAAGAATGCTCCTAAAACCTGAATAATATCAGCATATCACACGCGTCTTAATCGGAAAATGCTCCATTCAGAATAAGACCTAATTCAGAATATCCAAACAGATTATACTGTTTACATAACCCGTATCAAATTCACAATATTGTCATATTCTGAATAATAGTGGAATATTAGTGTGCATGTAAACGTAGTCAATGACTACATTATCTATTCACATGGTTGATCACTGATACAAAGACAAGAAGACGGCAAACTCT
This sequence comes from Sebastolobus alascanus, assembly GCA_916701645.2. Lineage (NCBI taxonomy): Eukaryota > Metazoa > Chordata > Actinopteri > Perciformes > Sebastidae > Sebastolobus > Sebastolobus alascanus. The sequence continues at coordinate 406,311 of CAKAOJ020000409.1, forward strand.
AAAGGCAGTAGTAATCATGACGGGGGTAAAGGAGGAAGTCAGGTGAAGATTGTCGCGTGTTTTTCTGTAGTTGTGTTACGTTATTTTTGTACGTGTTTTACTTAGTTTACTTACTTTTTTAAGCCCAACCATGGCGTTTTCCCTTACCCTAATTAAGTGTTTTTCATGCCTAAACTGTGGACGTTTTGCGTGGCGTACAAATGACATGCGAAAAGCAGCTAAAATAATAATAATGTTGTGGTATTTATATTCCTTCCCGGGAGATCAGGTTGATCTCAAAACCTGAACAAGTAAAACCAAATCTATTTTTTCTATGAATATATGTTTTGGTTAATTTGGGTAAACTAACCCTTTATTAATTTTACAAGGACTAATTCATGTCATTCAAGATTAACTTCTGATTCATGTTTTTCTTTATTCCACACTGAAGAAGAGCTGATGTGCACTTTAATCATCTGCACGGTTCAAGTGTTTGCTGCATGTTAATAATCAGCATCACTCATCTTAGTGTTGAAACGGTAAAGTACAGACTTCATTAGATTTTATTACTCTTTTATTGAGACATGAAAAGAGATCAAACCCTTCACTAGGTACACTCTCTTTGCCCGTGTCGGACCTCGTCTTCAGATGTTGATCTCTCATTATCTCTTCTTCTGCTGTCAGTTCCACCTGAGTGACTTTAGCCTGCGGCTCCATTATCAGGCTTGTTATGCTTGTCTTTCAAACAGACAAACACATTTTCACATCATGATAATTAATTTGTGATCGTGAGATGACAGCATGAAGTCATGCAAGCACAATGTGCCAACCAAAACTGAACCGCCAACGTACTTTTCAAGTACGTCACCTTGATCATGAAGGTGAATTCCCAAATTTCTCCTGACTCAATGCTGATCTCTTCAAACTTACTCTGTTTGTATCTTAAAGAATAGACAGAAAGCTGGATTTGGATGTGGTACAGCAAAATAAAATGTAACTTTTCTCATGCTAATTTCATTATGATCATTAGAAAAGAATCCAAAAAACTACAACTGGATGTTTCCTCAGCTGATGGACAGAAATATTCATAAATTAATTCAGAAAAGTTCATACATTGATGCGTAAAGCTCCATTCTTTACTTCTCATGTGTAGCCACGTCCTGATTTCCAGCCTGCATTGAGACACCCATTTTGAATGTTATCAGACGATTGAATGGGTGTTATCAGTACGTTGTGAAAGGGAAACTTAACGTTGTGAATTGAAACAAAAAACAGCTTTAGATTTAGGCAACAAAACTACTTGGTTAGATTTAGGAAAAGATCATGGTTTGGGTTAAAATAAGTAGGCCTACTTTTTTTTACATAAAATAACTATGTTTGTTACATAACTTAAGGTAGGTGGCGTCGGTTAAGTAAGTAAGTTACGTAACAAAATAAGGTAAAACAAGTCAACGTCGACTTTTGGTTTCACACGACACACGAACAGCCTCTTTGTCGCTCTTTATACTACGTCACCTGACTTCCTCCTTTACTCCCGCCATAATTACTACAGCCAGCAGAGGTCGAAGTCGTCTTCTTGTATTCGTATCGGTGATCAACGATGTGATTAGATGATAACGGCCTTCTGAACAAAGCAGTAACCCATATCTATGAGGCTGATAACCGCTGATAACCGCTGAGAAGATTAGGTAGAATTGAACAAATCCTCATAAAATGAGTGCAGAAAACGTCCGTCTATCAGCTGATGTTTTAACACAGTGTGGACGTGGTTTGTGAGTTTCCATCTACATCACGAGGACCCTGTGTGTAAACCCCGTATTTCAGAGTGTAGCTGGCAGGAGGACATTTGTTTTCATTTTTGATGGCGAGTGGAGGAGAATTAATGGCTGCTCAGTGATAAGTAACTCTTGTCAGTAAATGCCCAGTAATTCACACGCACTGAAACAATTTGAGACACAAACATGTAATAAATCTGTATGCCATGCAGGCTGGCGACTATAGTATATTTATTTAGATCTAATGTATTTCTAGATAACATCCTGGGGCTACAGTGTAATGAGTCGCTAAGAAAATGTTTGTGTTTTACTATTTATTTTCATGGAGTACAAGATTGGGAATAAAATGACAGCAAAGAGCAAATATAGTATTTCTTACTCCACTACGTTTGTTTGACAGCTAAATGTTACGTTGAACTTATAAAGTATGATGCATCGTTATATACTGGGGCTGCAACTAAGGAGTATATTCATCATCGTGTAATCTGTTGATTATATTTCCAAATAATTGATTAAAAGTTAGTTTTTAAAATGACAAAATATTACTAAAAATGTCCATCACAAGGTGACAAGGTTCTTTTTTATCAGACCAACTCTCCAAAACCCGAATATAATCCATTTACAATGAATCAATGCTATTATAGATTAAACTAGTTACATTTAGCTTCACTTAGATAATAAGTATTTTGTATACAGTAATATAATACTCTGAAAGCAGCCATGACTACTTTTTTCGTAAATTTATGACTTTATATTCTCAGAGATTATTAAAGGTTTTTCCTGTAAATTTGTGAGATTTTACTCGTAAATTTATGACTATAATCTCAGAGAATATTAAAGTTTTTTCTCGTAAATTTATGACTTTATATTCTGAGAGAATATTTAAGTTTTTTCCCGTAAATTTGTGAGATTTTACTCGTAAATTTATGACTATAATCTCAGAGAATATTAAAGTTTTTTCCCGTAAATTTATGACTTTATATTCTGAGAGAATATTTAAGTTTTTTCCCGTAAATTTGTGAGATTTTACTCGTAAATTTATGACTTTATATTCTCGGAGAATATTAAAGTTTTTTCCCGTAAATTTGTAAGTTTTTTTCTCGTAAATTTATGACTTTATATTCTCAGAGAATATTAAAGTTTTTTTCCTGTAAATTTGTGAGTTTTTTCTCATAAATTTATGACTTTATATGCTCAGAGAATATTAAAGTTTTTTTCTCGTAAATTTACCATAGGAATTGTCGATATACTATACTAGTATCACAATATCATGTTTTGCGATACTGTATCGATTGTCAAAAACACTATCAATATTTAATTATAAGTTGATAATAGTTTTTTCCTGTAAATTTGTGAGTTTTTTCTCGTAAAATTATCACTATGATCTCAGAGAATATTAAAGTTTTTTCTCGTACATTTATGACTTTATATTCTCTGAGAATATTTAAGTTTTTTTCTTGTAAATTTGTGAGATTTTACTCGTAAATTTGTGACTTTATATTCTCGGAGAATATTAAAGTTTTTTTCCCGTAAATTTGTGAGTTATTTCTCGTAAATTTATGACTTTATATTCTCGGAGAATATTAAAGTTTTTTAAACCTAACTGCAGACGTTTGCGTGGCGTACAAATGACACACAAAAACACTAAAATACGTATGCGTCATGACACGCGGAATGTCCGTAATGTCCGTGTAATGTTGTATTTATACGCCTTCCCGGTTGGCTTTGTGCATCACGGCTGTCTAATGTGGATCATTACATCCTCCAGTTTGCTGTTGAAGGCCGTGCAGAGCGTTGCAGTATGTTTGTTAACTCTGCTGTCCTTTGCGTGCGGCTGAGGTAATGCCTGACGTCCACGTGCCACAGCGAGGGCGAGTATGGATCCCATCTGGGATTGGTCAGAGTCCCTCCATTTCCCCTGGAGACTTTCTGATCTTCCCTGATTACATGTGGCAGCCTCTGACCTGCACCGAAGGCTCTCTCCTGACATGGAGGATTGACGATTATCGATGCAGAAACCTTTGTTAATTCAGCATACACGGGTTGTGCTCTCTGCAGCTGGATAACTGTTTTAAGTTCGTTCTGATGAAATCAGGTTTATTTTGGGATAAAAATGAATAATGATGATGGTTGTGAGGTATGATTTTTTTTTTTTATGCTCCAGTATACCAGTGTTGAGCTTGTGTCTTTCTGATGCTGCATGTAATTCCAGATTTAGTCCGGGGTCGGTGGAAACTGGAGCTCCGTCTTTGATTGAGTGAATCACCTGCTGTGGAAATTATAAACACTGAGCAGGAATTTACATTAGGCACCCAGTGGAAAAGTGCACGGCGCTGATGGCTTTGTCTGAACGATGGAGTAATAAAATCTCTTTTGTATACAAGACATATTTCATCAAGGTATCTGCACTTCTTCACTCCGACTCTTTAAAAGCCATTTCATCCATCTTCAGATGGAGCTGGAAGGGCCAAGTGTGATGATTTCTAAACATTTTAACCGCAACGACGCTGTGCTTTTGTGCTTAACTTTTTAAAGTGAAAATTGTTGCCCTTTTAATCTCATTTTCGTCGTAACGGAGAACTGTCATGCAGCGCAGGAAATCGCACAGACACGATGAAACGCCTTCAATTAAACTATGAATGATTGTCGTCAACTAAGACGAGGCACCAAGGAGCATAAGGGCAGCGGGACGGGGGAGTAAAGTTACCTGTTTTTGCTGTGTAGTCGAACAAAAAAACTTCTTCCTGATGCTAAAGTGACTATGCATGTTAAAACACTTAAGAGTAGCTGAATCATCAGTTCTTCTAAACTCATTATGAGCACATGTAGCCTCCAAAAGTGGGACCAACAAGTGCAGACTGAGCTACAGTATTCAAAGAAACCTACAGTGGAGATTTTGTACATTATTAGTGTGAGATCGGAGTCTATTAGCAGCTCTGCGACCACTGCATGCTTTAGCCCTGACCATGTGTACCAGCCAGAGGCCTTAACCTCTGTGACTCGACTCACAGCGGCTCAGTTTACCAGAGGGAATTCCTCCAAGTTTATTTTGCTGGTTGAGTTGGCCAAAAGCAACTAGAGAAACCCTGGGAGCGCACAGAGCTAAAGTGTTGCAAGCTCTATGGTGAAAATGGAGTTTTTTCAGGGAGTTATATTCTGATTATGTGGGTTGCAAAATCAAAAATAAGCACCATTTGAAAGGGCTTTTGTACGTCTCTGATTAGTTTTGTTCAAAACAGGTCTTAGACATGTTAGCACGTTAGCTTCAAGCTGAAAATAAATGGCACGTTCATCAATAAGCTAACCTTCCCAACCAACTCCTGGTAAGACAGCAAACATGCTCGTCCCCAAAGTGTCAAAGTAACGGAGCGTTTTTACCAACTGCAATGTAATGAATTTCAAATTGTAATCTCTTAAAGGACCAGTGTGTAGCATTCATCTATTGGCAGAAATGGAATATAATATTAAAAAGTATGTTTTCTTTAGTGCTTAATGACCTGAAAATAATAATCGTTGTGTTTTCATTACCTTAGAATGCCGCCATGTTTCTACAGTAGCCCAGAAGGGACAAACCAAACACCGGCTCTAGAAATGGACATTCGCCTTTTCATGTTTTCGCGTCAACCACCGTAGTTCTCCTACACGCTTGGCACAGAAGTTTCAGTTGGTTGCAATCTGCAACCTCACTGCTAGATACTACCACATCTTAAACACTGCACCTTTAAAGAGGCGTGTCATTTGTACGCCATGTAGTCTGAACAGACTGCAATGGAAATGCATCAGCATAAATATGCTACGAAAGTATAGCTAGCATAGCTAGATCTAGTGATGTAGAATAAAAAGTGAGAAAGACTGCTTATGGCGGTTGGGAGGTGAGGTGGATAGGTCCAAAAAAAAATGGACCGATGTTTTGTACTGTAAGTTATTGACGTTTTCACGTGTTTTTTCGTGACGTTTGTGACGTTTTCACTCTTTATACTTCCTACCTGGATTGGTAATGAGTAAAATGACACTGGGAAGTAAGGTATATTCTGACACTCATCAACTTAAAGTGGTCCCACTAGTGTGTGGGTCTACACAGAAAATGGGTGCTAATGTTTTAATACACATCATTTGCCGCCCACACTGAAAACAGTAATAACATCACTGTAACCTGTCAGTCAGTTATTCTGTTCTCCTCAATCACCTGTCCTTTTCAGCTTTACCCTGACAACATATTTACCATTCCAGCTTTTCAGCATGGTTTGAATTTAAAAAGCCATTTGTTGATACTGGGCTGTTGATACTGGTCCAGATCGAGGATTTAGCTCCCCCATTAAGGACCAAGTCTGAGCTCAAGCTACAGTTGCTATGTGTAGTTCTTCAGCCGCTCAGAGTAGCACAGACATTTAAATCCACACTTGCTGTCACTTTAAGTGCACTTGAGGCCTCATTTATTGCAGAGCACTTGTAAACTTTCCCATTTCCAAAAGAAGAAGAAGAAGAAGAAAAAAAGAAGTGTGCGTCGATTGAGGATGTTAAGTGTAGTTTTCCATTTATCAATGGCTGGGCAGCAGCCAGGCAGATGTTTCTCTGAAGACATTAGCGTGCCACAGTGAGAGAGCACTCTCATCCTTAAGAATTTCAATGATGCGATTAATTGCTAATCTGCTCACCATTTCAACCAGTTCTGCTTTCGGACGATTCGTCTGACAAATCCGGAGTTCTTGGACATCTTACGTAGACTAACAGAGGCAAGTGGAGCGTGCAGGAAGAGGCGAAGCTCAGTGACAACATAAATGGGAGTAATAATGTTGTAAATATCACATTATGGTTAAAATCTTCTAATTAGACAGCTTTGGCTTTCACTTTGAGGGGTTATTACCAAAAGGTTTCCAGAGTGGTGAAGGCCAGGGACACCTATCCTTCATTCTAGATAGTATATACTACCAAAGAAGGATGTTCTCGTACACCGTTCATAGCTTTACCTAGAAAAAGTAATGCACTGTAATTCATATATATCCCATGAAATTGATGGGTATTTAATCCACGTAATCGTGAACCAGGAAGTATAAAGAGCGACAAAGGGTGGAGGTCGGAAAAACACCGGACTTTCGCTGTTTGTATTCCGTGTGAAACCAGAAGTCAACGTTGATTTATTTGTCAACTTCCATACTTGCATAACGCCACTTCCGTAGTTATTTCAACCCTAAACTACGATCTTTTCCTAAACCTAACCAAGAAGTTTTGTTGCCTAAATCTAAGACTGTTTGCATGTAACGTCTGTAAATTGACACGTGTTGCTGGACATTCGTAGGAGAACTCACGAAAAATGAGGAATAACTTTTCGTAATGGTTCATACGAACTGTTGTATGAGGATACGTAGACACAAGAAAGAAATATTCTAGGTTAAGTTTGATGTGGAAATGTCAGGAGATAGGTGAGAGGCAGCGACAGAGCGGGGAGTACCTCCCTTCAGCGAGAGAACACATGGATTTGGGTCTGCTAAATGTCAACATGAGTAAGCCATGTATCACTTTGTTTCCATGATTTCTACACAATTAAATCATTAAGTGTCATTAAGGGACTTGTGTAATAGCCCCTCTGGTGCTGGTGGAGGACTGGAGAGAAATCCAGCTCAGCGCCTGCTGCTCTACCGACACTATACTTTACTTGTTAATCTGCAGGTTATTACAACATCATATCTCTATATGAAGCTGCGTTAAAGCCACACACTCACTTCCATTGTGGTCTTTGCCCAGAAACTGAGTGAAACTCTGAACTCTGTACAATCACTGGGGAAGTATGAAGTTTTACTGTAAATGTTGTGACGGCGAGGGGGGGAGAGGAAGAAAAAAAAAAAAAAAAGGAGGAAAAAGGGGTTTAATGTTCTGCATCCACTTTGGCAAAAGACTCGAGCGCTGCCGAGCCAGGTCAACATTCTGGAAAATGAAAGAGTCATTATGAGTGGAAACACTTGTATTTCAGATCATTACTTCACACAGTAATTATTACATACAGAGCGTAATGAGTCATTGCAAGAAGATTAGCTTGCTAATCTCCAGGAAACAAAGGACCTGGAGGACACCGAGCGTGCAGGAAAACATCCACAATTATCAAATAATGTTTCATGCTTGCTATTGTAAACACAGAGTAACTGAAACCTGTTTTTTGTTTTTTTTATAGAAAACAAAGCGTTGACCAGGCGAAGGCCTTCGCCAAAGCTCTGGAGAACATTCACTTAAGAGGAAATGTAAGCTACGATCCGTCCAAGCTCATTTTGACATTAAAGACACTAACTGGAAGCATTACAAGCTGAGCTACACGGCGGAGTGTTATGCCTCATACCTCTCTAATGAATAGACGTGTAATAACTCCAGCAGGCAGTTTTCAATTACATCCTATTGGAAAACAAATGGCTTTTATTCCTTGGAATACCAACGCTGTATTATAGCCTACATGTCCATGCAAATACCTTGTGTACTTGCTGCTTGGGTAACAAATTGCCATATCATGTGTTACAATTACCTCCTCAGTTTGGCCAGCCAATACATCTTCCCGATGGAACGGGTTGAAAGCTATGAATTATGGCCATATTTCAGTCTAAAAGAAACAAACCACTAATTGCGACGTGGCCTCTCGGTAATTTCAACAGAGAGCCCAGAAAGGCACTCCAGCATTGGGGAAATCATTTACTGCTGCTCCTGCTTTATTTTGGTTTCAAATAACAGACACTACTAATTTGGTGTGGGCCTGACCCCTGCACCCCCCCCACCACCCCCCCCCCCAATGCCCCGTGGGGAAAACTCCAATCAGCCCACATCTCCACCAACTTTTTTTTTTTTCTCCTCCCTCTTCTTTTGCGAGCAACCAGTGAACTGAAGACCGCCTTTCTGAAATGTTTCTGCTAATTCCCATTTCCTTTATAATCACAAGCTTTCATGTGAGTGGCTGGCCGGGGCCGTTGGGGAGGGGGATTGGTAATTACTCTGGGGTCCCGGGCATTAACCCGACCAGGTGTCACTGGATGGCCTGTTTACCTCAGTGATTAATGAATGGACTGCTAGTCTCTCGCTACCCCCACCCACTGCTCTTTTATTCAGCGCGGAGCGTGCCACTGAATCAATTTGCTGAGCACTGACAGGTCTGAGCCACATCAGGCCTCGGAGGCCAGCCGGTCCACCCGGAGCCCTTCTCTCCTTACCGGACCAACTCATCTGTTAGCGCCGCTTAGCTAATTAGGACAGAGTTTCATGAATTGGCGACGCAGGCAGCGTGTGCCCTGAGATAACATTTGTGTACAGCAGTTTGTCGCAACAGTGATAAAGAAGCTGTTGAGTGTGTTTTTCTCATTAAAGGGCGGGTCCATCTGCCTTCTTTTCCACCACTCAGCGGTGACGTAGGTTACCAAAGTAAGTTAATCAATAAGGTTATGAATAATGTGAACGCTAGCACTAGCTGAGTCAGAGTTAGCTGTGCTAAATTTGGAAATGACTGAAAGGGTTGGTTCGGATTTTTGAAGTGGGGTTGTATGTTTACTTCTGAGAGGTAAAATTACTGTTTTTGTGAATGGAGTCTGGTGGCTTCGAAGAGAGCGATATAACAGCTTCAGTTCCCCGTCGGAAAGCGAAAAGAGACACACCGGGCGGGCGGGAGGAGAGGTGGATTGGATGATTTCCTAAACCTATATATAGTGGTTTTGTTGCGTTATTTATTTGTTGCTAACCAGTCGTTTCCAGTAACGTTAACCACGTGGCATTGCGTTTCTGCAAGCTGATATGAAACATATTTTTGGTTCAGAAATGTCGGCATTCAACGTATCCGTGGTTTGCAGAAATGTTTATTGCCAACATATTTTCTGGCGACAGGGTGGAAGAACATCATCATGCACAAACCTACGCCAGGTCATGTGGGACAAATGTTTTTAGAAGACCTCGGTAAAATGGCATTTTCACGCTAAAACATACGTACTTTGACCAAAATTTGATCTGTAATTAGGGTCTATATGGTCTTTTGTGCACCAGTCAATCCTAAAATTAAATATGGAGCCTAATCGCAGATCAAATGTACGTGGGGACTGTAATGTTGTGTTAAATGTACGTATCCTTGTTTCCTGTCTTCAGTTTTTTGTCTTTGTTGATGTTGCAAATGGAGCTGCTGAGATGCAAGAAATATTTCAGACTTGATCGGACGATAATAAAGTACTATCATCGTCATCATCAAAACTAATGGACTCACCCTTTACTAAGTGAATAAATATGAACTAGAATACAAAGTGAATGTTGTGTCCCTGCATGGTAGAAGACAAGACAAACCTCTATGAAACTTTTTATAAACTATAAATAATAAATATTTTTAATAATCCTGTCGTGTAGTGGCAGAGTAAAAGCTCATTCAGGTTAAGGATCCAGAGCTGAGCCGGTAATAAGCCTCTACCTGGCTTGCATTAAAAGATTAACTTTTCATCATTTCCTTTTTTTCCTCTGATTGTACAACAGAGCGGGGCCAGACCTCACCTGGTGAGTCTCTGTTGAAACGGTAAATATGTTTTACCATCTCGCAGGCTGCGGCAAAGCTATTATCCACAGTGTGATGAAAAGGGGTGTGAAAGCAGAACCGTGTCGTCCCCTCACGTCTGTCAGAGAGGATCTGGAGGGAGAGGAGCGCGCCCGGCTTTGTGTACACAGGTGATTACCTAATCAGCATGTCCTCTCTAAGAGGGGCCAACGAGGGTTCACGTCAGTCAGCCGCCACGACTCAACCTCCCAAAGCCAAATACGGCCTCATTGCTACGATACTGACACAATAACACATGACACACACGGAGAGCATTTTTCCAACTAATGTGCATCTTCCTTTACGGTGGTGGAAGCAACACATTAGGCTGCGTTCACTCTCAGTACTGAGGCTGAGTTGCTTTTTGTGCAACAGATTCTAATCACTCATTTTCACATGGCCCTATTTTTACAATATAACTACGCAATTGTTTTCTCATTTACTTAGAGCAAATATGTAATCAGAAGGACTGAGATCCTTTACTTAAGGCGAGACACTACAGGCAGAAAAATTGTTTTTCATGCACTGATCAGTTTTGAGATTTTGTGCAATTTAGCTTCCATAATACGTCTTCTTTCAGACTAGTGGAAGAAAAAACATCCAAAATACACATTTAGGTGCTTATTTTAATACTTTGACTATTTGCGTCTGTATATTTCTCCTAAATTCACCAAAAGTTAGCATTAGATAATGCCTCATTTGCATATTTAATCATAACATTTCAGAAAACTTGTAATACAAAAAATAATTGTCTTAATGTCAGTAATCAACTGAGGAAGTTTCATGGTGATATCTATTAATTAATTATTTTTTTTACCCTATTCACCTGTAGTGAATTTAACTATCCATATCTTTAAAAGCCGTTTTCTTTCTCTTTTTTGTGGCTGTTGACAAGTATGTTCTGATTTATGGAGTGATAAAAAGAGATGTCCAAACTTTATTCTCTAAAAACCTTTGACTAATATGTCAACAAAATAAAACAATGTTATGATTTCTGTTCCCGAAATGTATGCAAATGTCTACCTGAGCAGAGAATGAAGTCACTTTCCCTCTGTGTGTGTTGTAATCAGAGCTTTTCTGTGGTAGTTTTTGGGCATGTGAGCGTGTCCCACTAGCTAGCACAGCTGATAACGTTGTCGTGGAAGCTCGGTTCCCCCCAGGCTAACTCTGTTAGCTCTGTTAGCACTATTAGCTGTGAGCTGCTGGCTCAACCGTCGCCATGTTGAGATATATACTCTGAATTTTGGATTTAGCACCTTGAAGATTTTTAGGCATTTTTCTGTTTTGTTATGTCAGAGGCTGAATTATGACATACATTTCAGAATAATATTTTGTGACATTCAATTTATTATATTGTAGCCATATTATATATTCCTCTTACTCAACCTCATGGCCATGAGAGACAACGATAGAAATAGAATAGCAGTAGAACGGACATTCTCATTCAAATCAAAGTAGCAGGATGGTCAGAGCGGCGGCCATTTTTACGTGTACCGTTGCCATTGCGACCGTTGTATAAACTAAACCGACCTACAGGAAGTCTCACACACTTCGGACTCACTGAAATGAGGTTTTACAGTAGCGACTGAAACGAGCAGTGGAGTAGTAACGTTACGAAACACAGAGAACCAGAGTGAATTAGTCAAATTTAGCAATTAAATGCTTCATCCACACACTACATCACAGCGTAGGAAAGCACAGTGCTATCGACAACTTTGTTCGGCTCATTTTGTGTAACCAGTGTAGCATTAAAGCATAATAACATCAATAACCATTTTAGTTTCTACTGGTCCAGTAACCACAGAAAACAGTTCAATGACCCTTCTACTCCTATTCTATAATTCTATGGAGACATTATCTTTTGGACTTTTTCTGATGATTTTTCAGTCAGATATTATGAAGGCTTCTTTTTCAGCTCTTTATTACTTTTATAGCCACACACCAATAATTACATTCTTCTTGTTCAATCTGTGAATAGAGCTGAGTTTCAAAGCTCCAGACTGATGTAGAAACACTTAGAGGTGCCATGTCTTTTCATCCAGGTTGTCACTTCTCACTTCCAACCTTTATGAGGCTCATTCAAGTGAGTCATTGAGACGCGATAATAAAACGACGATCCTGTTCGCTGTAATCGCTGCGTGTCACGACAGAACACATTCCTACTTATGTATTCAGGCTCAACTGGCGTGCCATGACATCAGCTAACAGTGAACATTAAGACGGGCCATTAACAGAGCTGCTGAGTTACAGGCTGCTGCTGCTATCATCCCAGAGCTCTTAATGGATTGCATTTTGATTGTGTCAGCCAACACTTGAGCGACCTTTCTACGTGGGCCGGTTGAAGCCTCGCCGTGTACTTCCAGCAGCTGTTTTTTCCACCCTTGTCTGTCAAAACAACATGGTTGAGTCAGGCGGCGGTGGGTGTTGGGATGGAGAAGTGTGGGGGGGTTGTTGTGACTACCACAGGTGGGGACACGGAGAAGGAGAGGCGTGAGCTGTCACTGAGGAATGCTGCAGTATAGAGGAACGTGTCCGTGTTCACACAGCGCAGGTGTACTGGACGCTCAGATGGATTAATACAGTGTTAATGAAACAAAAACATGTCAGAATTACCCCACGCTCACTACGGTGTTTTAACACCTGCGGTTTTCTCCGCTGTTTGCACTAGCGTGTCAGTTTATGCTGCGTTTCACAGGCCGAGGGCGGACCAGAGGAATTAGGCTATCATAACATCGCTGTGAAATATTACATTTGGTTCCTGATGACTGCAAAGCTCAGAATCACAGTTACAAAGGGATCACGGTGGTGATTAGTATGGAAGACAAAACATATTGTTTCAGACTCAAAGTATGCCTCATATCTGCGTGTGGCCTTTTGTTTTACAAACTGTAGCCTGATGTTTATTCCATTATTGTGATTAACAAAGTGACATTCTGCAGAAAATACTGACGCATTAACTGTGATTACATTGAACTTAACTGAGACTCTTAACACACATGACAATATATGTTCTTCAGCCCTTTCGCACAAAAAGGCGTATGAATGCAACGATAATGCGTAACGCATTTAGCGTGCAATAAGAACACCGTTCTTGCATTTGGTGTGTCATTTGTACCCCATGTAGTCATAGTAGTTGTGTAGTTGTGATGTGTTTTTCATACTTTCATTCATGTTCTATGTTGTTCTGTACATATTTTAATTAACACACTTATTTTAAGCCCAACCATGACGTTTTTCCTCAACCTAACTAAGTGGTTTTGTTGCCTGAACATAACTACGGACATTACTGTAGTTTTTTTTAGTAGTTGTAGTTTTGTTTTGTTAATGGATTTCTAATAATAAATATATACACACATTTGCATAAAGCAGCATATTTGCCCACTCCCATGTTGATAAGAGTATTAAATACTTGACAAATCTCCCTTTAAGGTACATTTTGAACAGATAAAAAAATGTGCAATTAATCGTGATGAACTACGGACAATCATGAGATTAAAAGAGATTACATATTTTAATCGATTGACAGCCCTAACTTAAATATCAAAAGTTAAAGTAATTTTGCTTTATGTATGTATTATGGTAATGTATTATTACAATTAACTGTGTAAGCAGCAATTTAATGTTGCAGCTATCAAGGAGGAGCTGATTTTAACTACGTAACCACATTTTACAGATAAATGTAGTGGATTAAAAAGTACAATATTCCCTTTTAAAATGTAATGAAGTAGCAATAAAATGATAGTTTAGTAAAGTACAAGTACTTCAAAATTTAACTGAAGTTCAGTACTCAAGTAAATGTACTTAGTTACATTCCATCAATGTAATTAACTACTTTTTACATTTAGTTGACTACCCTCCTTCATTTGAGTACGCTCGCTGTGATGCTAATCCTTCTGGTGTTCGAGCTGAAGACGTGGAAAATGTCTCAGCTTATGACTTTGACAGATGGTGACGAATGTCTTATTGAAAGGTATGAATTGCTGATGAATTACGCCACGATCCGTTCGGTGAAACCTGATGAGGCAGAGCCAAACCTGACTGGATTTATTATATGGAAATGCCGCCCGGCCATCTTGAATGAACATTAACAACTTTCAACATTGGAGCAACAACGACCTTGTCTCCGTGGTGGAAACATTAGAGGGTTAACGAAACATTTTTTAATGAAAAAAATCATTTTCTCACTTATGTCTCCTATTTTCCTTTCCACAACCTTTCAGCGAGTTCCCTTAATAAGATGCAATCTGTCACACTTTTGTGTGCCATTTGGCAAAACTGTGAATTTTTACTGTATCAGCAGGCCGTTACTCATGAAACCAACCGCTCTGTCTGCAGTAACTGAGAAGCAACCAAGCATTTTATACAAATCAGCGCTTATTAATTCCAGTACGACAGAAGGAGGAGGCGGCTGCTTTAAGAATGTGACGTTACCTCGATACCCAGCTGACTCTTTTTATTCCTAATTCAAACTACTCTTTGATAGGGATGTCCTCATAGCAGAAATTTAGTAGTCAATACCAATACCAGTGAGATTCCATGACTCTCAATACCACGATAAAAAACAAAAGTAAAACAATTTATTACCGTTTGCATACTAGTTTTTGTCAGGAAGTTAAACTGGTCATAATTCTCTCTCTATTATCTATTTTATATTGCTGTGAAAACATCTCCTTCAAACAACTGTATTCATTCAAGTTTCTCACCAAAAACTACATTTTACAAGATTACATCTGATCATTTTTATTGAAAAGAGCCTGAATGCATCATGATGTAAATCAGTGGAACCTCCCGTGTTAGAATCGGCAGGAGGAGATGTAGTTAACGTTAGCTGTTAGCAGTCGGTAAGCAGCACAGCCCTGCACGGAGCTAACAGCTAACGCTAACTAGCTCTCATCCTGCCGATTACAACAAGGATTTGTTGTTCGCAATGTAGCATTATCAGGGAAAAATTCCCCTGGATGCATCGATAGTGAGTTAACTGCACCTAAACACATCTTCTATCGTCCCCAGGACGATGGGACGCCGTTAGTCTTGAGCCCTGATGGTTCCTACGGTACTGTAGAAAAACGAGTAAAGTCACGTTTTCTGAATTTTGGCATCGACTTGGTGCCAAAGTATCGGTTCCGGTGTCATTCCTACTCTTTACATGGGAAATTAAGGTAATATTATACAATAATGTAATGCAATATAGCCTATTTGATCTGTGATGATCTGTTCAAATAAATAGAGAGAGAGAGAGAGAAGAGAGAGAGAGAAGAGAGAGAGAGAGAGAGAGAGAGAGAGAGAGAGAGAGAGAGAGAGAGAGAGAGAGAGAGAGAGAGAGAGAGAGAGAGAGAGAGAGAGAGAGAGAGATCAGTTACTTGAATTGTAGGGTTATAAATGCTGTTAAATGCAATTTGAATAAAATCACCTTCTGTTTAAAGTTATATAAGTGTTATTAAAATTCAATAATATTGCACATGTCCCCGCTGTAGGAGTAATAAAGGATTATCTCATCTTATCTTAACATGATTCAAATTGTAATTTGTTTCTGTCTATCACTATGAAACAGGTCTGAAGTATTTGGCCGTTCAAAAGATGTATTGGTTGTTAGTCTATCATGAAGGCAAGGGGGTGAAGTTTGACCCTGAATTGCTCCTTTTCTTTGGTTTTCATGTTTTTCTCAGTTTAAAAGCTTTTAAAAAGCATCGTTAAAAAAAAACATGTCTGTGATCTTCTGACATCTGATCTTATCAGCTTGAACACACTTTGGAAATCATCAAATGTCATGAAATCAGTTTTCTGCAACATTTAGGAATATTTGGTGCCTATTTGGTGGTAAATTTTAAAAATGGCTGCCATGGCCCCCAAGGGCCAAATTGGCAGCGCCCCGATATCTATATCTTTTCATAACATATAAACCTACATCTGTGCCAAATTTGCTTCTTTCATTGCAAAATGCACAATTGTTATGCTTAACTGCCTTATGATAGTTCTAATGAAATCTAAGAGTACAAATGGTAGTAAGCATTATGCTTAGTCTGTGTTACGATTATGAGCGGGTCCTTGGAAAATGTTGTCCCCTGTAAGTGGTCTAAACAAATGCTGTTAGCCAGTTTCCAGTGCTATTTAACGACATAACTACATCAACAAGAGCTTGAGCAACACTTCAACGGCGACTCGGCGACAGTGTAGCCGACCACGCCGGCCGTTATGTTGCTTTTGTTGCTGGTAGTGTGAACATAGCTTAAGAACATTAGCTTCTACCTCAGTGAGGTAGTGAGCGGATAAGGCTACGTGGGATGCATTAATTCAAACAAATCACGTGTGAGTTTGAACTTGTTCGAACCATAAACCCTCTCAGAGGGAAGTTGCTGTGTACTAAGAAGGCGAGAAGCAGCTGGAAAATTCTTATATACAAACATGCGACTGGAGCAATCTGCGACCGCCATCCATCAGAGGCTTCCTTTGTAGCTGCAGGTAGTTTGGCAGGAGGGTCATCGGTCAGCGTCTGGTTTACACCTCTCTCTCTCTGTTCCAGGCCGGAGCGGGCTGACTGTTGGGGGGGGGGGGTCAGGGTATTGATCGGGGGCCTTGGATGGGAGCCCTTGACCCTGCGCCTCCATTTAAAAGCTATAAAGGAAGCTCTGCTCCAATCTAATGTTTTCCACCGAGGTGCCCGGGGAGGCGGCGGACACCTGCACTATGTCATTGTGTTTAGATTTGGAGCTGAGGCTGATAGGGCCAGCTGGGCCTCTCTATCATTAGATCCAACAACGCTTACAATAACACAGGGGAAGGCAACACAGAAACACATTAGATTTCGCCTTATTTATGGCATTCGATGACAAGAGTACGGCTCACAATCCAACTTGGACATTAGCTGGCTAAATTGATGCAAAGCACTTACGGAGCTCATCCAGCGGTCTAGTGTCTAGTGCGAAGATGCTTGTCTGGTGTAAATATTAGGTTTGAGGAACATTTTTAGCTTGTCAAAACAAAGCCCCGCAATGGCTTTTAACGTCCTTAATCTTTGGATGATTGTTCAAAACAGATTCTTGACTCACTCCGCCTCGCATCTGTTCAAACAGCTCCCTTCACAGTTTCCTAAAACTCTACGGCTGTAGAGGTTCAACTTTCCCCGGCTCAGTTTATGGTATGCTTTAATAGAAATAACTAATATGTTCTACACAGTTATTGGGTTACCCATACATGTATATATTAGCTTTTTTTTTTTTTATGAAAGTCGTATTAATAAACCTTTTCCATAAATGCAGCTTTGCAAAGTAAAAACTATTAGTGAGATTTCTCAAAGTGACAGGAACATTTTTCCTTCTTGCTATTTCCTAAAATACTTGACCCCATAATACATTAATTTCTGCAGCCTCAAAAATAGTCTGAGTGATCCTAATAATAGAGCTTTACTGTATATTCCTGTTTCAGCTCAGGCTGTTCTCATACACCGTTTGTAGCTATACCTACAAAAAGTAATGCACTGTAATTGTTATATATCCCACAAAAACAGTTTGTATGTAATCCACGTAATTGTGAACCAGGAAGTATAAAGAGCGACAAACACCACGTAGGGAGGAGGTCCAGGTGGACATTCACCCAGGAGGCCCGAAGTCAACTTTGATTTATTTATCACGTAACTTCCGTTCTTAAGTTACACCACTTCCGGTGTTATTTTAACCCCAAATCACAATCTTATCTTAAACCTAATCAAGTAGTTTTGTTTTCTAAACCTAACCAAGTTGTTTCCTGTGAAGACAGAAGTTTATTTTGAAAAGACTAGAGCGGAAATTGACACGTGTTGCTGGACATTCGTAGGAAAACACACGAAAAACGAATAACTTTTTGTGATACAAAAATGTTTGTTGTTTGTATACGTTATTCAGCTTATTTATAAATCTTGGAGCAGGGAATTCATGGACATTATGTCTAAAGTCTACCTCCACTTTGGCTCCAACATTTACTAAAGATATCCTACTATTAACCTAACATCAATGATGAAGGTCCAGAGTTTGCAGTCATGAAATCAAACTTTTTTTTTTAAAGAGCCATACCAGTGTTTTGCATGTTTTAGGAACTACAAATCATGTAGACTTTACATGTTTGAAATGGCCGATATTTAAATGCAAGCTGTACAGTTATAATGATTTCTATGTATGTTTCTAGAGTCTCAAGCCTCCGTTGGTTTCCATTCATTTTTTGTGAGGTCAAATAGCAAACTGTTGTAATTGGCTTAAAGGATAAGAATGGCTATATTCTATATTTTTTCCTCATTGCCAACAAATCCGATGAAAAGACCAAAACCAACAATGACTTACTTCATCTGTGAATACTTTCTGACTTCCCTACCATGTCTTTGGCTTTCACTGGGCCATTGGTTCCAACTGCAGACGTAAATCTTCAATAATGGCAATTTTATATCGCACATTTCATTACACGTAAACTTTATTAGATTTGTCATATACATACAGGTACATACATGAAATTTGACCTCTGCATTTAACCCATCCTAAGGAGCAGTGAGCTGCTGTAAAGTACCCGAGGGAGCAACTATGACAAGCAGACAGGAACTGGGGATCGAACCGCCAACCTTGCGATTAAAGGACGACCCGCTCTACCCTCTGATCCACTACAGCCACCTCTGTAAACTCAAAGTGCTTTACATTTAAAGACAAAATATAAAAATATAGACATAAACATAAGGACAATACTGCAAACACAACATAAATATAAGAATACACTAGTATACGCACACCATGAAACTTCCACAGTTTATTACTTACATTAAATTTTGTATTACAGGTTTTCTGAAATTTTATGTTTAAATATGCAAATGAGGCGTAATCTAATGCTAACTTTTGGTGAATTTTGGAGAAATCTACAGACTCATATAGATAAAGTAGTAAAATAAACACCTAAATGTGTATTTTAGATGTTTTCTTTCCAGTAGTCTGTAAGAAGACATGTTATGGAAGCAAAATAGACCAAAATCTCAAAATTTTCCAGTGCATGAAAAATGACGATTTTGCCTACTATGTCTCCGCTAAAGTAAAGGACCAACTTTGACTTTTTATTTTCATTTTTCATCTCTCGATTTCCTGTGAAACCTTTGAGACGTTTGAGTAAAAGTCCCTCCATTCAGGCGAATTGAGGATACAGCAGACAGAGGTTGAGCTGCTCTGTTTCACTCAGTGCGTGTGCGGTGGGTCTTTTTGCTAAATCTAAATTGCAGCTAATTACTGGGTTGTTTTCTGTCACGGTTTTCCCCCCTTCGCTGTTTCCATAAACATTGACACCTCCATAGCTCGGTTTATAATAGGACGTCTGTGCTCCACAATCCTGCTGCTCGTAACCGCAGAACTTTTACGGTGTTATGCTGTCGCTTGTCTGCAGTTATCATGAGCGACGTGAACTTTTTATTCATAGCCAGCACGCGCTTTCATTTAAAAAAGGAAAATTAGAGTCATGGTAGTCGGCTTAGAGAGGTAACAACGGAGAGAACTGCTGTGTGGCGGAGCAGAGCAGCCTTGGGCAAGGTTAGCAGAAAGGCACCCATCTGGCAGTGTGGATTTTGACTGGCACATATTTAAACAGTGATGCAGTTTGACAAATTTCAAACAGAGCTTATGAAAAGTTAACATAAACACAACAGTGAGTCCGGGGCTCGGCGTCCACCTGTGTGTGTCACCCCGGAGTGTGAGTTAAAGGCCACTGCTAATGAGCGGAGCTGCGCCGCGCTCTCGGATTAAGGTCTTTGTAAAGTAAATCACTGTCAGATAAAGGCACGGTGTTTATAGCGTACCATTAATATTTTGATCGGTATGTTTAAGAGAGCCAGCTCCTTAATGCACACTGTCCTGGGCTTTAATGGGATGCACTGGCATATCTGCCTCTGCCCCCCCACTGTGTTAACAGGTCATGAATCTTTTTGCCAATTTAAGCACCGTACTGTTAGACAGGTTTCCCCTTCGTTGAGTCCGTGTATGGCTCTACGGTGAGATATTCTTGGCGGCTGCTGTGTTATTTGGTCAATCATGTGGTGGGGGGGCAGTGGGGGGGTAGAAGGAAAGGGATCAGCGACATTATTGATTGAACACCCATCTTTGATTTGACTGTAGCAGCAGTAACACTAGAATAATATGAAATGTGTCACTGTGATCTGGGTGGCCTTGGAACAAAACCATTTATTTTTCATGCGAAGTGTCACGAAGGGAAAGTTTAAAAGTTTTGAAATGTGGTTTGGCAGCGGAACATTCAACTTTCATTAATTCGGTTTCAGCAGCAAAAACATTATGCTTCTGCAGTCACCCTAGTAGTGCTACATTAAAAAGCAGTTAGCGTTATCACATGTGCTACACGATAGTATTTCTAAACCTCAAACTCAGCTCAGTCTTCAAACGTAGCCTTTCACGTCTTTGTGTGTCTATTACAGATATTTATGGAGCCATTAAAGGCTATTGATTATCAATAGTGAGACCAATATAAGCTTTAGTAGGGCATCAAAATGAACCCAAATTACCAAACCATCATATGGGCTGCCTACTAGGGCTATATCGCTTTTAGTACCAATACCAGTACCCTTACAGTGATACAGCATTCATACAGCATTCATACAGCGTTCATACAGCGTTCATACAGCATTCATACAGTGCTCGTACAGCAGATACTGCTGATAATGTTGCTGTATTCAGGAAGGCAATCCCGGCTGTGTGCGGTTGTGAGCCAATCACAAGTCAAATTACATCGAAGAACGTTTGTCGTGATTGGCTGCGAGCAAAACCCGCAAATAGTCATTTATTTTCTAGATCTGGGCACAAAGAGGATCGATTGCAGGTGTCATTTGACTGGAGAAGTCTCGATACTACTTGACACCGGGTTATTTCAGTCGATACCGTAAAGGTATTGAATACTGATATTATCCAGCCCTACTGCCTACTCTAACAGAGCCAGAAAAGCTTGAGCCAGATGTATTAAAGAACAATTCCAGATAATTACAACTTGGGTTATACTTTTGCAGCTTTGTCCACCATTTCTATCAGTTACAATAACATTTTACTTAGCAAGTTAATTGCTGAGATCTGGAAACATGTTGATATTGCATACGATCATAGCTAAACCTGATTTTTTTTTTTTAAACCAATTTATTTGGAGGTAAAATTTAAAGGAGACCTATCATTACCATTTTCAGGTTCATACTTGTATATTGGGTTTCTACTAGAACATGTTTGCATGTTAAAGGGGGTGATTCAACTGGACTAAACAAGGCTGGTGTGAACGCAAGTAATTTTGTTTTGTTGCCTAAACATAAGCGATGCCAAGGGGTACCCAGTGTGTTAACAAGGGGTCCTGACCAAGCGTTCGCATGTGACGAGTTGGCAATGAGAATGGGTTGGAAATAGGCAACGAACAGCGGTGTTAAAGTCCAACTGTTTGTTGACATCGGCCTCCTCTCTATGTGGACTTTGTGGTTCACTAATAACGTCATCTGACTTCCTCCTTTGCTCCGGTCATAATCATATGACCACTAGAGGGCGCTGTCACTCGACTTGCTGAAACAACTGCTGCTGTCGTTCTTCTCGGGAGGACAAACTCTCTAAATTAGATGTACTGAAGAATAGACGATGAAGAGAGAGAGCAGATCGGAGGACGGGCAGGCGGTTAGGTCCTCCAGTGTCGTCCAAGTCACGTCCAAATGATTCCCATGCTCATCTTTTACATCCATGTTAAGGAATATTTTCCACATATCTTGCCACTAGTCATGGCTCTACAACTGTGATTACAACTGTCACCTCTTGTTACTGTCTCCAAGGCCATCATAGAATTACTTACAGTCCCCGTGCCAGCAGTTTCTGATTGTTTTCACTGAGGAAACTTCTCCAGTGATTCCAGAGCCATGTGAGGCACATCTGGGAGATTACTACGGCCGCGTCTTCCAGTCGACAAACAACCGAAGGCCTTCTGCTATTTTAATCCACGCTAAATATTCCAACAGCCTGCAATCAAACCAAATGAGAGAGGATCGGACATACACAGAAGGCTGTAAAATGAAAAGCAATTGCCGGAAATTGGGGAGTGTAACGGTGTTGTGCATTTTCTTGTTCAAATAAATATCCAGACAACATCCTGAAAACTGCAGCGATGCACATTTGTTAAAGATGTCACTTGTAGGATTTTATAATCCATTAAATGTTCAGAAACTAGTGGTTGTTTTACAGTATATTGTATAACACTACAGCTAAAACAAAACCCTGAAAAATAGTGAGTGTGGCTTTTTAGAAATAGCCACGCCAATTTTCTTCTTCATGTTTTGTCTTTGATATTCGTTTAATGGATTCAGAATTACTGATAATTGCAATAATATGATGCAGCTGCAGTCAAGCTGTCATAATATCATAAATGGTGAAAACATTCCTTGTTCTTGTTTGTAATTGGTCCAAAGGGGAATCATCTGTCCATTCATACACCATTATTATTGTCAGAGAGGAAGAAAACATAAAAGGGAAACTGGACAATCATGCACCTTACTACCACAGAAATATCCACCTGCCTTGCACTAATGTACAGTGTACTACACTGTCTGCAGCACATTAATTAAACCCTGTATGTTTGAGACTCACGAACTGGCGGAGCAACATGGCGGACTCCGTGAAGACTCCGCTCCCTATGTAGATATGAAGGACTCATTCTAAGCCAACGTAAACACAACAATTCTTAATTTTAGATGATTATACACTAATGAAAACATAGTTATGAATATCATATTCTGTTTCTGCTGATACATCCCCTGAAATGTTACACACTGTTCGTTTTAATATTCATAATGTCAGAGCCTCATGGAACGATGATGTATTCCTGAACTAGAAAACAACCCTTCAGAGGATCAAGTGGTGCTTTAAAGCAGCTTCTTTACAGATCCACCTGTTTAAATACTTAACATAATAACTTCAGATAACAACTCCTGAACTAAACATGTTCTGTTTAGCTTCAGGAGTCAGCTGATGCTAAAATGATAAGAATCAGGAGTCAGTAGCTCTAAAGGCTCTTGTGTTTTCTCTCTGTGTTTCTTTGCTGTTCAAACTAAGTTTCCGCCTCTTGGGTTTCATCTGTTTTCATAATCTGTATCACTTAAGACGGAGTGCTCAGAGTGCCGAGCTGCTTTTCCCCCGTTTAGCCAGCACAGAAAATGCTTAAGACTATCAGCTACATCTAAATAAGAAGCAAAAATATGAACACAGAACACATCCGCGGTGAGTTATGGAGGGCTTTAATGAGAAATGAAGCTGTTTCCACACAGTTGTGCCGTGATAAGAAGTCTGTAGTGAAGGATCTGTCCAAACAGCTCTTGGGAAGCGACGTGAAGAGGGCATGACAAACTGTCGTGACTTTGTATTTTGTTTAAAGTGTTGGGAAGAAGGCCTCGGCGGTTTAGGAAATATGTGTAAGAGGTTAAAGATTTGGTCTTGTTCTGAAGAGTAAACCGAAGAGGAATCTTCCACGAAAAAACAAATGGACGACTGGGTAAATCCTTTAGCTATGCGCCATGGGTAACATAAGTCTTGAAGTTGTTACCAAAGATAGATGGCTGGCTTGTCATGTCTTACTTTTGAAAAGCCCTAGAAAGTGGGATTGACTTTCAAGTTGGATTTTGAAAGGGAAGGGGTTTTGTGCTGTAATTGCTATATAATGAGGGTTTCACTGACCTCCTGCCACATCTTGGCCATGTTTTTTTATTTACTCGTCTAACGAACGGCAACGTTAAACAGATGGAAAAAATATGTCTCTCCAGCTCCTGCAGGAATTTGATTTCTCCCAACAGCTGTCTCGCTTTATACAAGCATGAAGTCAGGGAATCGCCCATCTCAAATCAATCACGCCGGCTGACGTTTCCTGCAAACTGTGCTCGCAGAGCTGACTGGAGGAGCTGGCGGGGCGGGGAGGGGAGCATCACGATGGCGGACGAGCTGACGGGCTGATGTGCTCTTGTTTATGTCTTCTAATGCCGTCTCCCATTAGCTGCACGGCTGAGAGCTGTGATCTGAGCCACAGGAAATCACCTGACACCTGCAGGAGGAAACTTTACTTTAACACGACTCCATTAGGTCTGAAAATGACTCTGAGTGCATCGTGATGATGATGACGACCAGTTTGCTACAATTACAATTCACATTTCTTTATATTGACTCAACACCATTAAAGTAAAAAAACATTATATTTTTAGTTAAATAAATAAATAAATGGCTTTTTTGCTACTTGCTACTATCCAACCAGCTGAAAGCTGTTACATCACTGCTCATAAACACACTGATAAAAAATAGGGCTGTCAATCGATTAAAGTATTTAATCAGGATTAATCGGGAGATTTGTCAAGTATTTAATACTCTTATCAACATGGGAGTGGACAAATATGCTGCTTTATGTAAATGTATCTAAATATTTATTATTGGAAATCAATTAACAACACAAAACAATGACAGATATTGTCCAGAAACCCTCACAGGTACTGCATTTAGCATAAAAAATATGCTCAAATCATAACATGGCAAACTGCAGCCCAACAGGCAACAACAGCTGTCAGTGTGTCAGTGTGCTGACTTGACTATGACTTGCCCCAAACTGCATGTGATTATCATAAAGTGGGCATGTCTGTAAAGGGGAGACTCGTGGGTACCCATAGAACCCATTTTCATTCACATATCTGGAGGTCAGAGGTCAAGGGACCCCTTCGAAAATGGCCATGCCAGTTGACTTGGCTTCACACGTTACATGAACAGCGGTCTCCTGGGTGAAAGTCCTACCTTTGTTTGACCCCGACTTTTTCGCTCTTTATACTACGTCAGTTTCTCTGACTTCTATTAATGGTGCTGATGGGTTTATATTGGAGCTGGTTGAAAGCTCGGAGCGTCTCATACAGACACTAAAGGGTGCGTCGGTATCAGACGCCAAGGGATACTGATCAGGTGACGGTATGTGACGAGTTGGGAGTGAGAACTGGTTGCCATTGTATTGGGGTGGATTTCTCAAAATCTGAACATATTAAAACACCACAAGTTTTTTGGTTATTTGGGTGAACTGACCCTTTAATTCCAGATCTTCTGGTGACCTCAGAATAACAACAGCTTCCCTGTAATGACATTATGCCACTGATGCCCTCATGTTGTTGAGAAGTTGCCTCTTTAGTTTGTTTAATGCGCTCGGCCATGTTGAATGTACCTTTAATGTTTGTTCCATTCTGGCATTCCCATCAGAAGCACATTGAACAATGCTGTTAAACTCAGTGGAGTTTTCTTGTAAACAAACAAAAGTTAGGTTTACATTCAGTGTTACTCACCAAAACACACTGTGTGTATCTTACAGGTCCAACAAACATGCTGAATGCATTTCCATCCATAGCAGTGGAAACCTCTGGGCAAATAAAACCACAACTATCTGCAGCTAAATACCTCTAAAGGTAAGTAGGAAAATATGTTTTTCTGTCATTTTTCAACGTATCCTCATACAATGATCTAAAGAGAAGTTATTCCTCATTTTTTGTGCGTTTTCCTACGAATGTTCAGCAACACTTGTCAATTTCTGCTCCTTAAATGCATACAGTCTTTTCAAAATAAACTTCCGTCTTCACAGGAAACAACTTGGTTAGGTTTAGGAAAAGATGGTGGTTTGGGTTAAAATAACTACGGAAGTGGCGTTACTCAAGTACGGACGTTACGTAACAAATAAATCAACGTTGACTTCTGGTTTCACTCGGGATACGAACGCTGGTCTCCTGGACGAAAGTTTGGTGTTTTTTGACCCACCCATCCACCCCGACCTCTTCCCTACGCGGCGTTTGTTGCTCTTTATACTTCCTGGTTCACGATTATGTGGATTAAATATGAATTAATTTCCTGGGATATATATTTATGAATTACAGTGCATTACTTTTCGTAGGTATAGCTACGATCGGTGTATGAGACCAGCCTGAATTTTTGGTTAACATACACTTTAAACGTCATCATTAGAAATGAAAAAAGAAATCAACGTCATAATACTGAGCACAATATGAGACAGAAAGGTGATTTATGGGAAATGTAGTGCAGTGACGAGACTGCTGAACAGCAAATATTAGGGCTGTCAATCGATTCAAATTTGTAATCACGATTAATTGCATGATTGTCCAAAGTTAATCGTGATTAATCGCAAATTAATCACACATTTTTATCTGCTCAAAATGTACCTTAAAGGGAGTTTTGTCAAGTATTTAATACTCTTATCAACATGGGAGTGGACAAATATGCTGCTTTATGCAAATGAAGTTATATATTCATATTGAAAATCAATTAACAGCACAAAACAATGACAGATATTGTCCAGAAACCCTCACAGGTACTGCGTTTAGCATAAAAAAAATATGCTCAAATCATAACATGACAAACTGCAGCCCAACAGGCAACAACAGCTGTCAGTGTGTCAGTGTGCTGACTTGACTATGACTTGCCCCAAACTGCATGTGATTATCATAAAGTGGGCATGTCTGTAAAGGGGAGACTCGTGGGTACCCATAGAACCCATTTACATTCACATATCTGGAGGTCAGAGGTCAAGGGACCCCTTTGGAAAAATGGCCACGACAGTTTTTCCTCGCCAAAATGTAGCGTATGTTTGGAGCGTTATTTAACCTCCTTCACAACAAGCTAGTATGACATGGTTGGTACCAATGGATTCTTTAGGTTTTCTAGTTTCATATGATGCCAGTATCTTCACTCCTACCACCTAAAAATCGCAAGTTGCATTGATGCATTAAAGAAATTAGTGGCGTTAAAACAAATTTACGTTAACACCTCATTATAACGGTCACCATGATGATCATAACAATGACAATATTATCAGTGTTATCACTTTAATATTACTTATAAGCCAAACTTGGCATAGTAGGTCTAATACCCAGTAGGGGTGTATTTTTTGGACATAAATAAATGATCTATATGATGTATATGGCAGCTATAATGTTCGTTCTGGTCGTTCTGAATGATAAAACGTGACTCTGAAGTCTGAGTACACACAGAAAACCGTATTTATTTAAACTGCAGCGCTGGGTGAGTGCCCACTCACTGGCACAAGTTGTTGTAGAGGGTGAAACAGTGAGGACTTTATTCTCCGTCACTTCAAACTGCAAATGTTGCTCTGCGGTTTCACTTCATCTCCCCCTCAGAGTGCTGAGAGTTCAGCCTCATAATGAATGGGAGTCACACCGAGCTATTTATAAAGCTCAGTCTGTGAACGCGTCATGTGTTAATGTGACTGCTGCTGATTGCCGGAATAATTGATTATCACGCATAATGGAGAATTACTTTGGAAATTAATCATCAAATTATTTTTATTTACAGTGCATATTTACACCATGACTGTTGAATCGGTCATGTTACGAAGAGAAGTGTTGGTAAATCATACCTAACCTAACCATGACTTATGAAGAATGTAATTGGTTGACAGCTTCATACTTTCAGGTTTCTTTAGTCGTAGATATTAAAAGCTCAGTTCACTCATATTTCAAAAAATATACTTTCTCACTTACCTTTTGTAGTATTTCACCATGCACATGAGTTTTTATTTGTCTCTGAGTTTCCTCTCTACACCCCAAAACACTTTTCGCTGGAGCTACTTTCTACTGAATATATTTAGTCCCTATTAACACTGTTCACAGTGAGGTCTGGATAATCCAGAGTAGATGATGCTGTTATTTTTAAATGTTATTTAAAGTTTTGAGTACCACCATGGCCAGAGTAACCTGCCCATTCTTCATACTTATATGACATATCAGCCCAAAAAAAA
This sequence comes from Sebastolobus alascanus, assembly GCA_916701645.2. NCBI lineage: Eukaryota > Metazoa > Chordata > Actinopteri > Perciformes > Sebastidae > Sebastolobus > Sebastolobus alascanus. The sequence continues at coordinate 434,400 of CAKAOJ020000409.1, forward strand.
AGGTCTTAAAGCTAAATTCTGAAACAGGAACACAGGACTTAAAGTTCAATTAATAAGGCAGGACCCAACTTACAGTGACAATCATTTATTTTGGCCACTTGGGAGCAGCAGAACAAGCAAAAAACACAACACTGACCTCATGTCACCTTATAAAGTTGTTGTGGTGAACATGTTGGAAAACAGCTGCTCATTTAAACAGAGCAACATTAGCGAAAGTCTGTTGTTTAGTGACCCACCACCAATCCACCCCGACCTCCTCCCTACGCAGTGTTTGTCGCTCTTTATACTTCCTGGTTCACCATTACGTGGATTACATGCAAATAAATTTCGTAAACACGTTCTCACTCCCAACGCCGCTTGGTCAGCGCCCCTCGGCATTGGAGACCGACGCACGAGGTTCCCCTCTTACGTTACTTTTGGATGGACCGGGGACGGCGCGTCAATATACACTTGTTACATGCATATCGTCCTTTCAAAATAAACTTCCGTTTTCACAGGAAGTTAGGTTTAGGCAACACAACCACGTAGTTAGGGTTAGGAAACGGTCGTAGTTGGCGTTAGCTTCACTGACTAGCGACTCACGGGACAGGACGGTTGGGACCAACCCGATCTCATTGGAAGGCGTATAAATAGCACGACATTACTAGAACATTCCTCGTGTCATGAGGACGCATTTTAGGCTTTTAATGTGTCAAAACTACGGTAATGTCTGCAGTTAGGTTTAGGCAACAAAACCACTTAGTTAGGTTTTGGAAAAACGTCATGGTCGGGCTTGAAATATGTACGTAAACTAAGTAAAATACGTAAGGAAACAACGTCAAAAACGTCACTAAAAAACACGTCATTAACGTAGCTTACAAAACCAAACAGCGGTCTCCTGGTTGAAAGTCCTGTGTTTGTTTGACCCATCTCCCTCCCCTCCTTTAAGGGACTCACCAATTGGCGGTATTTGACGAGTTGGGAGTGAGAACGGGTTGATTTCGTGGGATATATACAAATTACAGATCATTACTTTTCGTAGGTATAGCTATGAACGGTGTATGAGACCAGCCTGTCTGGTGACCTCAGGATAAAATGATATCATACAATTATTTCATATTTATAACAGCATGTCCCACCTGTAGTATCTGTAATATCTGTAGTCCTGGTAGGCTTGTAACGACACACTCATTTTGTTTGTCTCTTCAGTCTTTTTCTTTGAATGGACTCTGGCTGTACTTCTTCTTCTCCTGCTTTTATTTCCATCAGAAGCATATTGAACGATATTAACATACAATATCAACATCGTTCAGTCAGAATGATAAAAAAAAAAAGGCATGTTGTCGGTGAACGTCCAGTGAAAACAAAGAGAGGAATGGCAGAGCTAATGTGGAGTTGGGCCTGCACAGAGTTGGGTTTCAGTCTAATTGGGATCATACGCCGCATGTGCAGTTTTGGCACATACGTTAGATTAATCAGGGGCTCTTTAATCGTGGAGAAACTCTGCTGTGCGTGGCTGGGCGGACGCTGCCCCCCCCACAGACCCCCAGCCTGGGCTCTGTCTAAGCACAGACCTTTTGACTCCATAAACACCCGCTCTCAAAAATTGGGGTCAACCTCTCATTGCTCGCACCGGAGCGCTATCATGCCACCACAAAGGGTCCCCTTAATGATTAAATTGGCGTCGAGTATGGATGTTGGGAATCTGCAGATTCCTGGCGGCTGACTCTTCCTCCTGATTGTAATTTATGTCGGAAGTCATTGCTCTCCAACACTCGGCCCGCTCAAAGCCCAGGAGAGAGGATGTGCACGTGGATGAAGCCTGAATCATCATCCAGCCTGCTGCTGCTGCAGAGACCACCTCACACGTTCACCTTGTACCGTTTACAAACTGACAATAGGAAGAAATACATTCATAAAACATGCTCATGTTTCTCTTCCTTATAAACCCCGTTTTCTGTTAGTAACCATGGTGACGTATTTAGTGGGCAGAGCGTTAAGTGGAGGCAGAATAATTCTCTGAACATGATAGTTAACGCTGGCTAGCAAGTTTTTTGGCTTGTTTTTTTAACAATGGTTGAAGAAAATACTAGTTTCTCTCAATATGTTCTGTCACTCACTCTCCAGGATCATGAGTGTTAGTTAGAAAGATAACTCTAACCAACGGGACCAGATTAGTCGACCCCTACGCTGCTGGGCTCGTTTTCTGTAGCATGGTGGAATTAGCAAGGTAGCTAGCTAACTCGCCAGTTGCTAAATGAGTGAAATTTAACAACTTAATGCTTCATCCACACACTCTTGTCACAGAAAGCATGCAGTGCTATCGGCACTTTGTTCTGCTCATTTTCTGTGTTGCATGACAGCATGGCGGAATTAGCAAGTAAGCTAGCTAAGTAGCCAGCCGTCCGACCAGCGGGCTGGTGGCCAACGGCAGCGCTGTAAAGATAAATTGAGGGCGTATAAATCTTTGGATGCCTCTGCAGTTGACTATCCTTCAGTAAAGTCAGTCAAAAAGAGAGTCGTGCAATATCGGCGAAGCGTTTCAGAGATGGAGAGAAAGGGTTGCTAATAGTTTAGCCTTCTGCTAACCAACGGCTCACGGCTGCGGTTAGCAGAAGGCTAAACTATTAACAACATTTACTCAACGTCTCTGAAACGTTTCTCCGATATTGTAGCTCGCTAGAGCCTCGAATCACAGTTTGTCATCTCAAATGTTTGTGATATCTGGATTCTGGCACCCAACAACACAGCAAGATGACATTTTAGATGTGTAACTTAAGCCCACTGGTTGTGTTAGTTAGCCTCCAGTCTTTCCTTTGTTTAGCCTCCAGCTAACACAACATGATCATAACGTCAACACAAAAATTGGTCTATTGCTGGGACTCTTTTATCAGCCTCAGCTCTGTTGTTTAGGTTAACCCGTCATTTATCTGCATATGATTAAGCCTATAGACATAAATTTGACATTCATGGGCGAGGACTGATTAGCCATTTGCTTGGATGATGATGATGAAGATGATGATGATAGTGTGTGTGTGTGTGTGTGTTGGTGACTTGCAGATGTCCATGTGGATCTTTAGGTGAAACTGAGACCTGTTATACAAGACCACCACCACCACGTAAAAAGAGGTGCACTTTCAGATGATTAGCAGGAATTTTAAGAATCTGGATTCTATAATTTGAACAGAGCAGCCAGTGAAAATGAATATAGAGAGTTTATTACCGCACTTCAACTGGATGAAACTAATATAAATATTATGAACTCAGAATTTAGAGGGTTGTTTCATCTATGTAATAATTTAAAAAATATGCTGCTTTTTCATCATAATGAGAATTCCTTACTGTATATACATTATAACCAGGAAAAAAATGGTTTTGTCTTTACATAGTAATGACACTCAGGTTACTGATCGCAGGTTTTTGAAACTTTAATTATAATGTGTGTGGCTGCAGACTAAAAGTATGCAAGTTTGTGTGTTTTGTGAACATCAGACCTTTAGGTTTTGTATTTGAGACGTGTTTTTGCTTTGAAGTGAATGATCTGAGCGCTCTTGCTTTGTTCTTTTGTTTACAACACTTTTAGCTGACGTTTGCCACATTATGACCTCTAGCTGCTTCAAGGACAACACTTTAACCTCAAGGTCATCGGGCTCAGAATAAAGCTGGTGGAAAACAGACGGCAGCAAAATGCAGAAAGACACATGTTGAACTGCAAAAACTCTTAAACATTTAAAGCCTTTTGTTTCCAGCTCTTCACACAGCAGAGAGATTTAACAAACTGAATTACATTGAATTGTTTTCTGATGCAAAACACATTTTCCAGACTGATGTCAGATTCCTGATTGATTGGTGATTACGGCTAATTTAATGCCATTTTGAAGAACATTTTGTGCTATCAAAACACAGATGTTTTTCAGCCATCAGTGTCTCTTGATTTGGCATAACGTCATAATCAATATATTTATTTTGTTTACAAATTATGGCTGAAACGTTTGCATTATTGCTATTTTTACAGGTTGATGAGTTTGAAAGTAGCACAGAGATTATTGGCTGATGAGTGGGGTTTTTTTAAAAAAATTTTAATGAATTAATCTTTTTTAAATTTTATTTTATTTTACATACACTGTCCTATACAAGAGTGCACTCAAGGCTAAATACTATCTCCATCACTGATGTTGAAAAGAAAAGAACAGAGTAGAAGAGAATAGATGCTGCTTTAGTGTTTAGTGATGTATGTGCATGCTACAAATATGAGTACTGTTTTAATATCATTATTATTCAGTGGGTTCTATTTTCCATCGTATGTTATGCACTCTGTATTTAATTTCATCTTATTTTTATTTTATCTTATTTTATGTGTTTTATTTTCCATCCTATTTTATGACTGTCCCTGTTTTTATTGTCATTTTATGTCTATTTTCCTTTATTGTAAAGCACTTTGTGCTGCATTTCTTGTATGACAGGTGCTCTAACAAATACATTTGTTATCATTATTATTATTATTATTATTATTACAAGCTTTAGCACAATCGCAGGCAACCATGGCATGATGGAAAACATCGTTATTGTTGTATTTCTGTGCGCACTGACGTTTTATTACAACAGTAATTTACTACTTAGATTTTTGACGGAACAAACAGGTGTGTGTGTCGTTATGAGGCAGATTGGGGGGGAAAGAGAGATGTTAGCAATTTTCTCAATCAGTATAATGCCATAATAATAATAATAATAATAATAATAATACATGTCCACGTGTGTGTTCCGTTTTCAGCTGCACCTTAAATCAAATATTAAATCTATAGTTGCAGTGAGATGCTTCGTCCTCCAGCTGCATCTGTTTTCTTCATTTACACGATTAATCGGGCGTTTTATAAGTTAATGAAAAGCGCGACTAAACCCATTAAAGTAAACGAGACTGTGAGCTGCTGAGCTGATATGAACCCATCTGACACACAGACTTTAGATTTGGACGTCTTTTTTACGCAGCGAGCGCAAAATAATTATACTTTACTTTATATGTTTTATTTCCCTTCAATAGAAAGCTGAGGATCTATGTTAACCTTATCAATAAGTAAATAATAATATTCACACGAAAAGAAAAGTTAAACATACCTGTAACTGCGCGCACTGAGGACTTTATTAAAGATATTAATATTGCGCACTGGTGGCTTTGTAGTAATTTGATTTAAATGGCCTTTCATAACTATAATGCCTATAGTGGTGCTATTAATATATTATAGAAAAAAAAAGTAGCCTTTAATAGATAAATATTACCATACACTACGTAAAAAATACAATTCAGCGTGGAAATGTCATTTTTAAAGTCTCAAAATCTGCCTATGAGACATAACTAATCTACTCTAAATAGTGAGAGTTTACATCCCGTGTGTTACATACTTCAGTGTATTTTTAAGAAGAAAAGTGTTCCCATAATGATACCGTTGTTCTCTCTGCCCTTTATCCGCGTCTATTAAAGCTTCTCTGTTAAAGCCTCGGCGCTTTACGCACACTGGACCGAGTGGATATGGAGGATAATAGTATATATAATATAAGAGGAGACCTGTATGGAACCTAACCCTCCATCCTACCAACATATTTAACATAAGGACGACTCGAAGAATAAACTATTTCTTCTCAAAACATTATTAGTTATGTAATTAATGTCGTCTGAGGAAAAAAATGGCACAATTATTATTCTAGGAAACGGAAAGTTACAGTTAATTTGCATATTGCGTAAAATGAAAATAGACACAGAGCACATGAGGAAATGTGTGTTTCTCCTTCACAATGACAGAGTGACTCTTAATCAACTCAATACATAGTTCCATCTAGTCTATTAAAACTGTATAGGCGGAGTTGTGAGCTTTTGACTGCATTGGTATTTTTAAATATCCCTCTGGAGTCTGCGGGTAGTCGGTAGGATTTAGGTTAAAATAAATACAACAGGTCTCCTCTCCTCGACTTTAAGGACTTATTCAATTCACATGAAAGCTGAACTGCTGCACACAGCAAACTGAGTCACTAAGAATGGTTCGGCCGCATTTATTACACTGAATATGTCCACAACCTTTAGGTTGATAATAAATAATAAATAGGCGACCGACAGACCACCTCAGCGCCGTTAATAAATCTGTTTCTGATCGATATTATCTCCGTCATCGGACCTCGAGGTATAATTTTAAATGTTAACTCGTCAAAACAAAATGAAGTAAAATAAAATGTGTCCAGTGCTTCAGTGCTTTAAGAAAACATTATAGCAACTAGTGAAAAAATAGAAATGATAAAAAAAAAATTAAAAAAAATGGAGGCTTCATGTCTCCACTGAAGCACAAACACGTAGCACAATTAATATAACCTTCTGTAACACTGTAAATATAATAATGCCAATATAACATGTAGACTAATGGGTCTTTGATACGAATTAGAAAACTGTATAAATTAAATTAAAGCATGGCTGTGGACATTATTGTTAATAATAATAATAATAATTATTATTATTAGAAAACTGTATAACTTAAATTAAATCATGGCTGTGGACATTATTATTATTTTTATTATTAATTATTATTAGAAAACTATATAACTTTAAAGCATGGCTGTGGACATTATTATTAATAATAATAATAATAATAATAATTATTATTATTAGAAAACTGTATAACTTAAATTAAAGCATGGCTGTGGATATTATTATTATTATTATTATTATTATTATTAGAAAACTGTATAACTTAAATTAAAACATGGCTTTGGACATTATTATTATGAATTATTATTATATTAAATCTATTTTCTTTACATACAGCAGGAAATTAAAAATGATTTTTAGAATAATTTGGGGAAAGAAAAATCGTTTCTTCGCTCTGTTTTTCATTAGTTGAGTCAGCATCACTTCCTGTCTCTCATACAACAACACAATGAACAGTAATTCATGTGTGAATCCACATCTTAACAAGAAACTCATGTTTCCTGTTAAATCAGATTATGATGACATTAAACCAAGATCCACTTCTAAAGGTTAGTTTGCCTGAAATGACAACATTTAATAATCCTGTAGCTGCTTTAATCTCTCACACACACACTGTTATGGTTTAATGTGTGGGCAGCGATCAGTGTTTGTAACCATATTAGGCCCTGAGTCATGTGAACTATCATCATAATCATCATCATCATATTCACCTGTACTGTAGGGGAGAGCGGGGTCGGTTGGAACAATTTTTATCAAGTTAGAAAGTAACTAACCCGTTCACCATCAGCCACACCCTCCTCACGTTCAACTATAGGCTGCAACTAACGATTATTTTCATTGTCGATTAATCTGTCAACTATTTTCTCAATTAATCGATTAGTTGTTTGGTTTATAAATTGGTGAAAAAATGTGGATCAGTGTTTCCCAAAATCCAAGATGATGTCCTCAAATGTCTCGTTTTGTCCACAACTGAAAGATATTCAGTTTACTGTCATAGAGGAGGAAAGAAACCAGAAAATATTCACATTTAAGAAGCTGCGATTTTGACATTTCTTTTCTTAAAAAATTACTTAAAGCGATTAATCGATTATCAGAGTAGTTGCCGAATAATTTAATCGTTGACAGCTAATCATTGCAGCTCTACCTCAAAGTGGAGACCTTCTGACTGTTCCTTTATTCACAGTTTTGAAATATAATATACATTTTTGGCTCTTTTGTTATTTTTCTTCTACCATACTGTTTTTAGTTATGCCACATTAAAAAAAAATGCATAGTTTTCATGACATATTGTTATCAGTTGATGCTAGTGTTAGCTGTTAGCATAGGAGTCCAAAGTGTGTCTGCTCTCTCTGGGACGGCTGGGACAATATTGTTTATAGTTCTTACAAATTAACAAAAACAAGACAAAAGCTTTTCCTAATTGAATTGAAGAGTCACTGTGTGAATGTTTACTCAGGTTGCCATTCCATATCTCAGTAATTTATGAAAATATAATCATTTTACAAATGTTTCCTTTTCTTCAAAGAAATGTGTGACATTGTAAATATAAGGTAATCAAATTTAGACTGCAATTTTTTTAAATCCCAGAACAAAGTGTCCTAACTGCACAGTTGCACGAAAAGGCGTATGAATTACACAATAAAACCTGAAATACATTAAACCAAAACTATCTACATGGCTAGATACCAAATAGAGGAAAGTGAGAAAATATGTTTTTGTGAACTGGACAAATTTTAACTATAATTTTGGGATGTTCTGGTGCAGCCCAGTCGCAAGAAAAGGCGTATGAATGACACGATAATTCACATTTATTGTGCTATATGCAATAAGAACACTATTCTTGCTTTTGGCGTGTCATTTGTACGCCATGTAGTCTGGACTGTCTGCAATGTAAACGCATCTGTGTAAATATGCTATGATCAGAGCTAGTGATGTAGAATAAAAAGTGAGAAAGACTGCTGCAAGAGGGGAGGTGGACGGGTCCAACAAACACAGGACTTCCGGTGTTTGTATCCCAAAGTGTTGTTGAGTTATTTTGAAGTTATGTTAGTGACGTGTTTTCCATACTTATGTTACATTGTTAGCGTACATTTTACTTAGTTTGCGTACTTATTTTAAGCCCAATCATGATGTTTTTTCTAAACCAAACTGTTTTTTTTTTTTGTTGTTTTTTTGCCTAAACCTAACTTTGGACGTTACGAAGACGTTTGTTGCATGGCGTACAAATGACATGCAAAAAGCCTAAAATGCGTCCTTGTGACATGCAAAATGACCTTGTAATGTCATGCTTTTTAACGCCTTTCTGTGAGACCGGGTTGGTCCCAACCGTCTCCGGGAGGCGGAATTATGGGTACTCCTTGTACATTTAACAAAACTGTGCCTTTCACGCTTGTGTTTGGCTCTAAAAAACTTGATAATTTTTTAGCAGACACCTGAATCTGTTCAGGGATCAAACTGTTTTCATCACTGATCAACTAGTCTGTGAGTAATAGAAGGTTATTTGGCGTCCCAACCGACCCCGCTCTCCCCTAAACTCTGAGCCTGTGTCCTTTATAATAAACAGAGAACCGTATTAGTGAAAATATATTTAATAATTAAACATAGCATAGTTACACAAAGGGAATGCAAAAACAGATGAGTGAGAGTGGATCCTTAGAATATAAAGGGGTTAGACCTACTGCAAAAGGTTTGAGCTCCCTCCTCAACAGCAGCAAGTTCATCATGAGGGGGGGTCGCCCGGTGGGGCTACGACAAAAACACACTGGAGGACGTCGCGTGGCGAGTTCAGTTCGGGCTTCAAGTCTGTGGAGCCTGCACGAGACGGTCCAGCTTCAGGAGCAATCAGCACCTCCTCTCCGTGGAGTCTGGCTCCATCCAAAACACAACAGCGTCCCAGAGGCTCTGTGTGCACATAAAGAGCCAGAGAGTCTGCAGCACGGTCGGGGTCATTCCTCCTGAGTGTTCTCCGAGTGGGAGCTGGAGCCTTCGGACTGGCGGTCGGTGTCGGCGGCGGTCCGCTCCTGTTCAGAGAGCTGCTCGCTGCTGGGGATGGAGTTCTTCTTTGGACGACCTTTAGGTTTAGTGGGCGACTCCAGGCCTCCTCCCTGCAACACCTGCAGGTTGAAAAACATCTGTTCAACTACAGACTGTAATGGAAGTTAAGATATAAAAGAAGAGTGACCTATGATCTCTAGCCATCACACCAACACAGACAAAAAAAATCTAGTTTCAGACAGTTTAATTTAGGGCTGCAACTAACGATTAACTTCTCCATTAATCGATTAGTTGTTTGGTCTATAAAATGTCAGAAAATGGTGAAAAAATGTCGATCAGTGTTCCCCAAAGCCCAAGATGATGTCCTCAAATGTCTTGTTTTTTTCCGCAACTCAAAGATATTCAGTTTACTCTCATAGAGGAGGAAAGACCCCGGAAAATATTCACATTTAAAAAGCTGGAATCAGAGAAATTTGACTTTTTTTATTTTTTTTATTTACTCAAACTGATAAATCGATTGTGAAAATAGTTGCCGATTAACTTAATAGTTGACAACTAATCGATTAATCGTTGCAGCTTTAGACCAAAATGATTAATGCAGAATACAACCAGCAGATATTGCAAATAATTAGTTGCAGCCCCTAAATGTTTTCTATGCTGGAACACTACAAAGGTACAGATATTCATACATATTTTAGTTGAGTATCTACAGTAGTAAAGCATGCAAAACATGCAGCGTTGTAGAGCTGTTATCACACATTTTAACTGGTTTACAGGACAATGATTCGTTCACATCTTTACACAAGTTACATGTAAAAATCAAGGATGCTCTGATCTAGGGCTGCAACTAATGATTATTTTCATTGTCGATTAATCTATTGATTATTTTCTCGATTAATCGATTAGTTGTTTGGTCTATAAAATGTCCAAAGCCCAAGATGACGTCCTCAAATGTCTCGTTTTGTCCACAACTCAAAGATATTCAGTTTACTGTCATAGAGGAGTAAAGAAACTAGAAAATATTCACATTTAAGGAGCTGAAATCAGAGAATTTAGACTTTTTTTCTTCAAAAATTAATTGATTTTGAAAAGATTAATTTAATAGTTGACAATTAATTGATTAATCGTTGCAGCTAGAGTTTATTTATGTTGTGTTTTTCTAAATTCTCCATAATTAACCAAATTTAAAGATATGACGAATTTCATATAACACCCTAAAAAAGTGGGATATTCCTGCAAATAACAACAGTGAACTGAGTAACACATGCAGGACTTTACTCTCCAGTTATGCATGCCGGGTCGAGTATAATCTATTCTACTGAACTACGCTTCCCATCAACATCTGTTGAAATAATACACAGCAAAACTGTTTCCTATTCATTGTTTTTGTAACCTCATATAACATTATCATTCATCATCATCATCATCAGCATCACCATAATGAAGAATAACTTACAATTTTCTTCCACTTCATCCGTCTATTCTGGTACCATGTTTTCACCTGCAGCTGACTGAGGCCCAACGACTCGGCCAGATCTATTCTGTGAGGAACAAAATACATCAATAAAATCAATAATTACACATCAGATCATTCAGTTCAACTTTTATGCAACAAGTTTTTCTGTAACAGTTAAATTCTCAGTCGCTTCAGTATAATAAATTGTCACATCCAAGGCATTAACGTATTAACTTATAGGGATATTTATGGCTACTTGCAAAGTATTTCACTTTGCATACTGTACTTAATTACAAGTATTTTGAGGTACTTGTACTTGAGTATTTCCATTTTCTGCTATACTTCTACTACAATTCAGAGGGACGTGTACTTTTTACTCCACTACGTTTATTTGATAACTTAAGTTACTTCTCAGATTCAGATTAATAATACAAAATATTATCAACAAATAAAGTATAATATATTATTATGAGATAATACAACATGTTATTGAGCCTCGGGGATAAATTCAAATGCATTTATATTAAAGCATCACTAATTGTAATCAGAATTGTGGTACTTTATTTAATGCCAATAGCCTATACTTTTGTACTTTTACTTATTAGTACATTTTTAGATGCAGAACTTTTACTTGTAACAGAGTATTTCTACACTGTAGTATTACTACTTTTACCTGAGTAATCCTACTTCTTCCACCATGCCCAAAGCCACTAGATTAAAATATGACCTGCCTTCAGGGAGTCCGTATGTTTTTGTGAGATTAGAAGTATAATGTATATAAATGTGGGTAATTCCATAGTTGTTCCCAGTATTTTTAGACTCCACTGTGTATATTTGACTACTTTTAGACCAACACAATAAGAGTGTTTTATTACTAGCAGTGCAAAGAAGATTTTTAAACACTACAATTGAACAGTTACAGAAAAAAATCTAAATGATAATAAATATTTTTTTCTAAAATAGCAACATTTTTTCCTGGTGAAAACTGCAGGGTGGTGTGGTGACCCCCTCCGGTTAAAACCAACCCGACTACAGACGCACCTATCCGGCGTGGAGAGGTACTTCTGCTTCTCGAAGCGCTTCTCGAGCCCCATGAGCTGCAGCTCGGTGAACACGGTGCGGCTCCGGCGGCCCTTCTTGGTCTTCCCGCCTCCGTCTCCTCCGTGCTCCAGCTTCCCGCGGAGGTGCAGGTCCAGCGGCAGGTGGAGAGACGCCGGGCCGCCGAGCTGCAGGCCCGCAGCGGCGGACAGCAGCGGGGAGCCCAGCGAGCAGGACAGCGGGGACATGGGGAACTTAAGGAGGCCCGTCTGGTCCGCTTTTAGCACTGGAGGGACCGAGAGGGAACAGAGACACATGGAGGGGGTTTGTTTTAGAGACTAAACTCAGGTTACTGGTTTTAACTAGTTTAGGTTATAGGATCAGTTAATGAAAAGTCATTTTATCTCAGTCTCCTACACAAATATCTAACAAAAGACTGTCAGGTCAGAGTTCAGGTGTTGCTACATGGAGATTTATAATCTCACAACTGGTAAAACATGAGGAAAAATATTAATTATATATGATTATATGAACATACAGTTATAGGTTAAACTCTACAGTGATATCCAACAACAATGAGGGGCCTTATCAACTTGAATGACCTGAAACTTTAGAATAAGATATTTATTATTTATTAAAAAACAGACTCGGGTTTATGATTGCGTCTTTAATTGTAATTCCAGCTGATTATACATTATAATTCCAGGTGTTTACATGTGGTTTACTTCTAACATCAGTTCCAGTTAGTGTGTGAAAGGCCTGGTTCTGTGCATCATATGTTTTCATTTGTTTAATGATGAAATCAGGTGGCCTTATTTGAATTAAAGACGAATAATAGAACACGATAATAAATATAGATAGGCTACGAATTAAATGACAATACAGAGATATTATTCTAACGTTTGGCCACATGAACTATTGCTTAAAAAAGATTTTTTTCAAACAGGAATATAAGTCAATATTCTCCTGATCATTTAGGATGTTTTTCCTCTTTATCTATGGAGCGCTTATCCTGAAACCAGATTTGTACGCACATTTTACGCATGCAACTTAAAACTAATATTCCCATCTTTAAGCGTATTTTTTAGCCGTTATGTGTTTTTACGAATACGAGTATAATAAGACATGTTCTCTACTTTATAATACAATTGAATTTATCCCAGTTATTTCCTTTAATTGAAACATTTACTCGATAATGTCGGTCATATCTGACATTTGCTCAATTATAAAAACTATCCCGCATGCGACTAAAAGTGAAATTATCTTCCCTCGAGACACTTTTTCAATCAGAAGCAAAATACGCACTCGTTGTAATATTTGCAATTAAATATAGCATAATCCTAATTTTAAATCTGTGTTATGATTAATAATAAGAATTGATTATATTAGTATCTTCAGTTCCTGTTGTGATTCCAGCATGAAACCAGTCGTATCGACTCATTCATCTTTTCTTTTCACGCCGCCTCTTTCTCTCTCTCTTTCTTACCCAGTTGGTTATGGAAAGGCCGGGCGGACAGGAGCGCATGCACCCCGAATTTAAGCAGCTCCCCGGCCGGAGCCGACACTTTGTGCTCCGGGTGATCAGTCAGGATCTCCTCTATCATGAAACTCCTGTAGCGATGAGTTCTGTGGTCAGGATGAACTTCCGGAGGATAGTAATGCGCCCCCATGTCCAGAGGATGATGCATAATGTGGCTTTGCGGTCACCTGAACAGACACCGAGCGCGTACACCGACTATCGCTCCTTCAGTGGCCCCAGCCAGCTGTCATGTTCCCGCTGCAGCGCCTCTACAGTCCGGAGATCAAGACTGGAGATCAAAGTTATCCTCAGGACTTCTCTGCGCGTCCTCTGCGGCTTTTACGCGTCACTTCTGGCCAGTTTTGGTTCCTCTTGGAGAAGAAATCTGGAGCAAACCTTTGACCAGAAACCTCCCGGACCCGGCAGTGTTCATGCCCTCTCCGCTGTATGTGTGTGTGTGTGTGTGCGTGTGAGCCGCGGAGGTCGGAGCGATTCGTCAGCCGCTGAGCGCGTCACCTTGGCAGTGAGTTGAGGAATAAGCTTTGGGTTTTATGAGTCTCGTCGTAGCTCCACCTTCCTCTCTGGGCTCGTCTGCTCGGTGACTCCACTGAGACGAAGTTAACATGCAAAGCCGCACTTGTCCTGTTGGATTTATATGCAAACAGGAAGAAAATAAGGAGGGACACTTTAAATAGCCTGCAGGTGACTTTGCGAGTTATTAGTTTAAGATGTAGATGTTAATGCAACACAGGAAGCTGCAGGATAGAAGGTCAAATTAAAACAAACATGGTCTGTGCCAAAGTGATCATTACGTTTTTATTGTTATTATTATGATATTTTGGTTAGACTATATTAGGGAATTGCATGCTTCATATATGCATTAGGTTGTTGCATATTGTATTTACATGTCTGTAGTTTTACACAAGAGTTTTCAGGTTGTACAATAAGCAAACATCAGAATCAGAAATACTTTGTTGATCTCTGGGGGGAAACTGGGACATTACAGTTGCTCTTATAGGCTGTATAAGCATAATAAATAAGAAAAAATAGAAATAAAGGAGAATGTAAAATGTACATAATCTACATTATATAACACAATATATGTAGAGTAATATAAATAAGTAATAAAAAATAAGCAATAAGAAATTAGAAATATAAAAAAAACGTACAAATATATGCATCAAACACATGCATATACATGAGAAGTGGGATCCATTATGTGTGTTAAATATAAATGCAAGAATTGTATAAATAAGAATTAATTAAGACTATTTCTTGAAATGTACTGTAGCTATAAATGTACAGTATTGATGGCAGAGAATTGCACCGTTGCACAAATTATTGTAGAGTGAAGAACAGTACAGTATGTTACATGTTTATGTTCATGCTTTTGCCAAGGAAATGATCAGTATTATCTCTTTTCTTCTACTGTTGTGTCAACACTTGTGATGATTGTTGGTAAAATGATGTATAAATGATGTAAAGTCATTACAGATTAATCGGATATCAGCTGATGGCTGTCAGGCCCAGTGAGGCGGCTCGAGGGAAAATATATTTCAACTAGATGTAAAAAATAAAAAAAGCACCTCTGGGATTTTTTTTCTTTGTGGTTATTTGGCTCAAAAATTGTGAAATCTCTCCCACAGCATATTTTTAGCATGTCTCAGGGCTGCTTTGAGAAAAGATCTAGCCTTCTAAACAAAAAAAATCAACTCTGGAGCTGAAACCATTTAATGAACCTTTAAATGCTTTAACGTTGGAGGTCTATTGAGATGTTTTTAACTTTTTAAATCTCATTTTGTTGAACTTTTTCATTCAAATATGACACAGTATACAACATCTCTTCCAACACATCATTGAACATGTTGGAAACAAAATAAGTTAACAATCATTATGTACATCTCAAAAATGGTATCCAACATTAACAGCATACAATGGCTTATTGTACGGGATGAATGGCAGTAAATGTGCAACTTTAAGTGAGTAGAAAAGTGCTAAATGATACGATGTTGTTCTTAAATATAGTCGACCTCTTTAGGGACAACATGAAATATATTAATATGATATTTTACGCTAACTATACCTAACAAACTTTAACAGGACAGGAACATTTTGGGATTAGAGTCATATTGATCAACGTTTCAAAACGTTCTCTTAGCTCTTGATACAATAAGAGTGCAGTTTTGTATGTAAAATCACAAATCCTCCAACAGAATATGTACTGATGTGTGACAGAAAGTCAGGTTTCTGAGGTTTAAAACAAATGATGCTCTTTGCCATATTCTAATGACTCGTCAGTCATTGGTCGTATATGATCATAATGAAATGGTTCATGTGAATACTAATATTACACTGTAAAAGATCTGTTTTCTCCATCTCACAGGCCACCACACAGTCTGCCAAGTCTATCAAATATTTTGACTGAAAGTTTGAAAAATTCATCTTGTCCTCATGAACAAGTAGTGAGGTACAATAATGGATTTACTCAAGTTGTTCAAATGTTGTGTGTTTTCACCTCCTGCTGCTTTGTTTGAACATTATCTTCCTCTGGTGGTCACTTCTGAGATTGCAAGGAGAGTTTCCAGAGAACATTCATCACAACTTCTAGTACATAAATTAATGAAAAAATAATAATAATAATCTTTATTTGTATAGCACCTTTCTAAACATAGTTACAAAGTGTTTGCACAGATACAATGAAAACAACAATAAAAGAACAAAACATAAAGACCAAATAATGAGAAAACTAAAACCCGTAATTAGATGTATCAACACATCTGCCAAAAGAGGACAATATATAAGGTGTGGAAAAGGTGCACCAAGCTGTTGCCTTATGGAGTTAAAAAAGCCTTTTTTTATATTTGAAATTGTTTATAGAGCTGGCTAACCTGAGGTCCTGAGATAGGCTAACCCTAACCCTAACCCAGGGAGTAAGGAGCTAAGTGAGGTAGCTTGGTGCCAAACCATGCAGAGCTTTAAAAGTTAATAATACCCAAATGACAATAGTAGCAACATGAATAAAGGCTATTTAATCTAAAATTACACCAACAGTATATATGGTCATGACCCTCGTTATGGTGATCTGCCACCTGCAACCAGTTCCAACACTGTACCCAAACATGTCTGCACACTATATTCAGGGTTGGGAAGGTAACTTTAAAAATGTATTAAATGTAGTCAATAATCCAAGTATCACAAGTAGCGTAACTTGATTACTTTCCGTCCCTTTTGGATTACCTCTATACCAAATATGCAAATAAAAAGACATGAGAAAAATAAATAGTGTATCAATAATATGACTTTTATACAGATGTTAATATGTTTTTTTTTAGGCTGCATTGTTATTTTAAGCAGCATGTTTGGGAGTCTGCTTCACAGGTTTTCGCCACCTGGTAGTGCCTGTGAGTGAGTAGCAAGATAAAAATTTAGAAGTTGGAGAAGAAGAAGAAGTATTCTTCCTCTATCGTGTTGGTTGTGTCTAAAATGTAACTGACAAGTTGCGAAAACGTGCAAAAAATCCTAACCTTTGGCTCTACGTTCCAAATCACATACTTGTTCTTTTTACTTTTAGTACGTACTGAAGCTGCCCTTATAAAGTACGTACTGTTGCATGCAGTATGCATACAATTGGGACTTACTACTTCGTCATAACATTACATCTTGAACTTTGACCCTCTTGCTCATATATCCACTGCGCAGGGGATTGTGGGTCAGAACAGCCAGAAAAGCATGCTGACATACTATGTATTGGGACATCTTTTTCTGGCATACTAAATAGTATGGTAGTATGAGTAATGGAACACACAGTCAATTATTCGAGGTCGATGCCTAACCTCAACCATCTCGTGAGAGTTTCGCAACTTGTGGGTTACCTTCTACCTCCCCATTCCCCCCAAAGCGGCTCATAGACTTTGGGTATGTTTGTTAAAAGTCAATACAACTAATAAGATTATTTGTATAGGCTAGTATTAAAATACTGTTGAAGTATTGGAACATGTCAACGTTAAATAGCCTTCATAAAAGGCGACAATAAATTGTCATTTTAACAACACATTTCAATAAATCAGATCAATGTAGGCCTACTGATTACAGTTAAACAGATTATATGGATTATCATGCTGATTCTATGATCGTCTATACAACAAGCTCAAAAGTAGCCAAACATGCTTATGACAATAATAGAGGGCTCTTCTGCATGATTAATTTTATGTGCAAAATCAAAAAGAGGAGTTCTGTGAATAAAAGATAAATGTTTGCCACCTGGGAATCAACACTTATGTTCATAAGATCCAGCCTATGTTTTTTACCAAAAAAGAATCGATTCAACACCTGATTTTACTGAATACAGAAGATAAAACAGCTCTTTTTCACAGTCTGGTGATACTGATATATCACTAAGCTTCATACAGTTTAAAATAAGGTTTTGTAAGCAAAAATGTTGACATTGTCATCAATAGCCTATTGTTAAAAAAATGCATAAATATAAAATATTAGCAGTTTTTTTTAATTGTGCATTTTATAATAACATAACTTTCCTTTGCAATTCAACAGCATCATTTTAATAAACAGCCACTAGGCGGCACCAGAGGACTTCAGAGAAAGATAAACTCAGCAGTCATCTCTCTTTTCAGGGATCTTTATTGTGTCAGCCAGTTGTCACAGAGGCTGTAATGTTAGTGGTTACAGACTGACACTGATTATTTTAAAGATTAGGAAGAAATTATTTTATTTGAAAGGCATTTACCTCAGCCTGAAATTCAATCATATCCATAAACATACTCACTTTACCTTTATTTACCTTTATATACTGTTTTACAAACTGTTACACCTCTGTGTGTGTATATATACATATTTATTATTTCTTTATACATACTGCATTCCTGTCTCCATCTCTGTATATATATTTTTAGTACTTCTTATTATTACATACTACATTCCTGTTTACACCTCTGTAATCATCATGCATATACATACTACATCCTGTTTACATTCAGTTTTCCCATCTGAAATACTGTCGTCAACTAAATTACAAATTTAAATTACTATTTTACATTTATATATACGCATACTTTATGAGCATTGTTGAAGGAACCTGAGACCAAAGATATTTTCACTGCCAATGACTGCTTTGCTGGAATTGACAAATGACAAATAAAGAACCTTGAAACTTGAACACACAAGTAAACTACATCTATTGAGGGTAAAGAACCAATAGCATAAAATAAAAAATATACATTGTCTTTATAAACTCAAGTGCCAGAGACTCAGTCCATGAAAGAGTTACAATATATATATTTTAAAATTATTACTGGGATTTTAAAATTATTTTATTTATTCTATATTATTATTATAATAATAATTATTATTATTATTATCATTGTTGTTATTATTATTATTTTTATAAATATATATATATATATATATTTTTTTACAAAAGGATGGGCTTAAAAATACTTGTACAAGAAAAGTATAATACAATTTTATTACACAATATTTTAGATAGATAGATAGATAGATAGATAGATAGATAAATAGATAGATAGATAGATAGATAGATAGATAGATAGATAGATAGATAGATAGATAGATAGATAGGTAGGTAGGTAGGTAGATAGATAGATAGATAGATAATGTTACAGCAGCAGGTTATCCAGACAATGCACAGGAACAGTAAATATACAATAAATATACATATCAACACTAGAGATAATATCTATAGTATACACAATATAAAGAATATAATAGAATACACTATAAATATACCAGACTACTACAACTAGCTTAGAAAATATAAAATATGAACATAGAATAACAATAATATACTATATACAACAGCAAAGTGTGCAATGACATACTATATATTAGAAAAGTTTGTAAGTTACATTTTTTCTTTAAAATAAAATGAAATGAAGTAGTAAAATGTGTAAATTCCTCATATGCAAGATTCCTACAGGACTAAAACAGAATGGAATG
This sequence comes from Sebastolobus alascanus, assembly GCA_916701645.2. Taxonomy (NCBI): domain Eukaryota; kingdom Metazoa; phylum Chordata; class Actinopteri; order Perciformes; family Sebastidae; genus Sebastolobus; species Sebastolobus alascanus. Next base: position 453,828 of record CAKAOJ020000409.1, read on the forward strand.
TTTTAGCATTTATTTATTTATTTATTAATTAATTTATTTAAAAAAAATATTACATACAAATACAGTATTTTTTTCATAAAATACTGTATCCAAACTACCACCATAATACAATAATTAAACGATGCTCACCGAGCGTCTGTCTGTCGTCACGTGATGACGTAGCGACGTAGCTGGACGTTCTCCATGACAACATGTCAGGTTGCTAAGGTAGTTAGCTTGTAGGCTAGCTGCACTTAGCGGACCAAATGATGTGGCTAGAGAGACATTACGGTTCGCTACGTGGCAGCGATAAGACAAACAGGTATTCAGAGAGATGAATCGACTATATTAGATATTATAAAGACAGCTCCGGGACTCAGGACGACAGGAAGAACCGTAAGTTGGGCCTTCATTAGCCGCTATGCTAACGGTTAGCATTATGTGTTCAGCTTTGCAGCATCAGCACCAGACACTAACGTTACTCTGTTGGGCCAACTTTACACTTAAAGTTCACTTAAAGTTAGTCTTTCTGTGCCTAAAGAAGAGTTCAAACTTGGCATTACGCCTACAACTAGCTTTAACGTTTAGCTAGTTAACATTATGAGCTGATGTTAGATGCTTTTTGTTGACTGAAGTGGCCAAAACACACCTGTCTGCTACACCTGTAGTCAGAGGAGGTGATATATGATATGTGGAGTCCCGTTAGGGCTTTTAACTGGCTCTAATATTATTGTTAAAGAGACATATTGCTCTTGTGTGTGTGTGTTCTCCTTCACCATCATTTTTTGCTTGAATGAGAATCTGTAGTTCTGCATCTGTATATTTGTAAATACCTTGTCTTCTATAATAGACCTTTGCCATGGCAGAGACAGACCCTTGTCATAAGAAAAACACAGGTGTGATAATAACATTAAAGATGGCTCTTCTCCATCAGCACCAGGACTGGCACACTTTAATTCAGTGTATCTATGAATAATGTCATTAAAGTGGCAGTAGGCAACAATTTTTTGGGCATAATTTGGCAAAAATTCCATAATAACCTTTCAGCATATTGTAATTCAAGTGTTCTGAGAGAAAACTAGACTTCTGCTCCTCCTCATGGCTTTGTTTTCAGGCTTTAGAAAAACAGTAGGACACAGAGGAACAGGATTTTTTTCAGGTTACCTTTTTCATGTACTACTGTCACGATATAGCGGCCGTTTTCTAAAAATAACTTTTTTAAATCATATTTGCGCCAATATCGCATACTGCAGCTTTAATTACACCTGCCAAGACAAGTCAGAACTCTATTTACTATATAGTGCATCATATTTACTGTCTGCTATTTTATTTGAGCGTCTGAATCATATAGCCTACTATAGTGCTCTTATCAATGAGTCAGTGATGATGTAAAAGTCTCAATTTACTACTTAACTGTTGAGTGAACTCAAGGTTCAAGGTCCTTTATTTGTCATTTGTCAATTCCAGCAAAGCAGTCATTGCCAGTGAAAATCTTTGGTCTCAAGTTCCTTCAACAATGCTCGTAAAATATGTGTCTATATAAATCACTAAAGTAAAAGCAAAATGATAATCTAAAGCATAAAATAGTGCAGTTAAAATAAACATAAACATAAGTTAATATAAAATAGTAATGTAAATGTAAATTTGTAATTTAGTTGATGACAGTATTTCAGATGGGAAAACTGAATGTAAACAGGATGTATTATGTATATACATGATGAGAAGTAATATATGTACACAGAGGTGTAAACAGGATGTAATATGTATATACATGATGAGAAGTAATATATGTACACAGAGGTGTAAACAGGATGTAGTATGTATATACATGATGAGAAGTATTACATGTACACAGAGGTGTAAACAGGAATTGACTGTGTGAACTGAGTTTGCACACAGCCCACATTGTCTGCTCGAATTGCCAAAGTACCTCTCCCCATTATTTAACTTGCTAGCACATTTCACACTGCGTATTTGACAAATTAATGGATTTATTTGGCAAATTAATGGATTATGTCTGTTTTATGATGTGTTAAAAGGTTTGTTTCTATCTGTATATGACATGGTAAATACAGGCTGAGCAAATGACCCTGTTATTTCCATTTTATTCCCATTATTTCCTGTTAAATCCCATGGGAAGTTCCCACCTTGAATATTCCTGGAATTTTGCAACCCTATCCCCGGTTCAGACACATTTAGATTAAACACGGTGTGAGGAGCACCATCTCGTCAGGCCATATTTCTTTATTATCACACTCAGTGGAAATGACTCTCACATCCCACACTCATAAGCAGCATCACTGAGAGATATTCACACCATCTCTCTGTCCACCAACACACTGGCGTCCCACTGGACATGAGCGTATGGATCCACCACAAATGTGTGAAGTGTTTTGGCTAATTTGTTCTTGATTAGTATCTGAGTGAAGAGATTTATTTTGTAGCCTCCATATTAGCTCAAGTTTCATATAATTGTTAATATTTGATGCACATACGTCACATTTGTCACTAAGAGCACCTTCTCGTTCCCCGGCTTGTTATCAAGAGCTTCCTATAAACAGTGCCAAGCGGTGTCAGGCTCCAGCGAGACAGACTGCTCACGGCGGATCTGATAGGCTTCTTTCCGGCCGTAATGTTGGAAACAGTTCAGCCGGTGTCATACTAGGTTTTGGTGCCATATTAGTTTGTAACAAGAAGTGTGGATTACAGTGTAAAAGAAGTCCAAAAACAGCTGCTGATGGAAAAAGACAGGCTCTAACTTTACACCATCAATATTCATCGACTACAGGAGCTTTACTCTTAACAGGAGTGGCATAGTGACATACTGTACATGTGACCTTCTCTGACGCTGTAAAAGATGTTTTGAAATCACAATCTGTCACCTTTTTACATAGAAGTAATGATTAGCAGATAAAGCACTAACCCAGACAAAGTATACAAATTCTTCAGATATGGGCCCTTAAATAAAAGAAACCACTGTCCTTGCATTTAGTATTCCTACTTTATGTACAAAAATACTTATTTTCAGGTGGTTTGATTAATCAGTAAATGTCTACACAAGACCTCAAAGTATATATTGCACTTTAAAAGCTAGAGTGAAGATCCTGGTACCATATGAAAATAGAAAACCTCATGAATCCATTGGTACTAACCATGTCATACTAGCTTGTGGTGAAGGAAGTTAAATAACGCTCCAAAGTTAGGCTAAATTTTGGTGAGGAAAAACTGTCATGGCCATTTTCAACGGGGTCCCTTGACCTCTGACCTCCAGATATGTGAATGAAAATGGGTCTAATATATATATATATATATATATATATATATATATATATATATATATAATACCGTTGCTATGGGCGCAGTTCTGATGTCAGACTCTGGAGGACCGTTTTTGTGTCAAAATATTGATTTCTTCAGTAAGTAGCCGTGTAATAAGCGGGATAATGTACAGCTAGCGGGTCATTGTTGTGAAAGAATCCCCCGGCTCGCTGTACATTATCCCTTACATATATATACACTCCTTACTCTGCGATTAAGCCGTCTTAATTGACTTTATCAAAAAGGAAGGAAAAAGCAAAGGTCGTGGAATCATTCGCCCATCAAAAAGTCAGCATGTGCAGTACAGCGACCCTGCTCAATTGTTAATGGAGCGCAGTGAGGAGCTGTAAAGGTGCAGAGTTTCACTCCTGCAACACCAGTTAGCACAAGTGACGAGGCCCATTAGAGCTTCGGGTGTAACGTGAGAGACGGTCGGTCCCCGGAGTTAAACTGACACACTGGGAGATCTCTGTGACACAACAACGCTGATATCAGGCTACATAAATCAGATGTGCAAGTCAAGAGGTATCACACAATAGCAGGTGGATGTGTTCGTCTGAATAATAGATGAGTTTGGCATCAGTCCAATGAAACAGGAGGAATTAGTGTAAAGTATTCCAACTGGTTACTATTGAGATGTGGTTGTAGCTGAGTGTGATGATGCTCATCCTGAAGCCGCCCCGTGTGGGCGCTGCTGACGACAGTGTGGTTTGTAACTCAGCACCTTAGATCTCGGCCGCGCTCCCAGCTCCCACTGTTGTCCCCAGGCCCGGCCCCCGGCCCGGCCCACCTGCTCCCAGAGGTGCTGCGGTCAGACTGACACACGAGCTGCCGACGTGGTGGCTCACTTTGCACATTTTCCCTCTCTCTCCCCCCTCTCTCTCCCCCCTCTCTCCCCTGGGTCATCTTGCCAGGCAACGCCGCTCACGCTCCTCATATCTCATTTGTGTGTGCACCTTGTTACCGTCTGCGTTATCAGCACAACCAAAGCTCCTGCTCGTGAGCTGTTTTCTATTTTTTTCATCTGCCTTTGACACACCATGTTTATTCACACGTTTCAGCCCCTGCCATGGCAGCTGGTGTCAGCATACTGAGTGACCTGCCTTACTCCACGGGTGACGCTCGCAGTGGAGAGATCAGCACAGAGATGGAGACAGGTAGGAGAGCTCTGACACACAAACACAACACAGGAAAAGCTGCTTGATTTTCTTTATTTATTGTTATTACTTTGCAAAGCAACGGCACAGGACTGTAGACTTGAAATGCTTTGATTCAGTGGAGATAATTTACCTTTTTATATCATGTTGAAGAAGAAATTAAATAAAAGTCAGACAAGAGGCAGGGTGATAGGCCAGCTTCAGCATCGAGACAAATCTTTAGGGTGAAACAAACAAAAGTGATTTATTTGTTATGAGAAGATATGTTATTTATGTAGCTGGACATTAGGTTTACTGTGAGATGGATGCTTCAGACTTGATGAAGGGGACAGCAAATCTATTATCTGACAAGGATTGATGCTCATGATAATGTTACAGGTTAAGAAACACCCATCCACTCCATCAATAAAAGAAAACACCAGTGTCTTTTTAGTATTGATGCTTGTTATTATTTGTCATCATGGATGTGACAGATCACGTCTCTTAAAAAGACAAACAACCAATGTCAGTATTGGCTACCCTGATAGATATTTATGAGGCAAGTGTAATTTTTTTTTCATATCTTTTCAATAGTTAGTTTCATTATGATGCAGTCTGAACTGAAGCAGTTTATATAAATAATTCTCCCATATCTCTGCCATCAGGAAAAGATTAAAATAGGTTTGGTGTGGACCTCTGACAACCTCTGGAGCCATGTCCTAGGTTGACCATCTTTAAAATTGATGCTTAAAGTTACTATGAGGAACTTTTAAATGGATATGAAACCATCTCAATTTAATACTGATGCTTCTATATGACCTATAAAAGTAAACGACCATCAGCGAGAAGATTGGCTATTTCTATATAGTTATTCTTATTGTCATCGGTGCCGCCGGGTCTAATTCTGGTGAAATCAGTCTAAATCATGCGGGTTCACCAGAAACTCCTTCAGCTCAGACTCCAGTGGGACCTCCAGCAGCGACAAGCCCGCCGCAGACAGACCCAGATCCAGCTTCGCTATCACCTTCGACCTGCAGTCAGAGCTCTGGCGGGAGGTGGAGAGCTCCACGCCCGGCAGAGCTTCGCCTCGCTGCTCCGCCAGCCAACACCGACACCACGCTGCTGGAGTAAAATTAGAGGTTTCCTAAATGGAATCTGGTGCTCGGAAAAACTACCGCTTTTGTCCACAGGGACCGCCAAAATCAACACAAAATGAAAGTTCCTCGTAGTAACTTTGATGGATGAAGAAACAAAATACAGAATAAATCTGCAGACAACTGTTCAATTTTATTTGACTCAATAAAAACAAAAGGAAAAATAAAACCTGATTATAATTGCCTCTATATTATATAATTAAAAAGCAATCAACACTTCAGCATTGACTTCACTTCTCAGACACGGAGGTTGCCTCGTGTCAATAACCTGAAAACTCTAACAGTTACATAAGTGATGCCATTACATTATAAAGCACCTGATAAAGTTACTTTTTTGTTTTTATACAGATGGTCTACGTAGTGTTGGCCTTTGGGGACTTGAGTACAAAATTAAGACTGGGATTTAGCAGTTTTTCTTTTTCAGCGCTCTTATGTGATGTTCTGTAAATATAACTCAATTTACAGCTATTACCTACTAATATATTCCTCAATTATTCTCCTGTTAGCTTTCTAAAATGTTCCAATCTTAATTTCAGAAGAAAAATAGTGTTCCTTTGGTCCTGATTGTAAGACTTGATAATAAACCAGTTTAAGAAGAGAAGTAGAAACAGGTAGAAAAGAAAAGAAACTGATTTTCAGTGTAATTTATTTTGTGCCAGTCATCTAACGCTCTCTGCTGCTGCAGCTCTCTGTCATCTCTGCTGTTTGTCAGTCAGCCTGCTGCTCCCACTCACTGAGAGCAGCAGGATCATTTCACCTTTTGGCTTCAGTCTGTCGGTGGACGGACTGACTGGCTGCTGAATGGTTGAGCAAGCTTCAAGCACGATGTCATTAGTCCTAAACCAGTGGATGCAATTTATCCCACTGTTATTGATATTCAAGTATACAGAAATGTATGTATTTATTAACATAATCTTCCTTGTTATTGTTAGTAGTAGCAGGAAATAGGCATGCTATTTTTAAATATATGTGCTCCATGAAACAATCTACTAGATCCAGCTTGTTCCAGCTTTAGATGTGAGGATTTTCTTGCATTTTTTTTAGTTTCATTTCATTATTAAACTGAGTGTTGTCAGACAAAATAATCAATTTAGTTTTGGGAAACTTTCAGTAAGCATTTGTTGTTACATTGATTGTTGACATTTTCTGGACTAAAAGATGGATTTATTAATATAAATTTTGTGTTATGTAAACCCCTTGGCTATTGTTAATTCAATCAAAAGCAGAAAAAGGTGTTTCAGTGTAGAGATGTCACTATACCAGAAATGTAGAAGTCGATACCAATACCAGTGAAATTCCACGATTCTCAATAGTAATTGGATACCATAGTAAAAAACAAAAGTAAAACAATAAATCCCATGTACTTCAACATACACTCCTTCATTACCATTTGCATACAGTTTTTTTTTAGGAAGTTAAACAGCTCATAATTCTCTCTCTATTATCTTTTTTATATTGCTGTGAAAACATCTCCTTCAAACAACTGGATTTATTCAAGTTTCTCACCAAAAACTACATTTTACAAGATGACATTTGAACACATCACATTAACGTTAGAATTTACCTTAGCCCAATGCTAATTTTTACTGAATAGAGCCTGAATGCATCATATTGTAAATCAATGGCACCTCCAGTTTTGAAATCGGCAGGGCGAGAGCTAGTTAACGTTAGCTGTTAGCAGCTAGTAAGCTGCACAGTCCTGCGCGGAGCTAATAGCTAACGTTAACTAGCTCACCTGCCTATTTCAACACGGATTTGTTGTTCACAATGTAGCATTATCACCGAAAATATAGGGTGCATTAGTAAGTATTGGTTCTCATGACGTCCCTATCTCAGTGTTAATACTTGTACATGCTGTGTGTTCATGGTTGCACTACGGTGGCCTTGAAGTGCAAAACACAACGACAAAAGAGAAAACACAACAGCAAGTCACAAAACTTTATTCTCTTTTGCCGTTTTGTTTTGCACTTCAGGGCCACCGTACTGAACACCACCGAGATGTACGGCGTTTTCCTCTTTCATTCACAAGCCGCCTGCCTCAGATCTGTGCGGTGTGTGTCTGTGTGTTTATCTGTGTGTGTAATTTGTGTGTGTGTGCAACATTCGCCCCCGTCCACCTCCCACTGAAGACTTTGGAGGTGGTTGTCATGGTGACACTTCAAATGCTGCAGATGAACTGACGGGCTGCATTTGCCTCTCTTTGCCAGCGGGTGAATGTCGTGTGATGATTCACCGTGATGGGCAGAGAGAGCCAGGAGCTTTGTTTAGTATAGATATGCTCGCAGTGCAGGCAGCAGCAGCAGCACAGCTCCCACTGTAGGATGCAGCCGCACCGAGAACGCCACTCCTTAGCCGGGGAGATGTCGGGCAGCTCCAGGAGGCACAACCGCAGGCACTCGGCCTCGGACGTCCTGCTGAAGGTCCTGCATTGCAGACGCAGCTCTGCCGTGGAGACGCTCTCCTCCTCCTTCAACAGAGTCATGGTGGCCGTCAGCGTGAACCAGCCTCAGCCTCCCGCTGAACGCAAGAGCAGGAGATGTAACCGCACAACGAAGAAATAACTAGTGTTTTGATGACTTCAGCTGCAAGAAAAGTATTGACAAATTGTTCTTATGTTTCTTTTTCTTGTGTTTTTTTCCACCAGCCAACGCGAGGGTCCCTACAGCAAAGTACACCAAGATGGGGGAGACCCTGAGGCACGTCATCCCGGGTCACATGCAGTGCTCCATGGCCTGTGGAGGGAAAGCCTGTAAATATGAGAACCCCTCTCGCTGGAGTGATGAGGAACAAGCCGTCAAAGGACTCTACTCGTCCTGGTATGTCGGCCAGTCTCACAATTACCTTTCATGCAGCCCTCATTGTTTCATGTATTTATCCTCTCAGTGCTGCGCTCGGTCAGTGTGGGTCACTGAAGTCCACATCAATAGTTACAGGAAAAGCCAATATATTTGTTCTGGTTTCTGTTTTGCACTCTGATCTGTTTTTAAAATGGAATCATTGAGTGAGAGCTGTAGTTTCAGTGCATCAGTATGTTTGCAAAGTCTGGATATCTCTTTTTTTTTAAAGGGGACACATCATGAAAAACTCACTTTTTCAGTGCTTATGTTCATACATTTGGTTATCTGGACCAACCTACAAATCTGTCTAGATCAGAAAACATTTGATTCAACAAGTCATTCAGATTTGGCTCACCTTCCTATGTCACATGCAGGCTCATTAGAACAGTGGTTCCCAACCTGAGGTCTGGGCGCCAAAGATCACAGGGGTTGCGCCAGGAGGAGGTTGTCAAATTAGATTTGCACTTGTATAACTAAAATCATAATAACACACTTACTGGATGATTCATACAAAAGTCTGGATATAAAACTATTTAAAAAAATATTTTTTTGCTACGTAGTGGTATTTCTGCACAGTGTCAGATAAAGATCAGGCTACACTAATATTACAGTATTATATTATTAGTAGAATTAGATTGCAGTGGTGGTGATCAAAACATTTCCAGAGAGTTGCAAAGTCCAAATTTATTGGAAAAAGATCGAAATGTATTCACTAAAGAAAGTTGATTTAATAAAATAAAATACTAACTCATTTAATACGCTGAATCACCGTACTCAAGTTGAGGATTTTGTTGGAGGATTTGTAAATTTTGGATGATGAAAATATGTGGGGGGACCTTCAAGAAAATAGGTCGGGAACCACTGCATTAGAATATATCGCCCACAGCTTGAAAACTACCTTTGCAAAGGTGCACCATATCTTTCTCACAAGCCAATCAGAGCAGACTGAGCTTCTTAAAGAGACAGGCGTTAAAACGGAGCGTTTCAGACAGACGGTGAATACAGGTATATTCAGATTAGTAAAAAAGTACAAAGTATGAACTTGAAAATGAGCATGATATGTCCCCTTTAAGGGTCTGGAGCTCTTTAAAGTTGTTTTTAACTTGCTAAAAAGTCCTAATTCACAATTATTTTTTTTTATGATTTTTGCTGTATATAACAACAACTCCCCCTAACTTGTCATATTCTCCACTTACAGGATTACTGACAACTTGCTAGCTATGGCAAGGCCTTCCACTGAAATCATAGAGAAATATAATGTAATTGAACAGTTTCAAAGGTACAGTAGTCTCCTTCTTTCTCACCTCATTTGTGTTTGATTAATCTGATTCTTTATTAACATTTTGATTAACAGTGAAATGGAGGTTTGCTTGTTGTCTCTGTGCTGTAATGTGTGCTGTGTTGACACTGACGCGGACCTGTTGCTGTGCTCAGGTGTGGTTTGAAGACGGTCATTAACCTGCAGCGGCCCGGAGAACACGCCAGCTGTGGAAACCCACTGGAGCAGGAGAGCGGGTTCACCTATCGACCCGAAATCTTCATGGAGGCAGGCGGTGAGTCTCTACATCCGCCCTCACCAACACATACTGTACAGACTCCCTAAACACAGACCAATAAACATACATTCACACCTTCTCAACATCTGGATAAAATGCATCTCAATCATGTTTCTGTGTGTCGTTAATCCGCCTTAGAAGCATTGACTTCAGTGTTTACATTGTTGATTGGCGTCTGATTAGACGTGACTGCAGGTGTTTCCTAGCAACCGATTTACATATTAGTGAGGGCTCTACTAGCTGAGACCTTCCTTAGTGATAGTAGCTACTCAGAATATAAATCCATGATGTAGTTTACGTAACATGTAAACTAAATCATGGATTAATGTATTATAAGTGCAGGGTTTCCACCAGAAAAATTGTTAGGCCCGGCGGCCTAGTGTCTTTTTTGGGGGGGAATAGCTGGTCCACCTTAATCTAAGTTCACACTTTCAAAGTGGTCAGATCTCAGTACTGTTAACACTACACAACTAGCCGTCTTAATCAGGAGTCGTTGTGGTTTTTACACACTACAAGATCTTTCACCAGGAGGAATCCCCGATGAGGTCTCCAAACTATGTTTTTTATCACGAAAACACGTGAGAAGTGAAGCTTGTTATTGGCTAACATGCTCACACATGTTTCCACACGTCTTTACTATTTCCCCTTCGTAGATCAGTCACTGTGTTATGTGTGTTTATTCATGCAAACATCCAACACCCTGTGTGTGACAACAACTTTGCTCCGTGTTGCAACTGCAGCACATCCAGTAAGTTCCTGTTGTTACAGGCGACCCCTCCTCCTTCAGGTTTACCCTCAACCAGCGTCTCGCGCTCTCATTGGCCGAGGCTCCCTGACAGACTCCCCCGACAGGTCCAGATGTTTTAGCGTGCTAAGATATCTGGGATGCGTCTGCGATTTTGTCGGGGAGCTACAAAAAATGTTGGTGAGTGGAAAGTCGGGGCTAAAGTCGTGTATTGTGAACTAAAAATAAAAGGTCAGCCTACCTTATGGGATGAAGAAGAGACTGCTCGACTAGAGAGTAGTGGTAGAAAGTGAGTCTCTATGGCAGGTATTATAGGTGAGGGACTAAAGTAGATTTAACGTTTTCCTCAGACCATCAATGTTTTGTGTTTTGCCAACATCCGGACCGTGATGTGATCCCTGGTAACCAAGTAACTACCGAGGGACTCCACATTGTGATGTCTTTGGAGGTTCTTGGTTCCTCTTCCTAACAAGCTCTCCTGAGATCTTTACCCAAGTCACCTCATCAAAGCATCAGCTGCATTTTGAATAGTCTTTCATTTGACTATAAAAAATAGCCGTAGGTCTTTATCATGCAGTCCTTCACAGTTTAGATATTTAATGAACAAACAACTCTTTAGAGACATGAACCTCTTTATGTAAATGTGAAGGCAATTTAACCAGTCTCATGTCTGAATAAGCACCTGAGTCACTAGTGATCAGCTCTGGATTCTTCTGTCTTTGTGTATTTCAGTTTATTACTACAACTTTGGGTGGAAGGATTACGGTGTGGCATCTCTGACTACAATCCTTGACATGGTGAAAGTCATGTCATTCGCTGTCCAAGAGGGGAAAATGGCCGTCCACTGCCATGCCGGTCTCGGAAGAACAGGTTTGTAACACCGTCAATGTGGCATATAGCTTAAATCCTCATTTATGCTTGTTAAATGTCCGTTTTGTGTTTAGGTGTGTTGTTGGCTTGTTACTTGGTTTTCACGTCCCGGATGAGCGCCGACCAGGCCATCCTGTTTGTGCGAGCCAAGAGACCCAACTCCATCCAGACCCGAGGCCAGCTGCTGTGCGTCAGGGAGTTCGCCCAGTTCCTGGTTCCCCTCCGAAGCGTCTTCGCCTGTGCGGAACCCAAAGCGAGCGCCGTCACCTTGTCCCAGTACCTCACCCGGCAGCGCCACCTGCTGCACGGCTACGAGGCCCGACAGATGAAGAACGTGCCAAAGATCGTCCAGCTGGTGTGCCGGCTCCTCGTCGACATCGCGGCCAACAGACAGGTGGTGATCGAGGAGGAGTGGCTGGAGATCCCCGACCTGACGGCCGAGGTGGAGAAGACCGTTTCCCAGCAGGCCCTGCAGCAGCTGGGGAAGGAGATGAGAGGGAAGGGGATTCCTGTTCCAACATCTCATCCTCTCAGCCCGCCTGCTCTGCAGTCCAGACCTCGTCACGATCAGCCTCTCACCAGTGATAATGAGCTGGACCCTCTGTGGTCGCAGCAGGACGTAGACAGCAATCTGAAGTCCTTCCTGTCCAACAACAGGAGCCTCAGTTACAGCGATTCTGTCCTGGACAAACTGGGACCGCGGCTGCACCGTTTAGGAGATCTGAAGAGCAGCAAACGGATCCAATGCCTGATCAAACATTCCTTGTCTCACAGCAGCCTTACAGCTTGTATCCCCCCCACACTGTATGACCTCTCTCCTCAGGGTATCAGCAGCTTTCAGGGCCACAATTCAGAAGACAAGGGATCCCCCTTATTAAGAAAGCAGCTATGTAGGGGACATCAGAGTTTGTCTTTAGACCTGTCCGAGCAGAGGAGACGATGTCACTGTAACGCCACACTGTCAGCCTTATCAAACAAGAGCAGACTGGTGACCCGTGAGCAGCAGCCAGATGTGGATGCGTCAGCGGGTGGAGCTCGCAGAGGGGATGTTCCCTTCGTCACCCTCCAGTCGGAGCTCTCCCCAGAGAGCAGACGCCTGCTGGTGGCTAAAGCTCTGGCCATGGACCTGACAGACAAGGACTTCACCTCCAAGGTCTCAATGTGGCAGGTAGTGTACTCCATAAAATACTCTTGAATATACTAGTGACGGGGGAAAAAAACGAATCACCTATGTATCGCTTTTTTTTTCGGTTACGGGAGAGCTAGCGACGGACATGGAGAGTTAGAGGAAGTATACAAGTGTGACTGCGTCCGGTTTTCAAAATAAAGTGTTAAAAAACTGTATATATATACAAAATACATAAATGGAAATAAGATTGATTGGATTATATTCACCAGGAGTATAAGTCCCTTATAAATTAAAAAGAAAATATCCAAAATTTGTGAGAGAAATTGCTGGAAAAGAATAATAAATAATTCCTGACAGTGACTGATATATTTGACTTCAGGACATCTCTGACTACATACATGCTGAAAATCAAACATTTTTACTGTATTAGTTTAGATATTTTCCAAAGTAAAAGTCCCTAGAAATGTATGATTCCAGTTTTTACCATGGTGTAGTGTTAAAAAAGTGAACAAATAAATCGTAATATCGAATAGCAATACTTGTAGAAGTATCGTGACAGTATCGAATCGGGAGGTAGGTGTAGTAAAATTTAGTCGTCGAAACCAGAACCAGTGAAATAAAAGTAAAACAATAAATCCCATCTACTTCAACATCCACTCCTTTATTACTGTTGCATACTGGTTTTTGTTAGGAAGTTAAACAGGTCATAATTCTCTCTCTATTATCTATTTTATATTGCTGTGAAAACATCTCCTTCAAACAACTGGATTTATTCACTTTTACTGAAAAGAACCTGAATGCATCGTAATGTAATATAGACTGAGCTCATTTTTCATCAATGAACTGTGTAATAGACTGAAGCATATCTTCAGCACATTTTCAGTCCATTGTTATCCCTGATTTTAAATCTGCATTTTTATGCCTAGTTTTTTATGCCTTTGCCTTGACGTGCAGACAGAGTTGAACTCCAGAGAGGGAGCTTGGGAGCGGCTGTGTGTGGAGAGAGATCCTCTGATCCTGTCCGGTCTGATGTGGTCGTGGCTGCAGCAGCTCAAGGATCCAGTCATCAGCGGCGAGGACGTGAAAGCCCTCAGCGAGAAGAACGTAAACCCACAGAACGCCCTCGACTCGCTGGAAAAGGTAGCTGGGTTGAACATCTTCCACAGCATCACTGTCAGAGATAACATTAGTTGACTTGTTTTTATTAAAGAATAGCTGCTAACAAAGCTCCGCTGATTCAGAGATAAACACATTTCATATCCTATAAATGCTTCACGATAAAAGTCCCCCGTTATTTTGTTATTTAAAAGCTTTTATTATGAAGCAGCAAAATCTGGAAATGTTGGGTTTTCATCAGCAGCAACTTAAGACGACTCTATCGATCATCTCAATTATGTCATTTATATGAAGGAGTTTGAAGCCGAGGCCATCACTTGGCTTGTCATTGGACTGTCTTTAATTCATATGATTTATGTGATGCAGTTATTGCCTGTAAAATAAATGTGAATATGTTGCCGTGTAATCTGATAGTATCGTACATCCTTGTCCTTCCCGCTGCAGGGCCACAGACTCACTCTGCTGTGTATCCTCGACTGTGCTGCTCATCTGCTGCCAATGCCTGAAGAAGTGGAGACCAGTTTTCTCAACCAAACAATAAAAGTGTTTACTAAGGTGAGTACTAACTAGAGATAAGATATAAAAATTAACCCTCTGAACCACAAGCAGTTTCAGGGCGATTTCTTTTGCTCCTGTCACATTTCAGAAGTCCTTCACCTCTATGGAAAACAACACAATCACAGCTAGAGAGAACACAACAGAGAACTGTCTTTTGTGCACTATAAGACAGTTATAATGCCATAAAACATAAAACTATTCTACTACTCACTATTTTTTTTTCTGATGGAAGCGTTCATCACATATGATTCATTCAAGGACTATCGGAAATTTGAAAATCCTACAATAAGTTTTGTTTTACAGTTTCTGGCTATGATAAACGGCGTATTTTTGTCGATTTTTATTTTTTTTTAAAGAAAATGTGCCTTCCTAACCCGCCAGCAGGTTTTGGGGTTCAGAGAGTTAAAGAGATAAGTTTTTGTGTTTTGAAGTGGGGTTGTATGAGGTACTTCTCCATAGTCACCATTAGCCACGCCCCCAGTTTGGAGAAGCAGACAGGAGTTACTGCACGGGAGCAGAATAATGTACTGCTGTGGACGGGGGCAGCAGCAAAACATATTTTACACACCTAAAAGAATCAATATCAGTTTAAGTGTACGCTATATTTAGAATATTTTCACCGCTTTACCTTGCTGTCAGACAGCTATGCAGTCTATGTTTCCGACGGGGAACTGAAGCTGTTATATATTCTCTCGCCAAAGCAATCAGACTCCATTGATAAAAACAGTAATTTTACCTCGCACAACAGAGCTGCTGCTCTACTGGTCACACAATAACAGAAACTAACTAATTGATCGAGGCAGCGGTAGACCAACAACTCCTGCGTTCTGTGAGGTTAAATTACAGGTTATTTTCAATGGAGTCTGGTGGCTTTGAAGAGAGCATAGATGGATACAGTTCCCCGTTGTAAAAGGCTGTCTGACGGCAAGGTAAAGCGATGTGGCCCGTGCGGTAACTCCTGTCTGCTTCTCCAAACTGTAGGTAATACACTAACTATGGATAAGTACCTCATACAACCCCACTTCAAAACACCTAAACTATCCCTAAACGGTGTATATGAATATATTAAGATGTGTTTTTTCTCTCCTCTCCAGATTGACGCTGCCTCAGAGAAGAACGATTCGTTATACACGACACTTAAAGCAATCCTGACTCCCATTCTTCATGAGCTGTGTGACAAAGCTGTGGAGGATAACGAAGACTCCTGATCCAGCCTCAACAGGACCAGGTCTGACTCACAAACGGGGTTCAACTCTCATTTTTTTGGGCATTATTATATTTTAAGCCAGTTCCTTGCATCAGATACTGCTGACGTCTGCCAATCTTTAGTCTTTCAAGATATTTGAAGACTAAATTGAAGGTTTAGCATTTTTTTTCTTCTCTGAAGCTT
The DNA here is from genome assembly GCA_916701645.2 of Sebastolobus alascanus. Lineage (NCBI taxonomy): Eukaryota > Metazoa > Chordata > Actinopteri > Perciformes > Sebastidae > Sebastolobus > Sebastolobus alascanus. The sequence goes on from CAKAOJ020000409.1 coordinate 469,616, forward strand.
TTAAAAAACTCTAAGCACTGCCATTCTCTCTGTTAATGTGCCACCGTGCTCAGTTTGAAAGTCTGTCATCTGTTCTCCTGTAATACTGTTAGTTGGTAGGAAAATGATTGAGAAACGTTCTCACGATGTTAATGTAATGCTATTTAAACGTGTAACTCGGCCGTCAAAGCTGCTGGTCTTGTTTCTTATTTAAACCAAAATATGTTTTTACACTGTACAGATGCTACAACGTGTCTTATTTATTCTTCTTATTTGAAATGCAGCGATTGGTTTAATAACCCGATGATGAGTTGTGAGGTTGCTTTGTTTCATGTAGGATGTAAAGTGTTTTCTTGAGAGTCAAATGCAAACTGTGGCTATTGTTATGGCAATGCAAATTCGACAGGCCGCGGTGCGTTTGCTTGTTCCAAATCAAGTTTATGTCCTTAATTTAATACTGCGTGCACCAAAAAACCTCTCACTGTACTCTCCTGATGTACATGCATTCTGTCAAACTTCAATCTGCCTCCACTGTCGCATTTAGCAGAATGCCTCAACTCTGTGTCATGCTGCTGTGTGTAACGTCGCCTCGCCTGTGTGTGTGTGCATGTGTGTGCATGTGTGTGCATGTGTGTGTGTGTAGCTGTTGAGACGAGTCAGTGGACGCCTCCCACCTCAGATGTCTCATATATACTATGTAATGTAGATCTGCTGACACATGCTGAATGTGGAGCACTGATGATAATAATAATAATAATAACATGAAGGACACGAGACGTTGAACTGTGGGGGATTTTCAACAAGCACTATTTTTTCATTGTTACAACGGGCTACTTCTTACCGAATTAAACACAACTTACTGCAAACCGTGTGAAGTGTGTGTGAATCTTTTTATGGACTTTTATGATCATCAGCAGTTCAGCATCAGAGAGAAAGGAAAGAGCGCCTCCTGGTGTTGTGACAGTAGTCTAACATCTAACACATGGTGAAAGTCATGCAAAACATTCAGTCACTAGTGTAAAAACTCAGTTGTATTATATGAATTCAATGTGATTTGGATCTTAGAAATGGGAAACTTGTGTGATTCTGTGTTTATAATGTCATCAGCAAACAGGCATGATATATAATGATCATCGTTGCTGCAGTTTGTTAATTTCATGCCACCCTGTTATCACCATGTCTTGGTTATAACATCTCAGCCCAGCAGATAGATGAATTATTGACATCATTCCTTAAAATTGTAGCATGATATTTTGTATGGAATGCCATTCAATTTAATATTAAATAAATAAATACATAATAATAAAAAAAATAATAAATAAATATGGCTATGAAATAAATCCTGAAATAAATAAATGAGTCAATAAATATGTAAATAAATATAAATAGGCCTACATATTTATTTATTTCCAGGGTCTTGGAAAATGCTTTGGTCTGTGCTTTGGTCTGAATCCGAGTGATATCAACTCCCAATTCATTTGAATATAACAGAATAGCAAAAAAAAAAAAAAGCTGTGAAATAAATGTGGCATTATGAAATAAAATTCCCCTGAAATAAATGCATTTGGCATTATGAAATAAAAGTTCCATAAAATAATTAAATTTGGCATAACGAAATAAGTGTCCTGAAATAAATAAATGTGGAATTATTTTTTTAAAAGTCCCCTGTAATAATAATAATAATACTAGCAATAACAACAACAAAAATAATAATTATATTAATAATATTAATACTAGTTATTATTATTATAATAGTAATAATAATAGTAATATAAATTGTATTATTATTAATTATTATTAGTATTATGATAAATAAGACACAATGAGATTAACTCAATTTCGTTTTGTGAAAGAGAACAAATCAAACTGGTGACTTTGATGTTCTGCACATGGATGTACTCAGCATTTATTTATTCATTAATTTATTTATTTACTCATTTATTTATTTATGTATTCATTAATTTGTTTATTTAATTACTGATTTATTTATGTATGTATTTATTTATTTATGCTGTTATTTATTTATTTATTTATTTACTCATGTATTTATTTATTCAATAATTTATTTATTTAATTACTCATTTATTTATTTATTTATTTATTCAGTTATTTATTTATTCATTAATTTATTTATTTACTCATTTATTTATTTATGTATTCATTAATTTATTTATTTAATTACTCATTTATTTATTTATGTATTTATTTATTTATTCATGCTGTTATTTATTTATTTATTTACTCAAGTATTTATTTATGTATTTATTTATTTATGTATTTATTTATTCAATAATTTATTTATTTAATTACTCATTTATTTATTTATTTATTTATTTACTCATTTATTTATTTATTTACTTATGTATTTATTTATTTATTTATTTACTTATTAATTTACTCATTAATTTATTTATTTACTCATTTATTTATTTATGTATTCATTAATTTGTTTATTTAATTACTCATTTATTTATTTATGTATGTATTTATTTACTAATTTATTTATTTATTTATTTAAATAATCATTCATTCATCCATACACTGTGATTTGAGTGATTGCTGTAGTGTTACCCTCCCACCAGCAGGGGGCGGTACTGCGCCTTTAAGCCCGCTGTGAGCTGCACCAACAACCCACGAAGAAGCAGCAGCAGCAGTCAGAGGCTGGAGGAGCGTCTCGACATGGCAGTCAGGTGGGTCAGACTGGATTAATCATACATTTTATTAACAAATACACCTCAGTAACCGGGCATGTGTTATGTTAAACCACTTTATAACACCAGTCGGTGTTATTTAGTGGCGGTAGAGCCAGCTAATGCTGCTCTTCTTCTGTTAACCCACGTTTTAATATTTCTCTGCACAACCATGCTGGATCGTGTTAGCTGCTAGCATGCTAGCTGTTAGCTCGCTAGTGCTAGTTAGCATGTTCTAAAGGAGGTGGTGAGCTGACGTAGCTGGCAGACAGCTGAGCAACGAGTACAGCACTTTAGTTATGATCTTAATTAGCACATTTACTGTGAGTTTCCTGAAGGTGAAGGTATCCAGATAAGGTGTTTGTGCTTATTAACTGCACAGTCACGTTGGCTAATTATCACAACTAGCTTAGCATGCTAGCTTCTAGATCCTGTTGAAGGAGTGTCCTGGTCCTGGTCCTGGTCCTGGTCCTGATCCTGGTCCTGGTCCTGGTCCTGGTCCTGGTCCCAGTAATGTTAGTAGGCAGACAAGTCAAATTAGCATAATAACAGAGCCCCCATGAAAATGTGTTTTTAATATTAATCATGGACACTGTTTGTGCATTAGTTTCATGTTTGCTTCATTTGGACACTGAATAACTTAAAGGAGATTTGTGTGTTAACATTGGGGAAGGTGGGCTGATTATTGCACTCTTTAACCCTCATCCTACTAACTTGGGTCCCCGCAGACCCCAGAGGTATACTTCTATACATATCTCACAGGATCTTTATTCTATCAGTCATGACTTTGTCAATCAATTTGTTCCTAATGGCTTCATATCATTGTTTTCTGTTTTAATTTGCCTTTTTGTGGGACCAGACCCCAGTCAAAAGCACCCAATTGCAGTCTTTGCAGTTTTAATAAGATAAAATAGTTCCTAATTTAAAGTATTACACTATCAGGGGGGGTAGGGGCACAGACACGCAGATTTAATTATGTGCTCTGTCTACTTTTGTTTTACACAGTATGAAAATTAAATGTGCATGCAGGCAGAATATTTTTTGGCATCATTGGGCAAAAAATTCCATAATAACCTTTCAGCATATTGTAAATCAAGTGTTCTGAGAGATAACTAGACTTCTGCTCCTCCTCATGGCTCTGTTTTCAGGCTTTAAAAATCTAGCCCGTGACAGGAGACTTTGGCCAATCACAGGTCATTTCAGAGAGAGAGAGAGCGTTCCTATTGGCTGTGCTCCGGCTGGTGGGCGGTGCTTGGCATTTTCCTTAACTGATCTCAACATGGCTGCCGCGTCACAAACTTTCTCATTTTACAGCTAAACAGTAACTACAAGATGATTCTGAAAACATTTGAGGAGAGAAATAGTCATTAAAGTAACAGGATATTGATTCATATCTGATCAGCGCTGCCTAGTTTGACCGTTTGATCGGAGTTCGCGAGTGATTGACAGCTGCTCAGAGACGGCAAGGCTCCAGCTCGGCTCTGATTGGTTGTTTTCCTCCGGTTTGTGAACTCTTACAGATGCCATTAGGAGCACCGGAGGACACAGAGGAACATGATTTCTTTCAGATTACCTGACTCATGCACTACTGTCAGGATATAGTGACAGTTTTATAAAAATAACTTTTTCTAATCATATTTGCTCCATTTATCCACTGCTGCTTTAAGGCAGACAAAACTGTCATGAAGAAAACATCTCTGGCTCTGAGAAATTTGACATTTCTTGGTCTAAGCGTTCAACCAACAGATTTCCTTCATAACCTTTAATGATGGATTGAAAGATATAATCAATAAATATCCAGACACATCTCATCTTGTTATCAGATGATGGACTAGATGTAGCACCACTGCTTGTTTCCCCTGAAGCTTAATAAGCCTAATGTTATATTTCATAAAAAATATTGTCTTCTGATTGTTAGCAGAGGCACCTTTTATTTTAGGGAAGGTGGGGTGACTGTTGCAGGAAACCCTGGTCTACTTTAGTCCAAATAATATTTACAGTGAAGTTAGAACAAGTTAAGTGTAGGCTCTTCCTAATTGCATTAAATGGCAGAATGAACAATTGACATTCACCTAATTTTTTAAACCAGTTGTCTACAACCATACATCAATAACGCTGGGTGCACATTTAAATTTGTGTTTGATAACCTTTGTCAGAATCGAGAACGTTTGATCCAGATGTTCGACGTGCATTTCGCTGCACAATAGTTAACCCGCTGCTGTCTATGGTCCTGAACTTCAAATAATCATTCAGATTGGCCTCCGTCATGTTGGTTATGTAGCCTGTAGTTACATAAACTGGCACGGAGCAGTCTACAGTTTATCCTGATTATTTTTGCATCAATCGTGGGGGACAACACCTATACTGTTGCTCTGTTCTGTTATACTCTGCTCTTAAGCCTGAATATCTGCCACAAACTAGAAGTCACCATTCGTGTCCTTCCTATAAAACTGTACATGTTGGGGTCTGAGGTCTTAGACAAGAACTGTACCCACTTAATTAATTAGACTGAAAGTACGTTTGGACCACTGCAGAGCTGAAATACCCGGTTTTGTTCGTACCTGCCTCAATTATTATTGATGTAGAACCTAACTTGACTTTTTTTCCTCCACAGTCCGAGGTCTCAGCTGTCTGCCCGCGTCAGAAGATCTGAATTCAGCTGGTTGTTCTTGGTCCGAGGGAGTCTCTCTTCACCTTCACTGCAGGAACCAGCTCTGTCTGCACCGTGGGATGAGGTAGTAGGTTGTATAGTTTTAGGGTCACACCCGCACTGGGAGATAACTATTCAACCTACTGTCTTTCTCAAAGTGCCAAACACACGTCTCAGTCACATCCTCATTCAGTCGGTGTTAGCGTGAATTAAGATTTTTGTCCCAGTTGCTCTCACAGTGTGAGGTAGTAGATTGTATAGTTGAAGGGCAGTGATTTTGCCCTGTTTGGGAGATAACTATACAATCTATTGCCTTCCCTGAGGAGTGGCGTTGCTTCCGTTTTATTTATATTAAATACGTTAATCTTCAAAGAGAGCTACAGGGACCACTAGACCCTCTGATTGGGTTCAAGATGTCCCAAAAGACTGACGCTGCATGTTTCCTCTATAAACTGTCCCTTTTGCAGTGTATCTGTTTTGGGGTGTTTTCTTTTAATAGTATGTTAACTTTAAATAATGTTAAAGGTACAGTGTGTCGAATTTGGCGGCATCTAGGTCTCGCCTATATTTTCCGTGTTCCACGCGGTTCACAATAAAGACAGAGAGTGGAAATTATCTTTTGACCGTATATTAACATCATACCAGCAACATTACTGCAGTTTCAATGTCTACAGTATATCTGCAGAATATTTCACAGGCATAAAAAATAGTAAATATTTATTTTTAACAGTTAATGTTTTCCGTTTCAAAATAAAATCTCTATAGCGTTTTTCTGCAGGGCAGAATCCCTTCATTTTTTAACACAAGGCTTTTATTCTGAAATGTTTGCAGGACATTGTTTTAGAAAATGCAGTGACTTATACGGCTCCATGAATTAAGAGTATCGGCTTTAATTGTGTATTATTATTATTTACAGATTACCACGCGCTTCTTAACCTTTTTCTGTCTAAAATAAATAGAAATGACATTTACAATGAATTGAAATGGCCATTATGAAAGGCAAACTCTATGTAGAGAGCTGAACTGCTGGTGTTAACACCTCGCACTGCTCAGGCAGGCAGTGTGGCCAAGGCGTCGCCATTATAACACTATTTTAGGAGCGAACAACGGAAGTCGGACGGCGGCTGGCAGTACCGCGGTTTTGCACTCTGCTGCTCACGTTACCGCAAGTTTCACAGTCGTGTCGGAGAACTACGGTGGCTGTGCATTTTTTTGGGGTGGGGGTATGCTAGTTTTTAGTTTCCTATAAATTGTGATAATCTGCTTTAATATAAAATCATCGGTGAAGATTTTTTTTTGCCTTAGTTTTGTCAACGTAAACAAACTTAACTAGTAAAATCTTAAACAATATGAGAAACTCTGGACTAAGTTGATCAGCACGGTACTAAATATGGATGTCCACTGCAAAGTCTGAAGTGTGTTTGTGTGTTAATATATGTGTTGTGTAGTGTAACTTTAGGCAAGCATACAATTAAATGTATATATCAAATAATGTTGCCAGTAATTATTGAATATTAACTTGGGTTTAAATGGAGCTGTTCTTTATTATTACTACCAGATTACATAACTCGTGAGAACTCACTGGCTCGCATCATGAAGTATTACAAGTAAATGTAGGAGTAAAAAATACAGTATTTCCCTCTGAAATGTAGTGGAGTACAGAGGAGCATAAAATGGAAAAACAAAGTACCTTAAAGGCTCTGCACACCCACACGGTGCTAATAACAATGATAAAGGTATAATTTGTCTGTCAGGAGCAACAGAACTGACTGGAAAATGATAGAGATGTCAGTCAGTCTCAGTCTGTTCACGCCCTCCTGAAACAGGTGCTGAGCAGGTAACAGGAGGTTAAAGTCACTGAGGAGAAAAGTACACCTGGTTTTATAGGCTTGCATTGATTGATTGATATTCGCTTTTATTGACGTTATTATAAAGTCAAGAATGGAAGGTGTTCGTTGTTGTTAAATGTCCTGAAAATAAGTAAATAATTCATTTGACTTGGTGTAAATCCACTGGTTTTATTTTAGTTTAGTTTTAACATTTCAATATTATTTTAGTCAGTTTTCAGTCTGTTAGCTAGTTTTAATTTAGTTTCAGTTTTTCAGAAAGGTTTAGTTTTTGTTAGAAGTTTTGTAACGTATCAGAAGTATGTAGCTACATATACATAACTCATGCTGTCTCCTTTTTTTCCACTAGTGATATATTATACATAAACAACTAAAACTGAAACTGAATTTCTAATTTTTTAACCAGGCAATATCGTTTTAGTTTAAAGGATATAGTTTTTATTTAATTTCTGTTTACTAAAAATATTTTTTACTGCTTATTTTCGTTTTCGTTTTAGTTTACTATAATAACCCTGGTGGACACTGGTGTTTAAACGCTGCAGAAGTTTTCTCCTTGATGCCCCCTATGGTAAATAAAATGTGATAAAGTGTCCTTCGAGTGGAGAAAAATTGATGAAGTGCTCTTTAGGATGTTCTTAAAATGGAGAAAATGCGATACATATGGCTGCACCCTCTTAATCGATTAGTCGACTAATATGTTGTTTTCGTTTTAGTCAGTTTTTAATTTTTTTTTTCATGCTGAATGACTTATTTCTAAGAAACTCGTGAGCACATCTCTACAGATGTGTTGAGTGAGTGTTAGTAAACTAAGAATTTCTTTGGATCAACCCTAATTCATCATTTCATATTCACTTGTATTGACTTTATTATAAAGTCAAGAATGGAAGGTTTTGCTAAATATCCTGGAAAAAAGTAAATAATTTAGTTAATTATACCCCCGCGACAACGTAGTCGGGGGTTATATAGTGCTCCGCGTGGCCGTTCGCATGCCACACTTTAGTTTCCGGAGCAGAACTCAGAAACTACAGTATTTAACTTAGTAACTTCAAATTTGGTATGATGGTTGACAGTGTGGTCTAGTTGTGCCTTTTGGGGATTAGAAGTCCAGGGTGTCCATTGCTTAATTAGTTAATTCCATTAGTTCCAAAAGGGCAAAACCTTTGGCCCTACTTTAGTAGGGGTCAAGCGGTGAGCGAGGGTATGTGAGCCATGCTCACTATTGCCTTGTTTGACTTGGTGTAAATCCACCGGTGGACACTGGTGATTGCCCACCTTGTGCCCACATGATCCAAAAAAAAAAAAAAAAACGCTGCAAAAGTTCCCTCCTGGATGCCCCCAATGGAAGATAAAATGTGATAAAGCGCCGTTCGAGTGGAGGAAACGGGATGAAGTGCCCTTTAGGATGTTCTTAAAATGGAGAAAACACAATCCAGTGCCATATAGGCTGCCTTATGCTAGAAAACTTTCTGCAGCTGGTCCCTCAGACCGTCTGAGTCCACCTCTGTGTAAATCTCATCCCTACAGACAGTTAAGGCTGGATTCCCAACTGGGCAAAGTAGGGAAATGACCCAAAGCTCTGGGTTTTGCTTTGATTAGACCAGACCAGTTTATACGGAGCCCCCCTAGACCCCTAGGAGAATATTTTATTAAGTCGTTCCCTCGAACGAGTTACTAATTCGAGGGAGCGAGTTATTAATTCCAGGGAACGAGTTATTAATTAATAACATGTTCTCCTAGGGGTCTAGGGGGGCTCCTTAAGTTTACAATATCAACTATGTTGCATTATTATTTGTGTTTGTGGCCTTGTGTTGTTTTCTAACACCTTTATTATTTTAGTTTATATTGTACACAGTTTATATTCTCCTGAAGAAAGTTGTGGTTCATCAAATTAACACAAACAGAAAAGCAGGGCCATTATTATTAATATTATTATTATTATTATTATTATTATTATTATTATTATTATTCCAGCATAGGAGTACTGGTTGGTTGCATGTTTTTTTACCCACAACCCCCAGACAGCCACATCGGCCGTGCACTTTTGAGCATGTAGTTGCACAGTTGTGTCAATAGATGGTGTTAAAGTCCTTTAACATAAAGTCTGTGAATCATTGGAGAAATAATGGTCATAAATGATGAGAAAATCTGATCTAATCCTGACTAATAGTTGCTTTTACATGCAATATATTATTCCTTTTATTGTTTCTTGATCTCTTTTATTTCCCTGCTTTCTAATATTTTTAATTTATTAAGTATTTTCCATTCTAATAAACACTGAGCAGTTTTATAGTCTTTAAGTTGATGATGTTTGGCAGAAATCATACATGGAAAATATTTAAGATGTGGATCTGTTAGTGGTGGAAGTAATAATAATAATAACTTTATTTATAGAGCACTCTTCATCCAAGAGATGAAGCTCAAAGTGCTTTACAAAACAATACATTTAAACAAGGGTTATTAGATATATAAAATTAGACAATAAAAAGACAGTAGATGCTAAAATATTATATGTAATAAATATATTAAGTGAAATAAAAATGATAGAATTCGTAAAAAGAAACAAGAATGACGTTAATAACAAACCGAATTAAATAAATAGGTTTTCAGCTGTTGTTTAAAGAAATATTTAAAAGGTATACAGTATATATTATGTAATATAATGACTGCATTCAAGAGTACTCATTATGCAGAATGGCTCCTATTATTTTGGATTAGATTATTAATAATTAAATTATTCTACTGGATTATTTTTATTGATGCATTAACATGTAAAAAGTGTTTTAAAGTTGCAGCTGGTCGAGCTGAAGCTAATTTTAACTACTTTATTTAGTGTTTTTACCAGCGCATCATATTTTATAAGACGATATGTTTGTGTGTGAAAGATGTTATTCTGTAAAGTAAGCAGTAACTAGTAGTCAGATATATGTAGTAATGGTAAAATGTACAATATTTCCCTCTGAAATATCACAGAGTAGAAGCATAAAGTAGCATAAAATGGAAGTAAAGTAAAAGTAGGGGAGACCGGGGTTGGTTGAACCTTTGAAGGTCACAGAAACAAAAAAACTAGAGGAAAAACTGGCATGGCCATTTTCAAAGAGGTCCCTTGACCTCTGACCTCCAGATATGTGAATGTAAATGGGTTCTATGGGTACCCACGAGTCTCCCCTTTACAGACATGCCCACTTTATGATAATCACATGCAGTTTGGGGCAAGTCATAGTCAAGTCAGCACACTGACACACTGACAGCTGTTGTTGCCTGTTGGGCTGCAGTTTGCCATGTTATGATTTGAGCATATTTATTTTATGCTAAATGCAGTACCTGTGAGGGTTTCTGGACAATATCTGTCATTGTTTTGTGTTGATAATTGATTTCCAATAATAAATATATACATACATTTGCATAAAGCAGCATATTTGTCCACTCCCCATGTTGATAAGAGTATTACATACTTGACAAATCTCCCTTTAAGGTACATTTTGAACAGATAAAAATTAAGATAAAATAGAACTTTATTAATCCCAAAGGAAATTCTTGTGCCAGAAATTGCTCAAAATCACAGTACAAATACTATTTTTAGCACCAGTGCCTAATAGAATAACAATAAAGTAAGATACATTTAGTACAATGAATAAATAAGATTAGTAAAATAAAAAATATATAAAAAAAAAAAAAGTAAGCTAAACAACAGAAAAGGAAGTAATATTGCACATGATATTGATATTGTTGTTGTTCTCAGTGTCCAGTGTTTTCAGCTGTCCTTCCTGCAGAAGAAATGTGCGATTAATTTGCGATTAATCGTGATTAACTGCGGACAATCATGCGATTTATCGCGATTAAATATTTTAATCGATTGACAGTCCTAATAAAAAGTAAAATTTAACTTTTGGAAAAACTGAAACTAAACTAAAACTAGCAAACGCACTCTGAAAACTCAAAACTAAAATAAAATAAAATAGAAATTAGGCCCTAATTGAAAATTAAAAACTAATATTATAACCTTTGTTTGGCACAAATGCACAACATGAATTTAATCAGGAAAATCACCAGATTTTAGAAAATAATTTGCAAATTAAAACATATTAATTTACAGCTTTAATTTGCTGCTGGTTAGAATAATCTAACATAAATTATTGAGAGAGAGAAATAAACTGTGCAACCAACCCCGGTCTCCCCTATCTCAAATTTGCACTTGAATGCATCAGATGAAACGTAGCCTGTCTGTTAATTGATCAGTTAATTGGTCTCATCTCATGACGTGTGATCTGATGAAGACCTGATGAAGAACTGATGAAGACCTGATGAAGATGTGATGAAGAACTGATGAAGATCTGATGAAGATGAGGGGTTCAGGGACATCAGGGAGGCGGTGGGAGGGGCGTTCATTGTTGGGAGAGAAATAAAAAGTGTGTGTAGTCGGTTTGTCTGTCAGACACGAAGTGAGCGCGGACGATCCAGGAGACCACATGTCATTAAAGAGAGAGACGAGCTGAACACCAGACTGGATCCTGGTCTCAGCTGGACCCTGCTGGACCCTGCTGGACCCTGCAGGTCTGTGAGGGGGACCAGGTGAGCTGAGCGCGTGTTACCTGTGCAGAAGAGCTGCTCGAGAGGAGGCAGATCCCTCAGCAGAACACGCCCTGATAGAAAAAGGTAGACTCCACTGTGATCCGGATCACTGAGGAGCCGAGAGCTGCTGATACCTGAGACCGAATCAGCCCCGATGCTCCACCACAGACCCGCACCGCCGGACTGCTTTCACCAGATGAAACCAGGACGAGTTCACATCCACAAACTCTGGTTTGTCCCCGAGGAGTTTTATTCACGTGTGCAGGTCGGATCACCTGGACGGCGCGCGGAAATCCAGCAGTTAGTTTCTGCAGCAGAGTGTTGATCCACCGGCTGGTCGGGCTGAGCAACATGAGCAGGAAGACTCGGCGCTGGATCTGCCACTTTCTCCTCTGCCTCGGAGTCCTGTACCTGAAAATAGGGTGAGCTACTGGGATGTCCTGCATGTTTTCTGTGCATTTACACACAATTCAGATTTTAAAATGTTGCTGATTTTAAGAACATTTCACATTCAGTTATATTTTGCATGTGTATTATAAGTCAGAACAGAGTCTATAATGTCCCCAGAAAGGTTTGTACTATAAATCACCTGCAGAACTCCCATAGGAGAAATGCCATATTTTAACCTGTAGCCTTGCAGAGTATTGTATCTGAAACTCTGGTGAGTTATTGGGATGTCCTGCAGCTTGGCTGTGCATTTTCACACAATTCCGATTTTAAATGCAGGACATTTTTTATTGATTTTAAGAAAGTTTTTATAATGCTTTCCAGCTATGACAGACTCTTCAGAGCTGAGACACCAAAGTGAGGTGTATGGTGTTTTATTATGGCTATGCTTTCCTTGCAAGTGTTTTTTTTTTATTTTTTATTTCATTAATTTTGGGGGAGGTGTAGGGATGCTATCAAACCACATTCAGTAATTAACATGTGTGATATAAGTCAGAACAGTGTCTATAATGTCCCCAGAAAGGTCTGCACTATAAATCACTTGCAGAACTCTCATAGGAAAATTGCCACATTTTAACCTGTCGCCTTGGAGAGTATTGAGTTATTGGGATGTCCCACATGTTGGCTTTGCATTTCCACACAATTAAGATTTTAAATGTTGCTGATTTTAAGAAAATTAGAGATTTTAATAATGCTTTCCACCTATGATAGACTCTGCAGAGCTGTAGAGGAATGAGGAGCCCCAAAAAGTGAGGTGCAGGGTGTTTTATTATGTCTGTGCTTCACTTGCAAGTGGGGTATAGACATTACTGTATTTTTAATACAGTAATTTTTGGGGGAGGTGTAGGAATGCAATCAGACCACATTCAGTAATTAACATGTGTGTTATAAGTCAGAACAGTTTCCATAATGTCCCCAGAAAGGTCTGTTCTATAAATCACCTGCAGAACTCCCATAGGAAAAAATGCCACATTTTTTAACCTGTCGCCTTCACCTTCAGGGGTTTGTCGTCGGTGGTTGCTCTGGGAGCGAGCATCATCTGTAATAAAATCCCCGGCTTGGCCCCCCGTCAGAGGACTATCTGTCAGAGCCGACCCGACGCCATCATAGTGATCGGAGAGGGCGTCCAGATGGGGATCAACGAGTGCCAGTTCCAGTTCAGACACGGACGCTGGAACTGCTCGGCCCTGGCGGAGAGGACCGTGTTCGGGAAAGAGCTCAAAGTGGGTACGTTGCACTTTGGTTTCATCTCAACAAGCATGTGCATGAGGGAAAAAACTAGACTTATACATACTTATTTATTGAATATATTTGTGCAAACCTGGGGTTTTTATGTCATATTGAATTAGTGTTATTTCCCCACAATATTCTGTGGGGTTCTGTAAAGTAATGCTCATATGTCATGCACTGTATGCACACTGATATTCCTGTAGGACTCTATACAATTACAGAGCAGTTAAGCATCAATGTAAATGCTACTACACAATTATTATTGTTGCTTGTTGTTTTTGAAGGTGAGAAAGCTACTAAATTCTTATTAAACTGAGTTACAGCACTCACACGATTGTTTTCATCTAATTAAATTAGTTATTACTGAGAAATAAGCTGTTATATTTTTAAAAATGCTAAATAATATCTCAGCAACGAGTGTTGCTTGCACACAGATGGTCAACACAGCATGTTTTCTAGATGTTTACTGTCTAGGAAGTCATAAAAAAAGTTTTGAGAATTGCTATAATTTCTTCAGAAATAGTCCGAAAGGGCATTCCTCTGAGGTGCTCGACCTCTGACCTCTGAAGTCTGAAGCTCAGACTCGGTGCATCTGCTGTCGGTGGGAAAATAAAACCACAGATTTTTATCCTGTTTTGTGGAACAAGGCTCGAGGCGATGCTCGCTCCTAAAGACAGACAGGACTGCGGAAATAAGTAGAGAGAGAATCATGTTTATTAAACACGATGGTGTTCCACTGTTTGTCCTTTTTGTTAGTTCACCGAGCTTAGGTGTCATTTCTCACTTCACACTAGTGCTTCAACTACTGATTATTCTCATTGTCGATTAATCTGTCGAGTTGTTTGGTCTTTAAAATGTCGATCAAAGCCCAAGATGACTTCCTCAAATGTCTTGTTTTTTGTCCACAACTCAAAAATATTCAGTTTACTGTCACAGAGGAGGAAAGAAACCAGAAAATATTCACATTTAAGAAGCTGGAATCAGAAAATTTAGACTCAAACCGATGAGTCAATTATCAAAATAGTTGTTGATAAATGTAATAGTTGACAACTAATCGATTAATCGTTGCAGCACTACTTCAAGTGTCATTGAGGGATTGTAGCTCACATCTAGTTTGAGCCTTTGATTGATGCTGATTGTACACGACAGCCTTGTATTATATGATGTTGTCTGAAATGGTTTGGATGACTCTTCCAAACCAGTCTGTTTAACTGGGAGCATCACCAATAACTGTGATGCTCCCAGTTAAACACTGATGTGTGCTTGAGTGGGTCTATGCTTTATACTATAGGTCAGTTTAAACAGTGATTAAAGCACTATTAGATGATACAGCGGCATCTTTTGACTGATCCTGACTACATAACTGTCACTGTATGTAGAGCTGCAACGATTAATCGATTACTTGTCAACTATTTTGATAATCAATTCATCAGTTTGAGTCATTTTTAGGGCTGTCAATCGATTAAAACATCAAAATCGTGATTAATTGCATGATTTTCCATAGTTAATCGCAATTAATCACAAATTAATCGCACATACGTTACGTCACATTATATAATTTTATTTTTTTTCATTTTCAATTAGGGCCTAATTTTTTTAAATTTTATTTTAGTTTTGACTTTTCATTTGAGTTTAGTTTCGGTTAGTTTTCAGAGTGCATTTGCTAGTTTTAGTTTAGTTTCAGTTTTTCCAAAAGATTAGTTTTACTTTTTATTAGGGCTGTCAATCGATTAAAATATTTAATCGTGATTAATCACAAATTAATTGCATTTTTTTATCTGTTCAAAATGTACCTTAAAGGGAGATTTGTCAAGTATTTAATACTCTTATCAACATGGGAGTGGGTAAATATGCTGCTTTCTGCAAATATATGTATATATTTATTATTGGAATTCAGTTAACAACACAAAACACTGACAGATATTGTCCAGAAACCCTCACAGGTACTGCATTTAGCATAAAACAATATGCTCAAATCATAACATGGCAAACTACAGCCCAACAGGCAACAACAGCTGTCAGTGTGTCAGTGTGCTGACTTGACTATGACTTGCCCCAAACTGCATGTGATTATCATAAAGTGGGCATGTCTGTAAAGGGGAGACTCGTGGGTACCCATAGAACCCATTTACATTCACATATCTGGAGGTCAGAGGTCAAGGGACCCCTTTGAAAATGGCCATGAAAGTTTTTCCTCACCAAAATTTAGCACAAGTTTGGAGCGTTATTTAACCTCCTTCTCGACAAGCTAGTATGACATTGTTGGTACTGATGGATTCTTTAGGTTTTATAGTTTAATCTGATACCAGTATCTTCACTCTAGCTTAAAATTTGAGCCCGCTACAACATCCGAAATCGCAAGTGGCGTTTATACTTTTAAATTAGTGGTGTTAAAATGAATTTATGTTAACGAGTTATTATCACGTTAACTTTGACAGTAAACTAAATATCTTTGAGTTGTAGACAAAACAAAACATTTAAGGATGTCATCTTGGGCTTTAGGGAAACACTGATCAACATATTTCACCATTTTCTGACATTTTATAGACAAAGCAACTAATCGATTAATCAAGAAAATAATCGACAATGACAATAATCAGTAGTTGCGGCTCGAATGCATTTCCTCCGCCTTCTCCAGCCTGTAACGTGCAGACCTACCTGCTCTTTATCTCCTCTCAGCTAAACCACCGTCATGTATGTTCATAAAATACTTTTCCCCCCCAAAAGCTTCAAGTTCAGACAAGTTCTCTCCTCCTAGTTGACAAATTTACCTCCAGGTCCTGCAGCTTTGGCAGGAGACGTTTTTATGGAGAATGATTTTGCTTCAGGAAACATTTTTTTTTTCTATGCATATCTTCAGATTTAAGCTTAACTCAGCTCAGCATTGCAGAATCTTTCAAATTTTTACCCAGATTTAGATGAGAATCAGGCTGAGCTCCAGGTTCGGCTCCAGCTTCCCTTCACAGAGTCTGTCTGGATCCATTGTTTTGTTTCAGCAGACTGGAACACTGATAACTGACAGAATACATAAATTTGGGATTGCTGTTGGCAGTGATGCAGCAATGTGCAGTATTTTGGCATTAGGATCAAGTATTTCTCCCCCCCCCCCCTGAAGTGACTCACTGAGGGTTCTGGCTGCTTGTTTACTGGCTGTAAAGGCAGATCAGAGAGTTTAATATCTCAGGTTTACTCATTTAATGCTTCTGTGTTTGATGTTCTGTCTATTCTGCACTTTGAGTTTGTCCTTTTAATGAAAAGTGAATGTGAGAGTGACGGCACGGTGCACAAAAAGGATTGTTATCATAAAGTGGGCATGTCTGTAAAAGGGAGACTTGTGGCTCTTGAGGTCAGAGGTCAAGAGACCCCTTTGAAAATGGCCATGACAGGTTTTTCCTCGCCAAAATGTAGCTTACGTTTGGAGTGTTATTTAACCTCCTTTGCTTTCTAGTATGACATGGTTGGTACTAATGAATTCATCAGGTTTTTATAGTTTCATATGATACCAGTATCTTCACTCTAGCTTTAAAACTGAGCCCGCTACAACCAAAAAATTGCAAGTTTTGTTAATGAATTAAAGAAATTAGTGGCGTTAAAAGAAATTTTCGTTAACGCGTTATTATCGCGTTAACTTTGACAGCCCTAGTACTTATTTTAAGCCCAACCATGATGTTTTTCCTAAAACTAACTAAGTGGATTTTTTTGCCTAAACCTAACTGAAGACGTCATGACATGCAGAATGTCCTTGTGATATCTTATCTTATCGCTTTTTATTCAAGTTCAAGTTTCAAGTTTGTTTAATCGTCATTTGCACAACAATTACAGCAAGCAGTCGTTGGCAATGAAAACCTTGGGTCTCCGGTACCTTCAACAATGCACATTAAAAATGTTTATATAAAGAAGGAAAATCACACAAGTAAAAGCAAAATGAGAATCAATTACATGAAATAGTGCATATTAAAAAAGCAGTATTTCAAAGCTGAATGTAAGCAGGATGTAGTATATATATATATGCATGATGAGAAGTAATACATATATATATACAGAGGTGTAAACAGTTTGTAAAATAGTAAGTACAGAGTAAGTATACGCCTTTCCGTGAGATAAGGTTGGCACGACAGTCAAAGAATCACATCCACTAGTTACAGCAAAACTCGACAGTTGCACATAAATTATGCGAACTATGTCTAAAAGTTTATATGCCGGTTTAATTGTTTTAATTAAAGAGTTTGAGTTTATTGGAGCTTTTTTTTTTTTTTTTTGCAACTTATGGTCATTTTTTGGATGCTTTTCACATGTGCTCCAAAAGGAATTATCTCCATTTGACCTGAAGCTCTCAGATTTATGGAGTGGAAATCCTCCATGTAGGGAGGCGCTGCATGCCTCTCAGATGCAGCTCGCAGGGTGGATCTCAGCGTGACGGCGGTTCGGACGAGGGCCAAAAATGATGCCTGAACTTTTAATATTTTATCTCCCACTGAATGGTCTAAAAAAATCATCTTTATCGATCAAATGTACTCAGCAGACTGACTGTTAATTAGTGAATTCTATAAATTAGACTCTAATATTAACAGACTAGTTTTAATCCTGCAGGATGTTTGATCATAACTCATCACAAACACAATGAAACCGTCTCCTTTTCCATTTAAAACTGCTCCATTATATTTCCTGTGAGATCCAGAGCTTCCTCCCGTATCTGTTTTCAGAGATCTTGATTAAGGAATCGGACTTGGCTCCACTCGTGTATTTTATGATTTGGTTTGAGGCAGCTATGCCAGGTATGTAAGGAGTCTTGACAGTGCCTGAAATAGTGAATCCTGTTGTCTGTGATTAAGCATGTATTTTTTCTCTTTATCGCAGGCAGTAAGGAGGCCGCGTTCACCTACGCCATCATCGCTGCCGGGGTCGCCCACGCCGTCACGTCGGCCTGCACCCAGGGGAGCCTGAGCGGCTGCGGCTGCGACAAGGAGAAACAGGGTTTCTACAACCAGGAGGAGGGCTGGAAGTGGGGCGGCTGCTCTGCAGACGTCCACTACGGCCTCGGCTTCTCCAAGGTGTTCGTGGACGCGCGGGAGATCAAGCAGAACGCCAGGACGCTCATGAATTTACACAACAACGAAGTGGGACGCAAGGTATGTTATTCTCTAACTTTTTAATTTATTTTAACAGATCTAAAAATCCACTTTATTTCATCATAATGACCTGAAAACAAGTCTTTTACAGTAGCTGCTTTCAGAAATATTAAAGGGATAAAGGGGAAAGCCATCAATCCTCTGAATGCTCTAGGTCTTTAGTTTGATCCATCAATCTTCTGAATGCTCTAGGTCTTTAGTTTGATCCATCCATCCTCTGAATGCTCTAGGTCTCTAGTTTGATCCATCCATCCTCTGAATGCTCTAGGTCTCTAGTTTGATCCATCCATCCTCTGAATGCTCTAGGTCTCTAGTTTGATCCATCCATCCTCTGAATGCTCTAAGTCTCTAGTTTGATCCATCCGTCCTCTGAATGCTCTAGGTCTCTAGTTTGATCCATCCATCCTCTGAATGCTCTAGGTCTCTAGTTTGATCCATCCATCCTCTGAATGCTCTAGGTCTATAGTTTGATCCATCCATCCTCTGAATGCTCTAGGTCTCTAGATTGATCCATCCATCCTCTGAATGCTCTAGGTCTCTAGTTTGATCCATCCATCCTCTGAATGCTCTAGGTCTATAGTTTGATCCATCCATCCTCTGAATGCTCTAGGTCTCTAGTTTGATCCATCCATCCTCTGAATGCTCTAGGTCTATAGTTTGATCCATCCATCCTCTGAATGCTCTAGGTCTCTAGTCTGATCCATCCATCCTCTGAATGCTCTAGGTCTCTAGTTTGATCCATCCATCCTCTGAATGTTCTAGGTTTCTAGTTTGTGGCTGTAAAGTTTCATGAGGCTGTGATTATCCTTGAGGTCACCACAGGTGCGTGCACCACACAATTGCACACTATTTTCGCCTGTAATCAGTGTACAACTCAAAAAAGCATGATGCATAAAGAAAGTACAAGCACAGAGAGAGCATAGCTGTTACAGAGGTGCTCCCAAAAAATCTAATAATAAACATGCAAACTGCATATGATGATATGCAAGAAGAAAGTCAGGGAAGATCTGATACAACTGTTTTCTATACACACTGCTTTACTTGCTGTTTACGGAGCTATTCCAGTATGCCCTGGTTAAGGGGAAGATTGCACCATGGAGTCCGAGGTGTACCCTTCCCTTCCATCCGAGGCTTGGACATGGCGGCAGTCTGTCACAGAGTTTATACTAGGGATGCACCAATGAGGACAAAGTGTGGTCCTGCTGAACACAAATAATGTCGAGTCAAGACTGAGTGAGGTGAACCCAGGACCAGGACCATATGAGAGTGCATTAGCCGGACTCTGATGTAGTTTACTGGTGGACAGACGAAGGGAGCCAAATGACCGATCAATAGAAACTGCAGCACTATCCACAAAATGGACCCATAAGAAAGAAATATATTAGAAAAGCTCCAGCAGGCACACCATAGATCAGTGGAAGTCTGATATAAACTTCTAAGAATGCTGTCCTAATCCTTTATGACCCCAAAGTGGTACGAGTTAGTCTGTAAAAGAGTCCGATATATCTGCACGGTAAATATGAAGCTACAGCCTGTTAGCTTAGCTTAGCATAAAGACTGGAAACGGGGGGAAACAGCTAGCCTGGCTCTGGTTGGACAAAACTAGCAATGTGAAGACGATACCTTGTGCTCTGAGAAATTGTGATGACCACTCTTAAAATAAGTAAGTAAACTAAGTAAAACACGCACGAAAACAACTACGGAAAACAAACGCCGCTAACTTACTAAACAAAAACACCTCCTGGTTAAAAATCTGGTGTTTGTTGAACCCATCCACGTCCCCACCCGCCCGCCATAAGTGGTCTTTCTCACTTTTTATACTTCATCATTAACTCTTACCGTTACATTTATACACGGATGTCAGATCAGGATACATGGCGAACAAATGACACGCAGAAATCAAGAAAGGCGTACTCATTGCTAGCAAAACGCCTCGTGCATTATCCTGGTATTTGTACGCCATTTGTGCGAATGGGCTGGATTTGTCCAGTGGTGGAAATATCTACATGTAAGTATCTAAGGTATATCTAAGGTAACTAAGTACTCAAGTACTGTACTGTGCAGCGGTAGACCAGTAACCCCCCTGTTCTGCAAAGTCATATTACAGTTTTTTTCAATGGAGTCTGGTGGCTTTGCTATCCCTTTAACAGGTAATGCAGTCAAAATATATCTGACAACCAAATCCCAATTACTCTCCGTCTTGTCTCATTATCCGTTAGTTCCTATTTCATTGCATAGAGCGTATGAGTTGACCCCATCATGGTTTTAGAATATAATGTATATGCTGAAGCTGTGATTTTCATCCTGTAATAACAGAACCATCAGTAGCTGTAATGCTACAGATGTTTTCTGTTTAAGAGGAAGCACCAGAAATATCTTCTGTTTGTATTTGTGGAAATCCCTTAATATGCACTAGTTTGTTATTAGATGAATATACATGAAAACGTGTATTTGGAGGACTGTGCATGTGAAAGTTGAAACGCTGGGATGTGATTTTGCTCAGAGAGATTTCATGTCAGTGCCACAGTGACAGGTTGTTGAGGTCCCGTTCAGGATTTGGGGGGAGGAGGAGGTTTCATATTTGAGGTCTGGCATCAGTCAGAGTGTGATACAGTGTGTGAATCTCTTAATATACACTTACTAAACTGATATAATTACTGTAGTAAGGCTTTCATGTTTAATTGGAGATGAGTGTGTTTTGAGCGCCAACCTTGAGAAGAATAAACAGACAGAATAAATAGTGTAAAAGGTGGCTTACAGGGGGTTCAGTTAGACAAACAACGGCAGCTCGGTTGGCATTTCACTTCACTGAACTCGGTGAATTAAATGGCTGTCAGGTCTCGGGGGGGCACGGCCACGCTAAGCTGTGTGCATCCAGGGCTTTTCACAATTACCCCACGAGACTCCAGAAAGTCTGAGGCCACATCAGAGTGGAATAATTAAAAAGCAGGGTGAGGCTCCTCTAATGCCAGCGAGGGTTCCCACTCAGCGAGGAGGAGGAGGAGGAGGAGGAGGAGGAGGAGGAGGAGGAGGAGGAGGAGGAGGAGGAGGAGGAGGAGGAGGAGGAGGGTGAGCTGATGTCATTCAGCCCGAGGCTCACAGAGAATACCCAAACACACCGAGCGGTTCCACTCTAACCCTGAAAAGGCCTTTCACCGCCTCCAGTCTGCTGGCTGTAAACTCCTCCAGGTCTTCAGTCAACACAAGAACTCGTAAATTAATCCGGCTTCTGTCTGAATTCATCACCTCGTACTGATTCATTTTATTCTAACCACCTACGAAGAGAAGTTTTGTGGGTTTTTTTTCCCCTGCTGCTGTTTTCCGTAGTAAAGCAGTCGGTCAAGATACTGTAGATCGGTGAACCCAGATTTCTCTGTAGAGGCATGAAGGGACAAAAGCTGTGTGAATCTCTGAGGTGTTTGCAGACATTATGCATTATATTAAAGGGGCTCTGACAGCCAGCGTCCTGTTGCTCACGCTACGTGGACGCGAGCGAGCATCGGTCAAAACAGTGAGGCGACGCACACGAGACTTAACATGATTGACAGCTAAAACCACAATATCACTATATATTTCACATGCTAAGCTAATGCTAGCTTATCTTATTTGATAAGATAATGCATATGTAAACATTAGGGGTGTAACGATTCATCTACTACATCAAGGTATCGATTTATATTCCTACGATCCAACTACATCGATAGGTACTCGGCGAGTTGACCTTCATGGAGACATATATCGATATAAAATCGATTTGAAACGCAGAAATCGATTGTATGGATACTAAGGATTTGCACCTTGTATTTAGGGACGACTAACGTGATATGAAAGTGTTTTTTAGCACTGTTATTAGTAAAGAAATGTTAAACGTAACTCCGGTTCACTCTCCAGACATGCGGCAGCTTGCCAGCTCTGCCCTCTGCAGCGCGAGCACGCATCCAAGGCGTGCATGCAGACGGTCCGCGAGGCAAATTATTACGGGAATCGTATCGAAACCATGGAAATCGTATCGTATCATTGTAAAAACGTATCGTTACACCCCTAGTAAACATAACATTTCAGAAAACTTGTAATACAAGAAATAACTGTCTTAACGTCAGTAATCAGCTGGGGAAGTTTCATGCTGATATCTGTTAGTTAAAATGTTTTATTCACCTGTAGTGTCTCCCCTTAAATGCCTGAAATGTGAATGTAGAGTAGCTCCCATAATGTAGCTTCCAGTTACAGACGTTTTAAAGATGTTTATGATCTATAAGATTGAATATGAGGAGAGAGTTTTCATGCTTCTTGTATGAGTGAGTTTCTTCCATGCGTGTGTTTTGAGGCTCATCCTGTCTAGTGAAGGAATGGCTCTTCCATAGCTACTGGCCATAGGGCGACATACTGTAGCAGCTCAGGAATGCTTACATTCATTTGGAATGCTAGAAAACTTTTGTCTCAACCTGTTGAACTATTCGTGCAAAATGTCAGACCGAGTATTTCTCTGAACTCTCTGAATGTTTCTCACTCGCTCATTATGGGAAGACGGCAACAAACAAACTCTAAGAAAAATGTTTTTTAGGGGGATCTATTGGCAGAAATGGAAGACAGCTAGGGCTGTCAAAGTTAACATGATAGCAACGCGTTAACGCAACTAATTTCTTTCACGCAACTTGTGATTTTTAATTAACCTCTTCAAAATCCAAGCGGCCGCCGATCTGTCGGAGGTTGTAGCGGGCACAGTTTTAAAGCTAGAGTGAAGATATTCACATTATATGAAACTACAAAACCTGATCAATCCATTGGTACCAACCATGTCATACTTAGTACATAGCTTGTTGCAAAGGAGGCTTAATAACGCTCCAAACTTACGCTAAATCTTGGTGAGGAAAAACTGGCATGGCCATTTTCGAAGGGGTCCCTTGACCTCTGACCTCCAGATATGTGAATGAAAATGGGTTCTATGGGTACCCACGAGTCTCCCCTTTACAGACTTTGCCTGTTGGGCTGCAATTTGCCCTTTTATGATTTGAGCATATTGTTTTATGCTAAATGCAGTACCTGTGAGGGTTTCTGGACAATATATGTCATTGTTTTGTGTTGTTAATTGATTTGACATGTTTGTCCACTCCCATGTTGATAAAAGTATTAAATACTTGACAAATCTCCCTTTAAGGTACATTTTGAACATATAAAAAATGTGTGATTAATTTACGATTAATCATGATTAAATATTTGAATCGATTGACAGCCCTAATCTAAACAAATTAAATAAGTATATATGACTCCGTTGCAACTCGGCAACCTCGCTTCATCTCAGCTTCCCCTCTGTGTTGCAGGTCCTGGAGAAGGGCATGCGTCTGGAGTGCAAGTGTCACGGCGTGTCGGGATCCTGCACCACCAAGACGTGCTGGACGACGCTCCCCAAGTTCCGCCAGCTGGGATACCTCCTCAAGGACAAGTACAACCAGGCCGTGCACGTGGAGCCGGTGCGAGCCAGCCGCAACAAGCGCCCCACCTTCCTGAAGATCAAGAAACTGCACTCCTACCGCAAGCCCATGGACACGGAGCTGGTCTACATCGAGAGGTCGCCCAACTACTGCGAGGCCGACCCTCTGACGGGCAGCATGGGGACGCAGGGTCGACTGTGCAACAAGACGGCTCTGCAGCCCAACAGCTGCGACCTGATGTGCTGCGGTCGAGGATATAACACGCACCAGTACTCGCGCGTCTGGCAGTGCAACTGCAAGTTCCTGTGGTGCTGCTACGTGAAGTGCAACACCTGCAGCGAGAGGACAGAGGTGTATACGTGTAAATAGAGCTATTTATTGGACGTGTGTTTAGACGGTGGCTGATACACGCGTGTGGAGTGACCGCCTCGCTGTCTTGGCATTACAACAATCACGTGTTGATTATACTGATGCCAATGGACGTCTGCCACGACACTGGACTCATAAATTCCTCTTTTTTTAATTTTTTTTTATTTGAACGCCATTTCCTGCCCCAGGCTTTACTTCTCTGCAGGACGTACTGGTCTGTCTTTTTTCTAGACTTATAATTTATTAAATGAGAAAACTACTGAAAACTCACTGTTGACTAAATCCGTTAAGGTTTTAATTTAGATGCCTTCAAGTGCACTTAAAGGGACTCTATGGAAGAAGCAGAAATCACTTGTAAACAGTGACACCTGCGGCCGTTGAGTCAACGACAGTCAGCGTCCTGTTGCTCGCGCTTGTGCTCGCACTACGTGGTCACATTCCTGTTTGTTGGCGTTACTGGACTCCATTTCTATCTGATCGTTAGCTATGGTTGCACACTGTTAGCCCTGTAGCGGAGCTGAAGCAAAGAGATGAAACTGGTGCTTTTTTGACTACAGATTCTAGATGTTGCTGTTTTAGCGCTGCCACCATTTTGGACTGAAAACACCAATGAGTCTGAAAGCGACGTCTGTAAATCAGAGGATTATTTTCTTTGAGGTAAATCAAACTTCCCAGTAGGAACACTTAAATATCCCTCATTTAAATCATTATGTCCTAAAAGTTGTAAAATTAACTAACAGCTGAATCCGGACTTATTTTCCTCGGCGTAATGAACGTGAATCAGACCCACGGGTCTGCACCGCCCTGCACGCTCATATGACATATCAGGTTCTGCCAGCTTCCTGCTAGCTGTATGCAGCTGTAATAATGGATATTATTGGCTGTAATTCATCACTTTTATTATCTTCTAATACACCCATGGGCTGTATGCTGTAAGCCTGTACCGTGGTGGATGTATTAACGTCTCTGTTCCCAAACAACCGGCTATCGCCCAGTAGCTAGTAGTGCTAGTAGCATGACATCAACAGAATTTAATGGAGTTGTAGGTTATTTACTAACACGCAGGGCAAAAGCACAGGACACAACCTCTGATACATCCAAGGTCTGTGGTCTATTGGACTCCATTCTGGATCCTTGACATGAAAAAGTTTTAGATTGCTCCTCTGGGAAGCGGCCGGGCAAAAAAGTTAGAATAGAAATATTTTGCTTAACTTTTGTACGGCACTTTGTAGGCGGACGTTTTACTGGCGTCCGGTAGTCGCTTTCAGTCCAAAATGGCGGAAGCGTAGCTCTGCTGCTGGGCGCTGATGTTACAATGGAACAAATTTTAACTGATTTTCACTTCTTAGCGATATACGTTCTTTGGCTGAAGAGAGTGAAGGTACTCGCGAGCGCGAATGACGTCTGTTGGATTTTCCCGGAAAAACTTCTTCACATTAAAATCAGTCTCCAGGCTGATGGAGGAAACTCAGAAAGTCACGGAAGGTCTCATTTTTTAGGTTAGATTACAACCTGTTCACACATTGGCAATAAAAAACATTTATACGTGTAAAAACTTACATATGGTCCCTTTAAAGGCATTTTTTTACGAGTCAACCTACACACTGGATCTGGAAACTGAACTGAACTGAATGACACATTCAGGAGCCTGCAGCTGACGTGCATTAAGCCGAGCAGGAGAACATTAAACTACTGATCCTGGACTCGGTATGATCGTATTGCTTTCTACTTGTTTTCTGTCCCCCATCCCCCCCCCCCACACTTTGCTGCTAGTTGTCTGGAGAGTTTGTGACTGAGCAGCCATATTGACTCTTCCAAGAGCTTCCAGACATAAATTCCCCTTTAATGTTGGTTGATAGAATATATTTTGTATGAGATTATTTTTATATAATATTTTTTTTTAATTTATTTTCTATCTCTGTGTAAGATATTTTTCCTCTAGCATTTCTAACTGTTCAGTTACTGAGTTTACCACTGTTTTTAAAAATGTGCCTTGTTCCTCAGCAGAAAACATAATAATGTTATATTGAAATGTGCCGCATTGGGATTTGTTGTTTGTGACATTTCAGGAAACTTTATCTCACCTCGCTTTGTTACCTATAAAGAGACGAAGTCCTGTCCCCTATTACAGAAAAAGATATGTACGGTAGTGAACGGCGAGAGACAAATCATTTTTTGATCCCGTTTGAATTAAGCCATGAATCACACGTATGATGTTTGTCAATTTAAAAGATAATTTTGCAAGTCAAGAAAGTCACAATTTGTCTCAGTATCATTTAGTTTTATGTAAAACTGCTCAGTGAAGCGGTAAGAGTATAGAAAAAAAAGAGACGAAACTCTGGTGTTTTTTTGACAACAGCCGCTGCCGCCATTTTGGACTGAAAACGCGTATTATATTTATAATATTTTATTGTTCAACACAAGCCATTTTGATAGAGACATTAAATAATTTTGTTTTTACTTTTGTACTGCACTTTTTATTTGGACGTTTTACTGGTGTCTGGTAGTCGCTTTCAGTCCAAAATGGCGGAAGTGTAACTTTGCCGCTGGGCGCTGATGTTGCAATGGAACAAACAATTGACTTTCACTTCTTGCTATGTTCCACACACAAATGTAGCTTCTGATGTGTTTTATCCAGTGACCCCTGGTCTTTTTATCAGCCGGGAAGAGGACGAACGAGCAAGACATGTTAGGGGGTGTAAGAAAATATCGATATATCGAATATCGTATCGCAATATTATGTTTTGTGATACTGCATCGATTCTCAAAAACACTGATTTGTAATTAGTTTACATGTAAAGATTAACTCATTCAATACTTTTAATTTATTTGCAAAGAGATGTACCTTCTCAAAGTAGTGCTATGATGTTGGATGTTACAGGGACTGTGATAAATGCAAATGCAGATCGAGCTGTTCTGATTGCATAAAATAGTACTTTATTTGACTCAGATTTTATGCATATGGTGGTGTCTTCTTTATACTATGACAGTTTTTCTAAAATTAGATTTTAAAAATCGCAATATATTGCCTCGCTTACAGTATCGCAATAAATTGAATTATGTCTAGTAGTAGTTAGTCTTTTTAACTATGTATTTTCACAGTCTGATACTTCAACAGTTTTACGACAAACTGAGACTTTCTTGACTTGCAAAATTATGTTTTAAGTTGACAAACATCATATGTGTGATTCATGGCGCAATTCAAACGAGATAAAAAAAATGATTTGTCTCATATTTTTCTGATATAAGGTCCAACGGTGGTGAGGGGGAGGGATTTCGCCTCTCTATAGAGAGCCAAAGTCCTGACGTCACCTCCAGGCTAAGCTAACCAACGTTAGCTTATAAAAGCAATCCTGTGTTGCTTTTATCTGCCTTTCTGAAAAAGTAAAATGTGTTTTTGTGGTTAACTATCCATATCCATATAAGTTAAACTATCTGCTACAGCATGCTCCATTCAAATTTGAACTCTTGTTAATTTTAACAAAGTTAAACAAATTTGTCAGCATACAAAAACTACCGCTACTATGAGTTTTTAACAGTGCGGTACGCCTGTGGTACGTATTACCAGTAATACATCATTGTAACTATAGGTCTTTCCATTTTTAGCTGTAATCTCTGCTGTCTAAAAAAACTTCTGCATCATTCTGCCATGACTAGCTGCAGCCACTTTGTTCAACGTGATCTCATGCCGCTTGGGCACACTGGGGGCAGCTTTTTGCGTAGTATCTTGACGCAGAAGGTTTGCATGCGGATAATGTTGTAACGTGGGCTTAACGTTTGTGAGAGGTTGCAGTTAGGTTTAGGCAACGAAAATACTTGGTTAGGGTTAGAAAAAACATCATGATCTGGCTTAAATTAAGTACGCTTGTAACGTAACTTAGCTATGCATGTAACGTCATGTGACTTAGTGACGTAAGTAAGGGATAATGTACAGCATGCCAGTCATTGTTGTGAAAGAATCCCCGACAGGTCGATGCTGCACCCCAACTCTCATCGCCCTGAAGGGGTTTATTTCACAACAATGACCAGCTAGCTGTACATTATCCCGCTTATAACACGGCTACTTACTGAAGAAATCAATATTTTGACACAAAAACGGTCTGGCAGAGTCCGACATCAGAACTGTGCCCATAGCAACAGTCTGTTATACATAGCAACGGTCTGCTATACATAGCAACGGTCTGCTATACATAGCAACGGTCTGTTATACATAGCAACGGTCTGTTATACCAAGCAACGGTCTGTTATACATAGCAACGGTCTGTTATTCATAGCAACGGTCTGTTATACATAGCAACGGTCTGTTATACATAGCAACGGTCTGTTATACATAGCAACGGTCTGTTATATATAGCAAGGGTTTGTTATACCAAGCAATGGTCTGTTATACATAGCAACGGTCTGTTATATATAGCAAGGGTCTGTTATACATAGCAACGGTCTGTTATTCATAGCAACGGTCTGCTATACCAAGCAACGGTCTGTTATACATAGCAACGGTCTGTTATACATAGCAACGGTCTGTTATATATAGCAAGGGTTTGTTATACCAAGCAATGGTCTGTTATAAATAGCAACGGTCTGTTATACCAAGCAAAGGTCTGTTATACATAGCAACGGTCTGTTATACATAGCAACGGTCTGCTATACATAGCAACGGTCTGCTATACATAGCAACGGTCTGCTATACCAAGCAACGGTCTGTTATACATACTAATGGTCTGTTATACCAAGCAACGGTCTGTTATACATAGCAACGGTCTGTTATACCAAGCAACGGTCTGTTATACATAGCAACGGTCTGTTATACCAAGCAACGGTCTGTTATACATAGCAACGGTCTGTTATACCAAACAACGGTCTGCTATACATAGCAATGGTCTGCTATACATAGCAACGGTCTGTTATACATAGCAACGGTCTGTTATAAAGAAATTACAGACCGTAGAACGCCGTGATTGACCAATCAGAATCGAGTATTCAACACAGCCGTGTAATGTGCTGTGTTTCTGTACCAAAACAAAAACTAAATAAATAATGAATAATATAAAGTTTTGATGAAGATCATGAAATATCTGATTGAGGAATAAATAAATAAGACAAAGAATCCAGACCAAGACAGTTTTTTGAGAATTTTTGGTTTATGGTTACAGAAACGTGCAGTTTTGGTTATAATAAAGAGTTTCTAGTGAAGAGCCAGTCGAAACTGACTCAGTCCTCGTTAAAGCTTCTTCTTGTATGTGATTGAACTGATGAAATTATATCATCCTAACTGCTGTAGAGCTCTTAAATCAGAGCTCATTGTTGGCGTATAAACCACATTGTCTTTTCATTCATCTTTTGGCTAATAAATGTTGTCTCAGATATAACAGGAGGAGGTCATTTTGTATTTAAGACACATTTTTCTTATTATATGAGGACAGATCGGAGTGAAGGAGGCGTGATGGAGGGTCGCGGCGCAGATTGTTTCACAGCAGTGTGTGTGTGGTGTGTGTAGCCGCCGGCTGATGGATTACTCTGACATCTGCTTCATTCACTCCTCAACAACGTTGCCACAACAACCACACTGTGCCCCCCAAAAATGCTCCTCGTCTCATCGAGAGGCCAGACTGCCCATTAACAAAATGGTAACCATGCAAAACCCAGATAAAATTTGGATGCTATTTATTTTGTGGAAATGGCAAATGGGACGAGAGTGGGGAGGAGGGGAGGAGGAGGGGGGGGCTTTACAATTGCAAAAGGGGATGATGTCAAGAAGGATTTCAGAAAAGGTCTTCACTCCCGCAGCAATCGGCACAAAACATTCCTCGGCTAAACTTTGCCTCAATAGAGTGACGCTTTTCAAAAGGCAGCTGGCCAAACAGCCTCGCTCAGAGTAACACCACGGCTCCGTCACTGAGAGCCCAACAACGTTATCTGAGTGTGGCTTCACTTTTCTATTCACGAGTCTAATGATACGGCCTCCGACTACTGCTGTCAACATGAAATAGACACAATCACAGATGGAGAACTGATACCTAAATGATCTATAACGCTATATTTAGAATATTTTCACAGCTTTACCACGCCGTCAGACAGCCCTTTTCGACAGGGAACTGAAGCCGTTATATCGCTCTCTTCAAAGCCGCCAGACTCCATTCCCAAAAACAGTAATTTTTACATCGCAGAACACAGGAGTTGCTGGTCTACCGCTGCCTCGACCGGTTAGTTGTTTGTGTTATTGTGTGACTTTCGGGTCCGAACAAAGTGGCGTCCACAGCAGTACATTGCTTAGCTTCTGTGCCAGTGTGTTACACTGAAATCTGTGACCACGAAGAAGGTCACCTTTCGTCATCAGAAAATGTGACCCCGCTGTACTTATCTTTAACTTTTCTATTAGAGTTTTGTGAATATATCTTTAAATTAAATATATTAAAATACATTTATATTTTTTAACAATTTAGTTTTGTGTTTTTTCTGTCACATATTTGCCTCATTTATTATACAGGTACAGTTGGATCACATTTTCTGACTACAGCCACAAATGGTGACCTGATGTGTCACACATACATTTTTATGGCTCCATTTTTCAATTCACATGCATCTTCATCATCCTCCATTTTTATTAATTCATTTTTGTTACTTCCACCCCTCGCCTTTTTGTGGTTCAGTGCGTCAAAAAAAAACAATAAATACAAATTTAATTTGCCAAAAACGTTTTATTTTGTTCAGAACATACTGCTTTATGTCAACATACTGAATATTCAGGCAATTCATCACTCAGTTTTCCATAATTTTTCAAAACCAAACTTGAAAAAGCTCACATGGTATGACTGCCCCAAACATATTTCATAAAGTTTAAACCTAAATAAAAGTAAGACAAATAAATAAATAAATTCTAAACTCTTCTCAATAATAACTAAAAGTAAATACAAAATAATAATAAATAAATAAATAAATGAAAAATAAATAAATGAAAAACAATAATTGTAATAATAAATGAAAATAATAATAGTAATAATAAATAAATAAACAAATAAATAAATAATTAAATAAATGCTAAACTCATCTCAATAATAACTAAAAGTAAATAAATAATGATAATAATAAAAATATGAAAAATAATAAATGAAAATAATAATAGTAATAATAAATAAATAAATAAATAAATAAATAAATAAATAAATAAAAATTGTGAGTCTGCTCTTTTCAAAGTCCAGGCATGATATTTTGAGTCTGACTAGAAGGAATTTGTCCCAGAAATGGAGATCACATGGTGTGTGACACTATTGTGATATTTAAACAGGCAATTGTTTGGCGCCCCTTTGGGAGGAGGGGTCCTTTTCAACCAGGAAGTACAGAAAACACCTCAGGAGGACCATGCAAGCTCTACAGGTGAGTTTTCTTTTTTTAATAAATCAAACGTTTTTGGCACTTCCACTTCAGTTCCCTTTCTCAGTGTCTTATAGTGTGATGCTTTGTACATAAAAACGCCAAATATAAATCACTTTTTTTGTCATTATTACATTTAAATCTGTGCCACCATGTTGCAGTGGGTGTTAGGATGCTAAAATGTAACCACAAGGCCTATTGTTGTGCTAAGTTAATGAAACCTCACATGACAGTGTGACACTACATATTATGTTATGTATATTATGTTGGATAAGTTTTGCCTTTTGCCCTTTTTAACAAGTTTTTTTGTCTATTATTGCATGATATGAAAGATGTATACTCCACTCATGTTAATCCATCCATGCTTCTGTCTGGCCAAACAAATCAAAACTGCATTTTCTGTCATCACAATCAAGTTGTCTGTGTGGAATATCAGAATAAAAACCATGCAGTCGGTTTGTCACAGTCTTGAATTAAGAATTAAGGCATACGTTTAATGAAGTGTTCAGCTGTCATAGCAAGAAAGATTATCATTAACTTGTGATATTTCTTTATTGTTTAAAGGTGCTGAATGCGAGATTGGGAGCATCTCTTTTGCCTGTACGCGCTGCCGGCCGGCGATGTCAACAAATCACGGAGAAGCTCTGATTACAACACACACAGAGGGAGAGAGATTTCATCGTCTGCTCAGGTAGACATTGCTCCTCTATATCTTTACATAGACAATAGTTGTTTGCTGCTATCGTATAGAGAAACTTTAACTAATTTACTAGAATGAACTTGTATTAAATGAATGTTTATGAAAGCAGAAATAACCTCACTGTTCAGCAACCTCATTGATATCACTTACCAGTAGTTATGAGTAGGACTGTCAATCAATTAAAATATTTAATCGTGGATTCATTAGGTTTTCTAGTTTCATAAGATACTAGTACCTTCATTCTAGCTTAATGCTGCAACCTACAAATCGCAAGTTGTGTTAAGGCATTAAAGAAATTGGTGGCATTAAAACAAATTAGCGTTAACTTTCACAGCCCTTATTTCTATATTATATGAAGCCATAACACTCATACCTGAAATAAGACAGGATACTTAATGGTCAAGTAGGCCTATATATTAATCTTAAAATACTTTTCTATGTCTCTGGCACCTCATCAAATAATTAGCAGGTATTTAATAGTGGTTTAATAGTGGTTTGGTTTGTTTTGTTTTGTCACGGTTCGGTTTTGCATCCCGAGTTGAAACTGACTACAGAAGTGAGCTGCAGATATAAACACATCACTCTGTCAGAAACCACACGCCAAAAAGGGGGATCATTGAAGCACTAATGATCTGGTGTTTTTCCCATAAACACCAGTGCGTCACCGCTAAGGTTCCAGGTGTTTTTAATGCCTCTGGTTGTTAAAGGGGGGGTCTGGATCTGCTGGTGCCAGCGTTGCACCTGTGAACACCTGCATTGGGGTGAAACTCCACCAGTCTGCCTCATCTCTGTGTCTGTTCTCTGCTTGTGTAAATTGTAATCCTGAGTAGATGTTTTATTTGTGCAGAGCTTCTTTAATGTAGAACTTTACTTGATGTCTTATTTTATGACGGGGTTGGTGCTCTGCTGCAAGTGGCGCTGGGAGCCGTCACGCTTGGCTTGCGAAGAGAGATTCTCTGTCAGAACGTTGATTATTTAAGACAGCGGCTGCTTAATAACTATCATTATGGCAGTACCTTGAGAGCGAGGGCCAATCAGGGTCCAAACAGAAATCTCTGCCAACAATGACGTCGTAGCCGAGGAATGAGCCAGAAAACAAGGTACTTACTTCAGAAAACCAAAGGCTGTTGTGAAGATTTTAATTGAAGGATGCATAAATCAAACATTTCATATCGCGTACTTTGAACGCTGCATCTACAATAAATCATAATTTGGCTCCGAAGTGATCGAATAATGATTGAAGTGTTATTTGTTGGTTAAAACGGGCCGAGGTTGGGGCACGCCGGATAATGATAAATCTGTAGCCCGGAGCTAAACTTCTGCTGTCTGGTTGTAAAATGTCTTCAGTGCTGAAACGGACTGTTGAAGCAGATGCAAATAAATTGTTTGTAGAGGTGCATAAATTCTTTCAGGAGATTTACGAAGTTATGGCCTCGCTCTTGATCTTTTCATTTAAAAGAAAAAACATGTTCTTGCCTACCGCTCGTGGCTTTTAGCCATGCAGGTAGTTTGGTTTTTATTTGATCAGCTTTTGAGATATCATCTCGCCTCCACCCGAAAACAATGGAGATGAGTGAGATTTTGTTTTATATTTAGAAAACTCTTTTCAGTGTCAGTTTCCAGGTTGCAGAGAGTAGTTTCATCGCTTTATTGTAATTTGGGTGAATCACCCCTTCCTGTTTCATTTTTAACACACTTTGAGAAGAAAAGTTGATCATGCAACAGGAAGTGAAACCCTTTCTGGAGAAACACAAAGAGGTACCAAATAGACTCCTCACCATCAATGTACGTCCACTAAAAGTTCTTGTTTTTGTCACTGACAGGCTCAGATTGTTATTATAAGTGTCTGACAACATCATGGAAAGGACCCTATATAGAAATGAAACATTTTTCATACCTTTTGCTTTCTGTTTGTTATTGTGTCATGTGACTTATGTAAGAGATGATGTACAGCGAGCCGGTCATTAGAGGTTCATTTCGCAATAATGACCGGCTCACTGTACATTATGCTGCTTCTTGCACAGCTACTTACTAAAGAAATCAATAATTTGACACAAAATATTGATTTCAACATTATTTTATTGATATGAAAATTATTTTATTGCTTCTGCTAAAAAAATAGTCCTCTCGCTGTGTACGGAGATCAGAACTGCGTCCATAGCAACGGTCTGTTATACATAGCAACAGTCTGCTATAAAGAAATAATAGACCATAGAATGCCATAATTGACCAATCAGAATTGCGTATTCAACAAAGCCGTGTAATGAAAGATTTTCATGGCTGATTATTTAGATGATTTCGACAATGTGGATGTGACGTGAGATTTCAGAATGAGACATCTCCGAGCGAACAAACAGATCTGATCAAGTTTATTTCTCTATAGGGTTCTTTCCATTATATTGTCAGACACTTAGGACCCTATTTTAACGATCTATAGCACATGGTCTAAAGTGAATGGTGCAAGTGTACAACTCCTCTTTTTTGCTAGTTAAGCGGCGCAAAGTAAGGTACAAGGGGCAGAGTGGTTGTATTTAGTCTCTTAATTAATTATTCTGTTTTCACACGGGGTATAAACACCGGTCTCCTGGGCGAAAGTCTGGTGTTACCCATCCACCCCG
The DNA here is from genome assembly GCA_916701645.2 of Sebastolobus alascanus. Classification (NCBI taxonomy): domain Eukaryota; kingdom Metazoa; phylum Chordata; class Actinopteri; order Perciformes; family Sebastidae; genus Sebastolobus; species Sebastolobus alascanus. Next base: position 504,644 of record CAKAOJ020000409.1, read on the forward strand.
ACCTCCTCCCTACGCGTTGTTTGTCACTCTTTATATTTCCTGGTTCACGATTACGTGGATTACATACGAATTGATTGCGTGGGATGTATACGATCAGTGCATTACTTTTCGTAGGTATAGCTATGAGTATGAGAACAGCCTGTTCCAGTGAAGGTGTCATGATGTGAACGCAATGTTCTCATAATAATCGTGACAACAAAGACATTTTGTAAAAACTACACCGAGCTCTATATTTAAAGGATTATATGGGTTTCTAATGTTGCAGTCATGCCAACTACCTGCTTTTTCCATCTCCGTCCTAACAGTGCGTGGAGCAGGTAGAGATCTCCCGCCATCGGCACTGAGGCGTCATGTAGTTGCGCTGTGGTTACGCACCGAGACATGAAGCCGTGCAGGAGGTCCCAGGTCCCCCTTTGTTTCCTGCACTGATTGACAGGCAGCTTAATCCCAGAGAAGCCAAAGGAAATAACATCAAGATGCACTTAATTGCCCTTTTTTTTTTTTCCTCCTGCAGGCCTTTCTACCACATGTGTGGCGTGTATCTGAAATTACACTCCACGTATGAAAAGGATTAGAAATGATTCTGGTGCTTGTGTTAGCTTGCACTTCATACCAATTTGTGGAGCGTACAGTCATGCTGTTATTAGAGCTCACAGCGCGGAGGAACTAAATTATGAGTTGTCCCTACAAAGGTTTACATCAGACACTACACCCTCTGCTCTTTTGACTGTAAAAATGTGTGAAGAATGTCATAATGACACATGGTGTGCACCGTATGAACCGCTGTACTGACAGCACATGGGAGGTATGTCCCTGTGGCCATACTGACATGAAAACCAAATAAGCAAGCATCAGCTACACAAACGACTTCCTGCTTTACGCCCAGCGAGCTATAATTTTTCCCTAAATAAAAGGATGTAAGAAGTTCTTGAAGCATATTGAGCCATTAAATGATGAGAAGCTGTGATGTCTGGAGCCCGAAGCGGAGCGTGGGCGGACAGAGGTCGAATCAACAGCTAATACGAAACCCTGCATCCTGTTTTAGTTTTACCGCACGAACGGCGCAGATCACTCCTTACAGACAGAGCAGGTACGCTTTAGGTGACGCATAAATTCCTGTGTAGAATTTGCTCATTCTCGATTGTTTCATCACCTCGCAGCCATTCACAGTTGATTAAGGCCGAGGAATGCGGTGGATCATCCCGCAGCAGAGGAGGGCAGCTGGAGGAAACCTGAAAACAGTTGTGACAGTCATGCTAAAATAAGTCTGAGTAATGAACAGCCTGATGACAGACTATATCAATATCTCCAAAAACAATTGAGCCCTCTTCAAATGCTTTGAATGATGAATGAGAAGCATTTATAGGAACTTCTGTTGCACAATCCCAGAGCATTAAAGGTATGTCAAAGACGTCTATGTATAGTGTTGCAGAGATATCTACTGAAATGAGCATGCTAACCAGCTAGCCTCGGCCCGTCCTGTCTTGTAATACCACTTGTACCTGGAGAGGCGACAGTGAGTCACTGTAGCGTCCAGTCAGTCCAACATGAGAGGACCAAGAAGGTCTTCTCAATCACGCTGAAGGTACAGGGTCCGTGTACTTTTTGATAGTTTGCCAGCATTGTTTTGATTGACTCTTACAGATCTCATCTGCATTGTTTCCAGCTGCAGGCAACTTATTTTACCTGAGTTTTGTTGTGAAACTTCCGTACATTTTTAACGGCATTTACGTAACGAGCGTACTTATATTACAAAAAAAACGTACTTCTTTTAACCCCAACCACGATTATTTCTTAAACCTAACCAAGTGGTTTTGTTGTGTAAGTAAACCTTTGCACCACACGACAAACAGACAAAGTTGGCTGCTAGCTGGTGAACATAGTGTAGCGTTTGGCAGCTAAAGAGCCGGATATGTTTCTCAGGAGCTTGTAGAGACCAAAACGGAGTTAAAAGGAGAATGAAGATTAGTTTGCGACACACGGCTTCTTGCGTGTTTACGTCCAGCTCTGTGCGTTGTACACAAACCAACTAGCTGACAGTTTGCAGAGATGCATGCCCAAAAGAAAAGAAGGAGAAACACACCTACTATTAAACATTATGAAAGACTTGGATATCAACAGGTTTTTGGATATGCGCAAATATCACAACGCCGACCTTTTCAAGAAGGTGGTTGAAGGAATGAAAGAAGGAGACTGTGTTCGCCAGCGGTTACGTTAATCAGAGTATTAACATCTGCATATAAACAGGAGTATTAGTGGAATAATCATTTTCCTTAGCCATGTAAACAGCTTGTCTTTTGCGGAATAAGGACAAAAAACTGACTATTTTGTGCATGTAAGCATAGTCAGTGTTATTACAAGAATATCTATTATAGCCGAAATACGTCACCAAAAAATGTATTCATAAAAAATCTTAAACATCTTGCAGATTCCCACTGTTGTTGATCTTGATGTTGATCAATCCAGGTGATTGTTGAAGCATTGTGGTGGTTCCTCCCAGAATCAAGAGCTCCATTTCCCAGACAGACACCAGACCAGACTGTTAAAACCTGCGAGGCCTCAGTCACCTCTCTGACGTCTCAGACAGGAAACCTGAGCTCTGTTTTGCTCTGAGGTCTGGGGCGTGCTTACACTACCTGTGCAGAGACCTCGCCACATGTTATCTTTACGTCCAATCACCTGTCTGTTTTCACGTATGCATTGCTTCGGTTAGGAAACTATTCTGCTCGCATTCATCAGGCACATATCTTTATGAGCTTCATGAGGAATTACCGAGATAAGACGCGCTCGTATTGTTAATGTGCACGAGTCTGGAGTTTGCACCAAAACTGCACGCTTCAGCGGCCTCAGTGATAGAGCTCTTAATCACAGTGGAAGGTAGAAATTCCTCTTTTTTTTTTTCTGCCCAGAAGATGAATGCAGAAGCAAACTTTTCTTTTCACATTCAGAACCTGCACAAAAAAAGTCTTTTGATTTTTCAGGTTTGAGGTTCACAGTAAGGTCACTACAGCCTTATAAACAGTGGAAACTAGGAGATTAGTATAATAATGATGACTGCAAGGCTTAGTCATTCACGCTGGCAACATTAGGATTGGATCGGTGAGCTCTCCACTCCAAAACGAGTTTTAACAAGTGACAAGACACGGATTCAAGGGGAAAAAAAGACTTCAGCTCACTTCTGTGCCAAATATCATGCTCTGGAAGCCGAGGCAGCCCTGATTACTAGATGCCTGTTATGCAGACCCCTTTGTAGGTCTGTGTGACATATTAAAAGCCAGATTGCATGTCAGCTGTCAGCGTAATGATACTGCAGAGAAAACAATAGCGACAACAACATTACTGTACCTGTGGGTTCGGTGACCTTTCATCTCGCTGCAGCCTGTGATGTTCAGACAAAGTCTGGCAGAGGTAGAAAGGAGACAGAGATCAAAACCTTCTGAAGATCTACAATGCAATTATACTCTGCAACGTTTTTTCATGTTGAAAGAGAGATTCCCTTGTAGTTTGTTGTATGGGCCTCTGTCCTTGAAACCTGCGACTGGTGGGATGGGTCAACCGCTTGTTATTGTTTAAAGAGCAATTACATAAATCTTTTAAGGAGAGCAGGAAGCTGAGATACTCTCACTATTTACCTCACCCACCTTTTCAGCCCAGTAATCCTAGGAATTACGTCCATATTACACAATTCAGTTTACAGCCAATGTTTAGTGCCAGTGCTGGAAAGTTGTGTCCTTCAAAGTAAGGGTGTGGTAGTCGGGTGGTGGATGACTCTGTAGCGTGTCTGACTTTCAAGCGGGTGAGTCCTGCTACAGACCTGCAATTGACATTCCACTTTTTATTAACTGTTACCACTATCTTCACCTTATCTTAAAGCAAAAGTAGGACATTTTAGGAAATATGCTTATATATGCTTATGCTTACCTAGTCGCCAGAAATAACGTTGGCATCGTAACGTTTCTGCAAACTACAGGATACATTAAATGTTGACGTTTCTGAACCAAAAATTGACAAAAAAATATCAGTGTTGTATCACGCTTGCAGAAACGCACAATGCCACCTGATTAACGTTGTGAATTGATTGTTTAGGTAACGAGACAACGTAACGCAACAACGTAACGCAACAACGTAACGCAACAACGTAACGCAACAACGTAACGCAACAACGTAACGCAACAACTTAATGCAACAACGTAACGCAACAACGTAACGGTACAACGTAATGCAACAACGTAACGCAACAACGTAACGCAACAACGTAACGCAACAACGTAACGCAACAACGTAACGCAACAACGTAACGCAACAACTTAACGCAACAACTTAACGCAACAACGTAACGCAACAACGTAACGCAACAACGTAACGCAACAACTTAACGCAACAACGTAACGCAACAACGTAATGCAACAACGTAACGCAACAACGTAACGCAACAACGTAACGCAACAACTTAACGCAACAACTTAACGCAACAACGTAACGCAACAACGTAACGGTACAACGTAACCGTAAATAAATAACAACCGCCCTTAGCAGACGTTTGTACGTAGCAAGCGTAAAAAACTCAGCGTTACTTTTGGTTTCACATGGGACACGAACAGCGGTCTCCTGGATGAAAGTCCTGTGTTTGTGGACTTTCTCGCTCTTTATACTCGTTATTATACCACGTAACTTTCAATAACGGCTGCTCCATATACTACATCACTTGCTCTGCCCGAATGCAAAAATGTACTCATTCAGAAAAAAAAAAGAAAATATTCAACGTATCCGTTATTTGCAGAAGCGTACGATGCCAACATTTTTCACTGGGCTGCACCGTATTCACTTTCTAGCAGAGTTAGATGACAAGATTGATACCGTTTTCCTGTCTGTACGATAAATATAAGGCTTCAGCCAGAAGCCCGTTAGCTTAGTTTAGCATGAAACTCATAACTCCCGAAAAACAGGGATTGGTCAATACTACTCTTAGACTACAAACAGAAACCAGAACGCTTCCAATACCAAAATCTTGTCCTGTTGCGTTACCTATAAAGATTAATAGTCAACAGGTAGTGCATGGACGGGTGTTTGTAAAGAACCTTGATGTTAGCAGATTAACTGTCATAAAAGTCAGGTGACTCACCTGCAGTGTTGACTGAAGACCATCTAATGTATTAATTACATGTTTTATATATTACTATATTATATTTCTTAAACCTTCAAATGCTCAAGTTGTGTCTGTCTAACCTGGCCTTTTTAATGTGGGTTATGATAGTGTGTACATGTAAATAAGACAACGTCGTAAAGCGCTGCACCTGGCGAATATAAAAAGTTAAAACAAACACGTGTGGGATCTAAGCTCATACTTCTCAGAATAAGAAAAATAAAGGCTATTTCTTCCTTCTGCTCCCTGAGATGTGCATTCTGCTTTCCCATGGCTGCCTCATGTTGCTTGTTGCTGTCCCCCCTCTGTCATTGTTTAGACAGCTTGAGGCCCTCTCAAGAAGGGAAAGTGGATATTTGTGCTGAGGCTTTCCGACTGACCATAAGCAGGAGGAGCTTTTGCCCAAATTCAGGCCGCCTGCCACCGATACAAACTTTTATTCGTAGCACTTTGGGAAACAACGGACAGGTTCAGACAGTGTTGAACAGGTGAGGCTTTTTCTCTGTGTCTTTTGTATTGCCACAAGCGCCGACAGGCTGCGTCACCAAACGCTCCACTAGCACACATTTTCCATGGAGCTCCTCTCGATGTTCCTCTTTTTCCAACTGATCTGGAAAGATGTTCCATCTCCGTTTAGCCCTTGAGTTCGTTCCAGTGATAGCTAACTGCAGGAGCGGATCCCTGCTGGCGCCTGATTGGCTGCGAGCGTAGTTCAGCGTGAGGTCAGAGGTGTCCGTCGGTGTCATCCTCCGCCCAGAAAAACACAGCTGGCCGGACCAGTGATGTCAGACGGAGGATGATAATTAAATAACCGATGCCGGCAGCCGGGCTGATTGACATGGAGCTAATATGGTGGAAGGACACTGAGGATGAGCATGAAGAAATGTACAGTAACATACTACAGAGCACTGTTTGCAATCACAAATCAACCTAATCGATTATCAATTAAGTAAATGTAGTTTCATCTCTACTAGCTCCCCGATCAGCTGCACTTATGTCTTTTAAAGGATGATTCATGTTGATGCAACTTGAGTTTTATTTTCATGGTTATCATCTTTATTGGTTATGATAACATTGTACTCACCACAGTAATTGCTGAGATCTGGGAACACATCTGACAGGTCGTAAACAAGCTCAAAAATTATATAAACCACAATATCTGAAGGTGAGTGCACCCAAAATGTTGATCATTTTGCCGTTCACCTTTTGGTTTAGCTTCCAAATGAGGCTGTTGGAATGATGGCAAAAACAACGAAAATTAACAGGTAGTTCTACTAGTTTAGAGACTTAAACCTGCAATAACTTTTTTCAGCCATTTGGGCGCATGCGGACACATCCAGCAAAGACAAATCAGTAGTATTCATTTTCGACTTTTGGAGTTGTGTTTGTCGCAACCCGGACTCACGGGAAAGTGTATTAATACCACGACATTACACAGAGCTTCCGCGTGTCATGAGGACGCATTTTAGCCTTTTCACGTGTCCTTTGTATGGCACGCAAACGTCCGCAGTTAAGTTTAGGCAAAAAAAACACTTAGTTAGGTTGGGCTTAAAATACGTACGTAAACTAAGTAAAACAAGTACGGAAACAACTACAGAAAACACGTCACAAAGTCAATAAAAAACACATGACAATTGTCACGTGGTAAACTTAGACTAAAGTAGTAAATGGGCTGTTTGTAGCCATCTGACAAATGGAAGCCTAATATTCACTCGATGCAAATTAGGTGCGTTTCCATCAACTGTTTTTGGAGTAGATAAACATTTGTTTGTTATGGGAATATCCAGGAAGACGGCTACAACAGAAACAGCCGTTAACTGTTTGCTATGTCAGAATTTATTCGGCAAAGGCGTTTCCATATCCCATTTAGCAGTAGCTCAGTCCCTTGGGACTTGGCTTGGGAACTGGAAGGTTGCCGGTTCAAGTCCCTGCATGGACCAAGTACGGACTGGTAGCTGGAGATGTGCCAGTTCGCCTCCTGGGCACTGCTGGGGTGCCCTTGAGCAAGACATCAACCCCCTAACAACTGCTCCCCGGGCGCTGTATGGTAGCTGCCCACTGCTCCTAATATACTAGGATGGGTTAAATGCAGTAGCTAAATTCCACTATGTGCTGTGCTATGTACAACGTGTGACAATAAAATTGGATTTACAGACACCACATCTCCGGTATACTGCGAAATACAGTAAATACAGAGAGCTTTCCTTGGCGGCTTAATCTGCATTGTGTGAACTCGTTTGGCTTGAACGTAACGGACGTTCATTTATATGTAAAAGTCCCAACAACTCCGGCTTTAAAAGAGAAAATCTGATCAAATCCAGCTATTTACAAACTCGTCCTTAATTTCTGGGCTACCTGATAGGCCGAGCCGGGCGGAGACACAATGGCCGTTTCTCCCTCCGGAATAAAGTAGCGCTCCTGTGGAATGCTTAGCAGGTTCCCGGAGGCCATTCAGCAAACAATCACTGCCAGGTAATAAAAGAAGCATTTTGTGTGATATGTCAGCAGTGTGCGCGAGGCTTAAAAGCAGAGAGATGGTGTGGCGAGATTGCATTCACGTTTCCTCCCAGAGGGGAAAGCTACACTATTATTACCAGTAGCCACTGACACAGTTACAGTACTGCTTTGAAATAAAATGTGGCAGAGGCACTGTCAGACGATACTTGTGCGATCACAACCGCCGTAGATTGCAGTTCCTGAGGTCCGATGATTCTCTGGTTACAGCTGCAGGTACAACAAAGGCTTTTTCCCCGTTGACATCCTTCATGTGTCTAACAGGAAAACTTATAAAGAAAAAAATATGTCAGCTTGTCTTGTTTTAAAACCACCCATCTCTTTGGAGTCAGTTTACAAAACCTTATGAAGTCCAGTGAAAATGACCTTTTATCTGGTTTGACCAAATTTGGAGACTGAAGGGACATGGCGGCGATCAACCTTCATTTATTAAGGTATCGCCAACGCTCAGGTTCAGGCAAGATCACAAAATAATTATTAGACATGTGTATAAAACAAGCGTTTGTTTAACAAGAGATTAATGCATATGAATTTGAAATTGCATTGATATCTATGAGATCTTCGGTTTTCTTTCCCCCAAAAGGGGGGCGTTTTGTGAAGTACCCGTATGTGCTGGTCTGATGTATCGTCTTTTAACTTCATCAGCTTGTGTGTGAAAACTTGTGTGCACAGACTTGAGATCCATCAAGACAGGGTGAGACAGAGAGCCGTAAAGCTAGTCCGTACATGCGTGTTTTCTACATGCCCCTTAAAACACTTAGAAACACACAGGTTTGTTTTGTCTCATCTGCCTGTGGTGTAACCGTGAGCTACAGACTTATTAAAGCCATTCATCATTTCACCCAGCGCGGTCTGTCACGGCCGTGCAGTAGCTGCAGGACGGCACCGACACACAGTATGTGGTTTGGAACAATCAGCATTTTGTTGATATTCTCTTGTCTTGTTGATTTGGGTGAACTTTTTATTCATTATGCTGAGGTCCCTCCATAAGCTGCTCTCATACGGTGTATAGCATCTGAAACCAGTGTTTCCACCGCCTGAGGCTGAAGTTTGGATGTATATTTCGATGTGTTGAAATATATACAATACAGTAAAACACTTAAACCGACTTTTTAGATCTTTGGAGCCTCTTGAGGAGGAGCATTTCATCTCTGCAGTGGAACACACATGGTTTTTATATATACATAGTTATATTTGTCCATTGCATCACAATTTACTACTGAGCCCCAACATCTGGACCTCAAAGTAACTCCACAGTGACCTCATCGTTGCGTCGGTACAATTACGTCTTTGGCAGATCGATGGGCACGTGGTCATTGTCCGAATAACAAACTCATGCTTTCCTTTATAATTAAGTCAGACGAAGCTGTTGTGAGGCGTACGCATTGATGTCAGCGGAGCAACCGCGTGTGTCGAGTTCAAATGTAGAAAAAGACATGTCAAAATGTGCCGCAAATCACGCTATTTTTATATCTTTTATATCGTTAAAAAGAGCTTTTTCCTCAGAGAAGACGGTTCAGAGATTTATGGCGTTCTATACGAATGAATGTATGCGTCTGTTGACTGTTGGATTGTTAAAGTTAATCCTCTTAGTTCCAACGCAATGTTAAACACTGACAATGAGGCCCCGTAATGCGGCTATCAGGAGCAATCTCATGGCTGTGGAGATGCTAAACAGCCTGGCGTGTTGGGTTAGGCCCCCAAAAGAGAAGAGTGCGCCTTGAAAGAGGCAATATTTTTCAAATTGTCTGGCCGCCGAGCAATGATAGAGCTGCCTGTCACATTTTTCTCCCTGACTACAGGGGCTCCCTTTCAGGAGGAGCTCTCGGGCCCTCCGATGTGAGCACCCTTCCGGCCTTGTTTGCATTCAAATGTGATGAAACTAAGAGGTGACTTTCCCCCCACAGCTGGGCAGAAAACGGATTAGGTCAAAGTGACAGGCTTCTCGGGGATCTTGCCTCGGCGGCTAGTCACACCGAGGAAGAAAAGAGGCCTCGCTAAGCTCAGCTTTGGAAGCCAATTGAGGGAATTTGCTATCCCTTTCACACTTCCAGTGTTCCCAATGGCAGCTAGCCAGCCACGGTGACCCGCTCACAGACAGGGTTAGTCATTCAGCACAATCTCCTCCCAGTGCCAGGCTGCAAACCCTCCACAGCTCTGAGGGTGGATTTTAAGCAAAGATATCGGCAGTGTAATTGTAGAGTTTTTTTTGCCGTGAATCTGAATGAAAAGTCTAAAGCTACCGATGTATTTGCAACAGTGAAATATATTTCCTGTGTGTAAGAAGTCATAAGTTTAAGGCAGAGTTGAAGACAACATTTGGCTGAAGACGTGCAGATTTTGTAAATGAAGGGCTCAACAATAAGGATTGCCCGCTTGCCCGGGGCAAGTAAACCGCCACGTCAGGGTAGTAAATCTAGCAAGTGGTAAAAAAATAAATAATTAAACACATCGTTTTTTCCGGAGCTGATGGTGGAAGTAGTTCAGGCCATCTCGCTTCCTTCTCATATCTGTTGAGAGCTGCACATGCGCGGTACCGATCGGGCACTCGTGAGAAAATGGCGGCGGGTAAAGACTAAAGTTTATGAGCTGAATCACAAGCGAGCATTTCAATTATCCTGGAAACAGGAGTTTAGTTTGGTGGCATCAAGTTTAAGAGCAAGGCGGATAAAGTGGGGTAGTTTTTCAAAGGCACGTGAAGTTTCCGAAAAACGTTTCTGGAGTGCCACAACAAAAGCTGCCGACAGCCCCCCCCCCCCTCCTCCTCCACTTCTTGTCGGTGCTTGTGCGAAACATTAATGTTAAACAATGAAATGGAGCCTCTTTTGATTCAGGTGCAATTAAAGGAACAGCGTGTAGCATTTAGGGGGATCTATTAGCAGTAATGGAATATAATATTAATAACTTTAGTGTATAATCACCTGAAACTAAGAATTATTGTGTTTTCTTTAGCTTAGAATGAGTCCTTCATATCTACATAGGGAGCGCGTCCTCTTCACGGAGTCCGCCTTGTTGTTTCTCCATGTTTCTACAGTAGCCCAGAACGGACAAACCAAACACTCTAGAGAGAGACTTTCACGTTTTTACGTTACCTGAAGGCCACCGTAGTTCTCCGACACGCTTTTGAAACTCTGGTAACGTGAGCCACCGAGTGTTAAACCATGGTACCGCCTGCCGCCGTCTGACTTCTGTTGCTCCTTAAGTAGTGTTATTATGGTATGGATGGCCTCTGGGCGAGGTAAACGGCGTTACCACGGTTTTGCACTCAGCGGCTCACGTTACCGCAGTCTTGCAAAGAGAGGAGTGAGCGGATGATTACTCAGTTGGTTGCAATCTGCAACCACATCGCTAGATGCCACTAAATCCTACACACTGTCTCTTTAAATACAAGTAAATAATAGTAGTAGGGGTAGTCTTATTTATAATCATGCACTAAATTTGCCAGAGCAGCAATAACCTGTTTATGATGTATTTAAACAGACATCAGGACATTATTGATGAAGTTACTGGCATAATTTTTATGCTAAATGCAGTACCTGTGATGGTTTCTGGACAATATTTGTCATTGTTTTGTGTTGTTAGTTGATTTCCAGTAATAAAGATATACATACATTTGCATAAAACAGCATTTTTGCCCACTCCCATGTTGATAAGAGTATTAAATACTTGACAAATCTCTCATCTTGAACAGATAATCGATAGACAGCTCTAATATATAAAATATATATTCTATTTTTATGCCATGCTGTATTGTGGTGTTTATTTTCATAAATGAGCCGTACTCTGTGGTTGTTGGCCCCAGATTACAACCAGTTGACGGCCCCTAAAGCACAGTTTGTTTAAAGCTCAGCTCTCTGTTGACTTTGGCTTAATCCACTACAAGACACAGGATGCTTCTATTTGAAAACAAGCAAACACGGTTCCATTTACATGCTACGGGACACAAGTTCACATCGCCACATGTTGATGATTGTTCTTTTTTCTTTCATTAGGCTACCATGTACAATGTGGTAACATGTTTGAACAGAGGTTGTGATTTTCATAGTGCTGAAGGATGATTTTTTATGAAGAATTTCAGGGTGCTATTTCAAGACTGTAGGCCAGAATATAATTAAACTCTCTTATTAGATTGAATGTGGCTTTATCATGGCTTTATGCTCCTAGAATATGTTTGTGCATACATACTATCAGAGGGCTCAGGAACTGGGGCGCCATCTGCAGGTTCACTCAACATTCACACAGTCACATGCCCTGATATACAAAACAGACTATAAAATGTTATTAGTTGTATCGGTGACTGATGAATATAAACTGCATGTGTTTTGCTGATGTGTTGATCTGATTATCTATTGTTTTACTTAATCTTAAAGACTACAGACAGACAAATTAATTGATGTTTCAGTGATTAGCTCTTCAGCTGTAATTATTTAACCAACTAGTCCATAATTTGGGGATTTGAAGGGGATGCTATCTTGAAATGTCAGTTACAATCAGACAAAAGTGCATATTTCAAGTTTAATTTATACTATTAGTTCATTATTTAAATTGTTTTAACTTGATATATTCCCTTCAGTCATGTTCAACCAACTTAGGTAATTTATTATGATGATGTCTTTTGATGATGCGTAATTAAATATGAAGGTCATGGAAAGACAATCAACTGTTCAGCTTCAGTTGTACTATTAATGATAGGGTGGCATTAAACCTGAAGGTACGATCACATTGAGCCGCTGATCTTACTATAAATGAATAAAACTTTAGGCATTATGTGTTGAAGAAAACTCTGTTCTCCTTTAACTCTTGAGTTTGGGGGAAGTCTGATGTGTGTTTATTATGAGAAAGGAGGATAATAACTTATGTTTAATGAGAGGAGTATGCATTCATTAAACATGATTTCTTCCCTGGAGTCTTTGTGCTTTCTCGTCTTACAGGTATCCATAGGTCGAGGTTACACCTGGATTGTGGTTGCGTCTGCTGCCGCGGCCCTGCTTGACACCCACTGCTACAATCATTATATTTCTATTATTATTACTGCTATTATTGTTATTATTCTATTGTATCCACTGGTGCTGTTATTTCAACCCGGTCTCACAGGAAGGCACATAAATAAGACAACATTACAAGGACTTTCTGGGTGTCATGAGGACACATTTTAGGCTTTTAACGTGTCATTTGTACGCCACGCAAGAAAACTACTAACGCCCGCAGTTAGGTTGAGACAACAAAACCACTCACTTAGGTTTATGCAACAAGACCTCTTAAACTGGGCAAACACTGTACGATTTTAGCCCGTTTCTTGCCCGAATTTTGAGCCGCACGACTCATTTTAGAGTCGGACCGAATTACAGCTTCATTGGGTGCCGTTTGCCGTGCAGTGTAGAGGGGGGGACCGAGGACAGATTAACTCCTCCCGACCGGCTGTCGGACGAATTTCTGACATGTCAGAAATTTCTACTTTTTTTTTTTACAGTAATCAGAGTGTAGCTATCAAGATAACAATGTACAATAGATATAGTAAAAACGTAGCTAGCTTACCTCCAATTCTCTTTGCAAAATGGACATGCCATACTGTCCATATCTTCCTCGCCACCTGCGAGTCCATATACGCCGGCGCCTCTTTTAGACGTTTCAGCAGACAGGATGGTACAGATGATCAAGGCAGCACGTTTCTGCCTTGTTAGCATTGTGACCCGTACAGACCTCTGCTAGCAAACAAACTTTAGCTGCCCCGGAGCAACATTTCTAATATCGCACAGTGTATGCCCAGCTTTAATTAGGTTTCAGAAAAAACGCCATAGTTGGGCTTCAAATAAGTATGAAAACTGAGTAAAATATGTACGCAAACAACGTAACAGACGTATGGAAAACACGTCACAAATATCACTAACTTAACTTACAAAAGAAAAACAACACCCCCGTCTCCTGGTTGGAAGTCCTGTGTTTGTTGGACCCATCTACCTCCCTTCCCTTTCTCACTTTTTATTCTACGTCACTACTGTAGCTCTTATCATGTCATTCATACGTTTTTTTTGTGCGAATGGGCTGATTATTTTTGTTAGTAGCCATATTTCTAATATTATTTTTACTATTATTACTGCTATTACTATTCTTCATACTATTATATCCACCGCTACTATTATTATTATTAGTCCTATTTCTTTTATTATTAAAGCTGTTGTGCATCTCTCTCTCTCTCTCTCTCTCTCTCTCTCTCTCTCTCTCTCTCTCTCTCTCTCTCTCTCTCTCTCTATAGTTTGAATTGAAAATTGAATTGAAGAGCTGTGAAGGTGTTTTGCGTTTCTTTGAAGAGCTCCAGACAACATATCTGAGAACGGATATAACCTCAAAGCTGAAGTGTCAAACCGCCAACGAGGCAGCTGTGTGTATCATGTGTCATCACTCACACATTACCTGTCCACACCTTAGACACACACACACACACACACACACACACACACACACACACACACACCATGCTAAGCAAAAGTAATTCAACTCTTTCACATAGATCATTTAAAAGGCAAACAAAGCTTCATTAACACTTTTAGTATTACTGTTTTAAAGTGAAGATGCCTGTATTAAATGTTTCTAATCACCTGGAATACAAAGCTAAATAAAGCAAACCTAAAAGGATAAAAGGACAGTGTTTTAGGAAAAAAATACACTTATTATAGGGAATTGCCTTCAGACATCTGTAATGTAAAAAAGCTTTATATTTTTCACTGTTTTTATTATTAAACTCACAATATTATTTATTATTTACTGATGTATTCCCCCAGAACCATAACCCCTAGCCCCGTACACCGCAACACATCAGACATCACAAAGACAAAAATTAAGATTTTTATTTTCATAAATAACTGTATTTATTATATTATAAATAAACAGTTGGTCCCTGATATCGTTGGTTTAAAAGTGTTTAGTCAGTTTCACTACAACGAGAGTTGCAGCGGTGAAAAGCGTATTTCTTTCTTTCTTTCTTTCTTTCTTTCTTTATTTGTTCATTTGTTAGCTCAATGCATCAAATGAGGAAGGGAGCGCCCACAGGCATTTTTTTTTAGAGTGTGACCAGAATAAGATATCAGAATATGTATTTAGTATTAAACAAGAGCCTAGAGGCGTTTAAATACAAAGTTGGGTGGAAATTTCACACAGGCTCCTTTTTAAAAGAAAGTTGAGGTAGTATATGATGTTGGTACAGTTCAGGCCGTCACATTGATTAAAGAAACTTTGTACAAAAACAAAAAAGGTGGTGCAATAAAGCAAAATGTGTAAAGGAAAGAGTACAATGCATTTTTTTCATGTTGATATGTGACAAAGTATGCAAAAATAAGCTGTTTTTATCGCTTTTATATGTTTAGCCTCTGATTTAAAAAAAAGTCTGGAAAAAAAAGTCTGAAAAAAGTCTTTAAAAATGTCTGTAAAAAAAGTCTGAAAAATGTCCCAAAAAAAAGATTCTGAAAAAAAAATCTGAAAAATGTCTGTAAAAAAGTCTTAAAAAGTCTGAAAAATGTCTGTAAAAAAAGTCTGAAAAAAAAGTTCTGAAAAAAGTCTGGAAAAAAAGTTTGAAAAATGTCCGAAAAAATAAAAAAAAGTCTGAAAAATGTCTGAAAAAAAGTCTAAAAAAGTCTGAAAAATGTCTGTAACAAAAGTCTGAAAAATTTCCGAAAAAAAATCTTAAAAAATGTCTCTAAAGAAAGTCTGAAAAAAGTCTGAAAAATGTCCGAAAAAAAGTTCTGAAAAAAGTCTGGAAAAAAAGTCTGAAAAATGTCCGAAAAAAAAAGTCTGGAATAAAAAGTCTGAAAAAAAAGTCTGAAAAATGTGTGAAAAAAAAGTAAGAAAAAGTCTGAAAAATGTCTGTAATAAAAGTCTGAAAATTTTCCGAAAAAAAGTCTTAAAAAATGTCTGTAAAGAAAGTCTGAAAAAAGTCTGAAAAATGTCCGAAAAAAAGTTCTGGAAAAAAGTCTGAAAAAAAAGTCTGAAAAAAGTCTGAAAAATTTCCGAAACAAAGTCTGAAAAATGTCCGGAAAAAAAACTCTGGACAAAAAAGTCTGAAAAAAAAGTCTGAAAAAAATATTAAAAAAAAATTCTGAAAAAAGTTTGACAAAATGTCTGAAAAAAAAGTCTGAAAAATGTCTGAAATATTGTTTGAAAAAAAGTCTGAAAAATGACTAATGAATATCCTGTCTGGCTATTAGATGTTAAAACGGCTTGCCATATATGGGTAGGATGTAATAAATAGAGTGAAATGATGTGACGTCACACACTCCTGTACAGTAGGTGGCGGTTTGCACCAACCGCCATTTTAACCAAAGAAGAAGAAGAAGACGACGACATCCATTGTTGGATTTATTATTTTTTATAAAGTCTCTAAAAAAAACACAGTTGTTCCCTATTGTTGTTCCACGTGTAACATATACAATAAATGACCAGAAATAATTAATTAATTAATTAATTTATTTGTGTTCACGACGTACTACGCTGCGTCTAGAAGACGTCCTGCGTCACTTCCGGTTTCTCGTCAGTCTTCACTGAACTTGATTCCGAGCAGTTCGTATTTAACACAGCGTGATTATAAAGTGAGAAATCTAAGTTATAATGTCGATTTAAGAGCACGGAGCAGTTTATTAATCTATAATATCATGAGGGTAAATGAACCGTGTAGTTTTCTGTCGTGTATTTTACCTGTAAAGTGAGTTTTGAGAAATTCGGTGAACTAGCTAAAAACCGTTTGTTATGTTGTTTTGCTGTCGTCCGCCATCTTGTCTTTTTCCCCGTGGGAAACATGTATGATTAAACCGTCTTTCTCTCACGTTAGACGTGTTGTTGTGAAGAAAGAAAGCACAGGACAGCGTTTCTCTCTCTTTGGACTCAAAACAGGTATGTGTATAAGTGCTGTGCTCACATTACTACGTTCAGCAACTGTGTTTTTCATGTCATGTTAGTTGTATTAAGTGTATTAAGGCCTCATGACAGCATGAAAATATGTATTTTTTTTGTGTTAATTCACACATCAAAGTGATTTATTTCATATGTCATGGTGTTAATGAAGGCTAAGCCTACATGTTGTTATGTTAGACGTTATTTTAATAATATAAATAAATGTTATACAGCTAGAGACATAAAATAACAGTTGTTCTTTTATGTTTTATTGTATTTTATGTACATATTTTTACATTATTTGTCGTGGGCTGCACAACTAATCAGATATTAATCGCAATCACAATTAGATATTGATTTAAAAATGCACGATCTGCTCTTAGAAAATGCTGCAGCATATCTTCACTTTTGGGTATAGATATTATCTATATATATCCAATGTTTTTATGATTAAATTAAGAGTATAAAATTGTTTATCTAGCTCTTAATGTTGCTAATTTTGCTCTCAAAGTGCACCAGATTGAAGCGTTTAACTTTAAAATGTAGCTAACAAAGGGGTAAGGTGAACTTTCCTGTATATTTTCATATTGCAATATATATATATATATAGCAGAAAATAATATTGCAATGTCAGTTTTTTCCAACATTGTGCAGCCCTTATTTGTACATTAACAGGGATGTAGCATAGCATGGAAGTGATGTTTATTTTAATGTGAAAGTGCAATAAAAATATGCTGTCGCTAAAATCAATGAATAATCGTGGTAAATAATCGTGACATCAATATTGATCAAAAATAACTGTGATTATTATTTTGGCCATAATCGTGCAGCCCTTGTTTGTCGTGAGTCTGCACTGAACTTCTCGTTTTTCTCTCTTTGGACTCAAAGAGGAATAAACCTGTGTTCAACAAGACATTTAATTTGTCACCCATCTGTACCACGGCCTCTTCTACACCATTGCTTCTTTCTAATTCTCTCACCTCTCCACTTTCTCAGGCTTGTCACTGCTCATCACCTGTCCTTTATGAACCTGCTTCATAAAGCCGTATGGAGGAAAGAGGCTGGATGAAAACAACAGAAAGAACTGGAGCTTCTTTTGAATTATGAGGTCAGTCTGAGGCTGAACGGCCACACAAAGAAACACAAACAGTGTCACTGCGTCCAATGATAGGTAGCTTACAGCTAATTTATGCTAACGTCTTTGGCTGTTTGGGGACGAATAAACAAACGACCCAGCAGTCAAATTCACCCAAATGATGCGAGGCGAAAATGAAAGATTATTGTGAGAAGGAACATTGCGTTTCATCTAGATGTGGTTATACTTTTCCTACTGTTATTGTCAGTCGCCACCTGTGGATGAGCAATTAGGGGTGGGGGACAGGGGATGTTCAGGGGTAGATAAAAAGTCAACAGTAGATGTCACATAGAAGTGATGTACATCATCTGAAAACCTGAAGATTAATTTGAAATGCAGCTCAGCACTGTGTGTCAAGTTGTTGTAGTCATGAATAATAAATAAAAAAAATAATGAATTTATGAAGTAATTATTTAACCCCCTGAGACCCGCGATCCGGACCGACTTTACTGTCTTTCAGAGGTTGTAGTAGGTTTAGTTTTAGAGCTAGAGTGAAGGTACTAATATCATATACTATACGATACTAACTAGAAAACCATTTTCAAAGTGGTCCCTTTACCTCTGACCTCCAGATATGTGAATGAAAATGGGTTCTATGGGTACCCACGAGTCTCCCCTTTACAGACATGCCCACTTTATGATAATCACATGCAGTTTTTTGCATGCAGTACAAATGTGGTATTTCCACTGTTTCAAAGTTTGAATATTTCTGCATACTGGGGTCCACAAAAAGTCTTTTATTATTTGACATTACATAAATTTGGTATCACTGTAATGTGTGATGATGTTAGTCCCCATAGGAGCCATTTCATTGTAGCGAGACCATTTTTTGAATCTTTACCTCACTGTATAAAATGACCTGTTGTGACCTCTAGGATAATCACAGCCTCATGAAACTTTACAGCCACAAACTAGAGACCTAGAGCATTCAGAGGATGGATGGATCAAACTAGAGATCTAGAGCATTCAGAGGATGGATGGATCAAACTAGAGACCTAGAGCATTCAGAGGATGGATGGATCAAACTAGAGACCTAGAGCATTCAGAGGATGGATGGATCAGACTAGAGACCTAGAGCATTCAGAGGATGGATGGTTTTCCTAGTTAGATTGACAGTAAGGGGGTTTCTACCACATTAAGACACCAAGACCTTGAGGAACACCATAGAAAAAAGACATGCTGTGATTTGGTGTCAAAAACTTTGGACATTTGGAGATTTCTGCAAGAATTGCATTTTTCAGCGATTGGATGTCGAGCACTTCTGTTGTGTAAACTGCTCAGAAACCCTCTTATTGTCAATCTAGCTAAGAAAGCCGTCCATCCTCTGAATGCTCTAGGTCTCTAGTTTGATCCATCCATCCTCTGAATGCTCTAGGTCTCTAGTTTGATCCATCCATCCTCTGAATGCTCTAGGTCTCTAGTTTGATCCATCCATCCTCTGAATGCTCTAGGTCTCTAGTTTGATCCATCCATCCTCTGAATGCTCTAGGTCTCTAGTTTGTGGCTGTAAAGGTTCATGAGGCTAGTGTATCCTAGAGGTCAACACAGTTCATTTTATACAGTGAGGAGCGGAAGTTTTCAAAAATGGTCTCACTACAAGGAAATGGCTACTATTGGGACTAACATCATCACACATGAATACAGTTGGGCTCATTGGATGCACAAGAGTGTCAGCTTTACAGTGATTCCCAAATTATGTAATTCCAAGAGTGTTTAGGGACCTCAGAGGTCAAGGGACACCTTTGAAAATAGCCATTCCAGTTTTATATTTGAATGATTGTGTGTCTCTAATGTGTTTTTTTTTTGTCTCCGTCCTCCAGAAAACACTGAAGGAGCAGCTGGAGAACCACAGGGAGGCTCATCAGAAGCAGCTCAGCCGCCACCGAGGCGAGATTGATGCTGAACGAACTCACAGGGTAAGATAACACCAGTAAAGCAAAATATTCTCTCAATACTTTGATTATGGTTGCAGATTTTTTAAAGATATACAGCATTTTAGCCTTTTTTCTTGATAGTAGATGGTGTAGAGTGGAACCAGGAAATTACATAGTATGTGTCGAAACCACTTGAGTTCCTGGACATGCATATTTTTTCATTTATATTTTATTATTTGTTACCTTTTGTTACCAAACGAATGGAGTGACAGATAGTGAAGGTCTCCATTTAGTCATTGTGATTCATTTTGTGACTTAAAGGGCCTTAAATGTAATTAAATGTAAATCACTTTTAACAGCTTGTCATCATTACACAAGGCACATCGTGATTACATGATCAGAATATAAATGTACGACACAATGTACCTTACTGTTTTGTGTTGTATAAGGTTTTGATCTATCTTCCATGAAAACTGGTGCTAAAAAGTGTGTTTAAAAGTCATGAACCAGGATCTGTTATTGGCGCAGGAGAGACTTTATATGTTTTGTAAATGTTGGTATAAATGTCTCTGTTTTCTCTCCAGACTGATGAATGAACTCAGGGACTTGAAGGACCTGGAGGAGACGAGAACTGGAGCGCGTGGAACAAACATTTGGTAAATATCAAATCAACTACTAGTAGTAGTTGTAGTAATGGTTGAAGTTGTTGCAGTTGTCGTTCTTGTTGTCATAGTTGTAGCAGTAGTTGTAGTATGTCATAAAAATTAATAATATAGTATGTCAAAAAAGTCATGGTATAGTTTGTCATAAAAAATGTCATAAGTCATAGTATACTAATCAAAAAGTCATAGTATAGTATGTCGAAAAGACACAGTATAGTCTTTCAAACAAAGTAACAAAAAAATGTATAGTATCTCGAAAAAGTCATGGTATAGTATGTCAAACAAAGTTATGTTATAGTCAAAAAAGTAAAAAAAATTGTATTGTATGTCAAAAAAAGTTATACTATGTCGAAAAAGTCATAGTATAATCTGTCAAAAAAGTTACACTATAGTATGTAATAAAAGGCCATAGCATAGTCAAAAAATGTTATTAAATGCTGAAAAACTTCATAGTATTGTATGTCAAAAAAAGTCATAATATAATATGTAGAAAAAAGTCAAAGAAGTCATAGTAGAGTACATCGAAAAAGTAATAAAAAAGCCGTAACAAAGTGGGAGACCAGACGAGCACTGCTAAGAAAAATGATTTATTTATAAAGAAAACTAAAGTCAAACAATACAACGGGTGAAAAACAAAAGATTCATCATGCCGGTGGGAAGAAGGGATCTTCTCCCAGTGAGAGCGAGGCTGTCGAATGAGGCAGGTATTCATGGGCAGAGCACATACCGGGCCCAAGTCTGGCTCATGCAGCTGCTGAACCTCCATTCAGCACCTGTAACACCTGCAACAGACAACCAGGAACAAAACAAAAAAGCCTATTTACGCATTTTGCATGTAGGCAGGGTAAACAATTGACCATCATATAATAATAAAAAGTAAAAGTAACTATATAAATAGCAATTTGTGTCATTTCATCAGTGGCAATGTCCATATAAATGTAAGAAAAAATAATAACTTTTATAGCAATGATATAGATAAATCATCCAACATCCAAATGTCTAGTAGTCATGAAAACTTTGAGAAAAGCCTGTAGTAGTAGTAGCAGTTGTAGGAACGACGTATGTGATGCAAAATCTTATGCAGTCCTCCTTTTCTCCACAGATGATGCAGAGTTTCTTCATTACTTCATCCACATCGTCTACTGGCTGCAGGTACTCAGGGGGTAATATTAGGCCATGAATTACAAAACTATGACTTTCTTCGACATACTGTACTGACTCTTTTTGTCTTACTGCACTATGACTTTTTATGACTTTTCAACACACTATACGGGGACTTTTTGACAATTTACTAACATTATCCGACATGCTATACGATGATTTTTTATGACTTTTCTCACAATATTATACTGTGACTTTTTTTTAAATTTTTTCGAAATACTATGACTTTTAAATTTTTATTAACATACTATACCTATGACTTTTTAAGTTTTTTTCCACATACATACAATTACTTTATTTTTTTGACATTCTACTATGACCATTTATTTTTTAATTTTTTCAACATACTATACGACTTTTTTTTTTATTTTGACATACTATACTATGACTATTTTTTTTTTTTCGACATACTATCCAATGAATTTTGTTAATTTTCGACATACTATATTCCGATTTTTTTGTCATTTTTTTGACACTATACTAAGAAGTTTTTTTTATTTTCGACATACCCCATTGATTTTTTTTCCCTTTTTTTCGACATACTATATCACAAAATTTTTTTTATTTTCGACATACTATGACTTTTCATTTTTTGACAAACTATATTACGAAGTTTTTTTTATTTTCGACATACTATGACTTTTTTTCAATTTCGACATACTATACTATGAAGTTTTTTTTATTTTCGACATACTATGACTTTTTTTCATTTTTTCGACATACTATACTATGAAGATTTTTTTATTTTCGTCATACTATATTACAAAGTTTTTTTAGCACATACTATACTATAACTATTTATTTTTTTTCGATATATTATCCAATGAATTTTGTTAATTTTCGACATACTATACAATTACTTTTTTCGACATACTATATTCCGAAATTTTTTTAATTTCGACATACTATACAACAAAGTTTTTTTTTAATTGCGACATACTATACTATGACTTTTTTTCATTTTTTCGACATACTATGAAGTATTTTTTATTTTCGACATACTATATTAGGAATTTTTTTTTATTTTCGACATACTATGACTTTTTTTCATTTTTTTGACATAATACATTACGAAGTTTTTTTTATTTTCGACATACTATATTACGTAGTTTTTTTTAAATTTCGAGATACTATATTACGAAGTTTTTTTAATTTTGACGTACTGTACTATGAGGTTGTTTTTTTTTCAACATGCTATACTATGACTTTCTTTTTTCATTTTTCGACATACTCTGACTTTTCTCACTTTTTCGACATACTATACGAGTTTTTTTGTCATTTTTTTGACACTATACTATGAAGTTTTTTTTATTTTCGACATACTATGCTATGACTTTCTTTCATTTTTTCGACATACTATATTACGAAGGTTTTTTTATTTTCGACATACTATGCTATGACTTTTTTTCCATAAAAATTTTCGACATGCTACATTGACTTTTTTGCCATACAATTTTCGGCATACTACATTATGACTTTTTTTTTCATGAAAATTGTCGACATACTGTACTATGACTTTTTTTTCATTAAATTTTCAACATTCTATACTATGACTTTTTTTCATGAAATTTTTCGACGTACTATACTATGACTTTTTTTCATTTTTCGAAATAGTATATTACGTAGTTTTTTTTAAATTTCGAGATACTATACTATGGCTTTTTTTTTTTAAAATTTTTTAACATACTATCCAATGAATTTAGTTAATTTTCGAGATACTATACATTGACTTTTTTTTTCATTTTTCGACATACTCTGACTTTTTTTCACTTTTTCGATATACTATACTATGCCTTTTTTTATAAAATTTTCGACATTCTATACCATGACTTTTTCATAAAATTTGACATACTATATTATGACTTTTTTTCATAACATTTTCGAGACACTATACTATGACTTTTTTTTCATGAAAATTTTCAACATACTATATTATGATTTTTTTCCATTAAACTTTTCGACATACTATACTATGACTTTTTTTTATAACATTTTCGACATATTATACTGACTTTTTTTTTCATGAAAATTTTCAACATACTATATTATGATTTTTTTCCATTAAACTTTTCGACATACTATACTATGACTTTTTTTTATAACATTTTCGACATATTATACTGACTTTTTTTTTCATGAAAATTTTCGACATGCTATACTATGACTTTTTTTCATTAATTTTCGACATACTATACTATGACTTTTTTTCATAAAATTTTCGAGATACTATACTATGACTTTTTTTCATGAAAATTTACGACATACTATACTATGACTTTTTTAGGAAAATTTTCAACATACTATACTATGACTTTTTTAGGAAAATTTTCAACATACTGTACTATGACTTTTTTATAACATTTTCGACATACTGACTTTTTTTTATGAAAATTGTCGACATACTATATTTTGACTTTTTTTTATAAAATTTTCAACATACTATACTATGACTTTTTTTATAAAATTTTCGATATAGTATACTATGACTTTTTTTCATGAAAATTTACGACATACTATACTATGACTTTTTTATGAAAATTTTCAACATACTATACTATGACTTTTTTAGGAAAATTTTCAACATACTGTACTATGACTTTTTTTCATAAAATTTGACATACTATACTATGACTTTTTTTCATGAAAATTTTCGACATACTATACTATGACTTTTTTTCATTAAAATTTTCGACATACTATACTATGACTTTTTCATAAAATTTTCGACATACTATACTATGACTTTTTCATGAAAATTTACGACATACTATACTATGACTTTTTTTCATTCAAATTTTCAACATACTATACTATGACTTTTTTTCATAAAAATTAACGACATACTATACTATGACTTTTTTTATGTAAATTTTCGACATACTATACTATGACTTTTTTTCATGAAAATTTACGACATACTATACTATGACTTTTTTTTTCAAGAAAATTTTCGACATACTATACTATGACTTTTTTTAGGAAAATTTTCGACATACTATACTATGACTTTTTTTCATAAAATTTTCGACATACTATACTATGACTTTTTTCATGAAAATTTTCGACATACTATACCATGACTTTTTTTCATTAAAATTGTCGACATACTACACTGACTTTTTTTCATAAAATTTTCGACATACTATACTATGACTTTTTTAGGAAAATTTTCAACATACTGTACTATGCCTTTTTTTCATAAAATTTGACATACTATACTATGACTTTTTTTTCATGAAAATTTTCGACATACTATACTATGACTTTTTCATAAAATTTTCGACATACTATACTATGACTTTTTTTCATAACATTTTCGACATACTATACTATGACTTTTTTCATGAAAATTTTCGACAAACTATACTATGACTTTTTTTCATTAATTTTCGACATACTATACCATGACTTTTTTTCATAAAATTTTCGAGATACTATACTATGACTTTTTTTCATGAAAATTTACGACATACTATACTATGACTTTTTTATAACATTTTCGACATACTGACTTTTTTTCATGAAAATTGTCGACATACTATATTTTGACTTTTTTTTATAAAATTTTCGACATACTATACTATGACTTTTTTTCATGAAAATTTACGACATACTATACTATGACTTTTTTATAACATTTTCGACATACTGACTTTTTTTCATGAAAATTGTCGACATACTATATTTTGACTTTTTTTTATAAAATTTTCGACATACTATACTATGACTCTTTTTTTTATAAAATTTTCGATATAGTATACTATGACTTTTTTTCATGAAAATTTACGACATACTATACTATGACTTTTTTATGAAAATTTTCGACATACTATACTATGACTTTTTTTCATAAAATGTTCGACATACTATACTATGACTTTCATAAAATTTTCGACATACTATACTATGACTTTTTTTATGTAAATTGTCGACATACTATACTATGACTTTTTTTCAAGAAAATTTAAGACATACTATACTATGACTTTTTTTCATAAAATTTGACATACTATACTATAACTTTTTTTTTATAAAATTTCGACATACTATACTATGACTTTTTTTCATGAAAATTTACGACATACTATACTATGACTTTTTTATGAAAATTGTCGACATACTATATTATGACTTTTTTATGAAAATTGTCGACATACTATACTATGACTTTTTTTCATAAAATGTTCGACATACTATACTATGACTTTTTTAGGAAAATTTTCAACATACTGTACTATGACTTTTTTTCATAAAATTTGACATACTATACTATGACTTTTTTTTCATGAAAATTTTCGACATACTATACTATGACTTTTTTTCATTAAAATTTTCGACATACTATACTATGACTTTTTTTATGAAAATTTTCGACATACTATACTATGACTTTTTCATTCAAATTTACGACATACTATACTATGACTTTTTTTCATAAAGTTTTCGATATACTATACTATGACTTTTTTTCATGAAAATTAATGACATACTATACTATGATTTTTTTTTATAAAATTTTCGACATACTATACTATGACTTTTTTTTATAAAATTTTCGAGTCTTCTGTTTTTTTTTTTCATGAAAATTTACGACATGCTAACTATGACTTATTTTCATGAAAATTTTCGACATACTATACTATGACTTCATCATGAAAATTTTCGACATACTATACTGACTTTTTCATGAAAATTTACGACATACTATACTATGACTTTTTTTATAAAATTTTCGACATACTATACTATGACTCTTTTTTTCATGAAAATTTTCGACATACTATACTATGACTTTAACATGAAAATTTACGACATACTATACTGACTTTTTTTCATGAAAATTTACGACATACTATACTATGACTTTTCTTCATAAAAATTTACGACATACTATACTATGACTTTTTTTTTCAAGAAAATTTTCGACATACTATGACTTTTCTTCATAAAAATTAACGACATACTATACTATGACTTTTTTTATGTAAATTTTCGACATACTATACTATGACTTTTTTTCATAAAATTTTCGACATACTATACTATGACTTTTTTTAGGAAAATTTCGACATAATATACTATGACTTTTTTTCATAAAATTTTCGACATACTATACTATGACTTTTTTTCATAAAATTTTCGACATACTATACTATGACTTTTTTTCATGAAAATTTTCGACATACTATACTATGACTTTTTTTCATAAAATTTTCAACATACTATACTATGACTTTTTTTCATGAAAATTTTCGACATACTATACTATGACTTTTTTTCATAAAATTTTCGACATACTATACTATGACTTTTTTTATAAAATTTTCGACATACTATACTATGACTTTTTTTCATAAAATTTTCGACATACTATACTATGACTTTTTTTAATAAAATTTTCGACATACTATACTATGACTTTTTTTCATGAAAATTTACGACATACTATACTATGACTTTTTTTCATAAAATTTTCGACATACTATACTATGACTTTTTTTCATAAAATTTTCGACATACTATACTATGACTTTTTTTCATGAAAATTTCGACATACTATACTATGACTTTTTTTCATGAAAATTTTCGACATACTATACTATGACTTTTTTTCATAAATTTTCGACATACTATACTATGACTTTTTTTCATGAAAATGTTCGACATACTATACTATGACTTTTTTTCATGAAAATTTTCGACATACTATACTATGACTTTTTTTCATGAAAATTTTCGACATACTATACTATGACTTTTTTTCATAAAATTTTCGACATACTATACTATGACTTTTTTTCATGAAAATTTGACATACTATACTATGACTTTTTTTCATAAAATTTTCGACATACTATACTATGACTTTTTTTATAAAATTTTCGACATACTATACTATGACTTTTTTTCATAAAATTTTCGACGTACTATACTATGACTTTTTCATGAAAATTTTCGACATACTATACTGACTTTTTTATGAAAATTGTCGACATACTATACTATGACTTTTTTTCATAAAATTTGACATACTATACTATGACTTTTTTTATGAAAATTTTCAACATGCTATACTATGACTTTTTTTCATTCAAATTTTCGACATACTATACTATGACTTTTTTTTCATGAAAATTAACGACATACTATACTATGATTTTTTTTTATAAAATTTTCGACATACTATACTATGACTTTTTTATAAAATTTTTGACAGTCTACTGACTTTTTTTCATGAAACTTTACGACATGCTTTACTATGACTTTTTTTTAATAAAATTTACGACATACTATACTATGACTTTTTTTAGGAAAATTTTCAACATACTGTAATATGACTTGTTTTCATAAAATTTTCGACATACTATACTATGACTTTTTTTTCATGAAAATTTACGACATGCTATACTATGACTTTTTTTTAATAAAATTTACGACATACTATACTATGACTTTTTTTAGGAAAATTTTCAACATACTGTAATATGACTTTTTTTCATAAAATTTTCGACATACTATACTATGACTTTTTTTTCATAAAAATTTTCGACATACTATACTATGACTTTTTTTAGGAAAATTTTCAACATACTATACTATGACTTTTTTTCATAAAATTTTCGACATACTATACTATGACTTTTTTTTAATAAAATTTTCGACATACTATACTATGACTTTTTTTTCATGAAAATTTACGACATGCTATACTATGACTTTTTTTTAATAAAATTTACGACATACTATACTATGACTTTTTTTAGGAAAATTTTCAACATACTGTAATATGACTTTTTTTCATAAAATTTTCGACATACTATACTATGACTTTTTTTTCATAAAAATTTTCGACATACTATACTATGACTTTTTTTAGGAAAATTTTCAACATACTATACTATGACTTTTTTTCATAAAATTTTCGACATACTATACTATGACTTTTTTTTAATAAAATTTTCGACATACTATACTATGACTTTTTTTCATGAAAATTTACGACATACTATAATATGACTTTTTTTATGTAAATTTACGACATACTATACTATGACTTTTTTTCATGAAATTTTCGACATACTCTACTATGACTTTTTTCAGGAAAATTTTCAACATACTGTAATATGACTTTTTTTCATAAAATTTTCGACATACTATACTATGACTTTTTTTTCATAAAAATTTTCGACATACTATACTATGACTTTTTTCATTAAAATTTTCGACATACTATACTATGACTTTTTTTCATGAAAATTTTCGACATACTATACTATGACTTTTTTTCATGAAAATTTACGACATACTATACTATGACTTTTTTTCATAAAATTTATGACATACTATACTATGACTTTTTTTCATGAAAATTTACGACATACTATTTTATAACTTTTTTTTATAAAATTTTCGACACTATACTATGACTCTTTTTTTCATGAAAATTTTCGACGTACTATACTATGACTTTTTTTCATTAAATTTTCGACATACTATATTATAACTTTTTTTTTTATAAAATTTTCGACACTATACTATGACTCTTTTTTTCATGAAAATTTTCGACGTACTATACTATGACTTTTTTTCATGAAAATTTTCGACATACTATACTGACTTTTTTATGAAAATTGTCGACATACTATACTATGACTTTTTTTCATAAAATTTGACATACTATACTATGACTTTTTTTTCATGAAAATTAACGACATACTATACTATGATTTTTTTTTATAAAATTTTCGACATACTATACTATGACTTTTTTATAAAATTTGACAGTCTACTGACTTTTTTTCATGAAACTTTACGACATGCTATACTATGACTTATTTTCATGAAAATTTACGACATGCTATACTATGACTTTTTTTTAATAAAATTTACGACATACTATACTATGACTTTTTTTATGTAAATTGTCGACATACTATACTGACTTTTTTTCATAAAATTTGACATACTATACTATGACTTTTTTTCATGAAAATTTTCGACATACTATACTATGACTTTTTTTCAAGAAAATTTTCAACATACTGTACTATGACATTTTTTTCATAAAATTTGACATACTATACTATGACTTTTTTTCATAAAATTTGACATACTATACTATGACTTTTTTTATGAAAATTTTCAACATGCTATACTATGACTTTTTTTCATTCAAATTTTCGACATACTATACTATGACTTTTTTTTCATGAAAATTAACGACATACTATACTATGATTTTTTTTTATAAAATTTTCGACATACTATACTATGACTTTTATAAAATTTGACAGTCTACTGACTTTTTTTCATGAAACTTTACGACATGCTATACTATGACTTTTTTTTAATAAAATTTACGACATACTATACTATGACTTTTTTTAGGAAAATTTTCAACATACTGTAATATGACTTTTTTTCATAAAATTTTCGACATACTATACTATGACTTTTTTTTCATGAAAATTTACGACATGCTATACTATGACTTTTTTTTAATAAAATTTACGACATACTATACTATGACTTTTTTTAGGAAAATTTTCAACATACTGTAATATGACTTTTTTTATAAAATTTTCGACATACTATACTATGACTTTTTTTTCATAAAAATTTTCGACATACTATACTATGACTTTTTTTAGGAAAATTTTCAACATACTATACTATGACTTTTTTTCATAACATTTTCGACATACTACTATGACTTTTTTTTAATAAAATTTTCGACATACTATACTATGACTTTTTTTCATGAAAATTTACGACATACTATAATATGACTTTTTTTATGTAAATTTACGACATACTATACTATGACTTTTTTTCATGAAATTTTCGACATACTCTACTATGACTTTTTTCAGGAAAATTTTCAACATACTGTAATATGACTTTTTTTCATAAAATTTTCGACATACTATACTATGACTTTTTTTTCATAAAAATTTTCGACATACTATACTATGACTTTTTTCATTAAAATTTTCGACATACTATACTATGACTTTTTTTCATGAAAATTTTCGACATACTATACTGACTTTTTTATGAAAATTGTCGACATACTATACTATGACTTTTTTTCATAAAATTTGACATACTATACTATGACTTTTTTTATGAAAATTTTCAACATGCTATACTATGACTTTTTTTCATTCAAATTTTCGACATACTATACTATGACTTTTTTTTCATGAAAATTAACGACATACTATACTATGATTTTTTTTTATAAAATTTTCGACATACTATACTATGACTTTTATAAAATTTGACAGTCTACTGACTTTTTTTCATGAAACTTTACGACATGCTATACTATGACTTTTTTTTAATAAAATTTACGACATACTATACTATGACTTTTTTTAGGAAAATTTTCAACATACTGTAATATGACTTTTTTTCATAAAATTTTCGACATACTATACTATGACTTTTTTTTCATGAAAATTTACGACATGCTATACTATGACTTTTTTTTAATAAAATTTACGACATACTATACTATGACTTTTTTTAGGAAAATTTTCAACATACTGTAATATGACTTTTTTTCATAAAATTTTCGACATACTATACTCTGACTTTTTTTTCATAAAAATTTTCGACATACTATACTATGACTTTTTTTAGGAAAATTTTCAACATACTATACTATGACTTTTTTTCATAACATTTTCGACATACTATGACTTTTTTTTAATAAAATTTTCGACATACTATACTATGACTTTTTTTCATGAAAATTTACGACATACTATAATATGACTTTTTTTATGTAAATTTACGACATACTATACTATGACTTTTTTTCATGAAATTTTCGACATACTCTACTATGACTTTTTTAGGAAAATTTTCAACATACTGTAATATGACTTTTTTTCATAAAATTTTCGACATACTATACTATGACTTTTTTTTCATAAAAATTTTCGACATACTATACTATGACTTTTTTTCATGAAAATTTACGACATACTATACTATGACTTTTTTATGAAAATTGTCGACATACTATACTATGACTTTTTTTCATAAAATTTTCGACATACTATACTATGACTTTTTTTATGAAAATTTTCAACATACTATACTATGACTTTTTTTCATAACATTTTCGACATACTATACTATGACTTTTTTTTTATAAAATTTACGACATACTATACTATGACTTTTTTTATAAAATTTTCGACATACTATACTATGACTTTTTTTCATAAAAATTTTCGACATACTATACTATGACTTTTTTTCATGAAACTTTACGACATACTATACTATGACTTTTTTTCATAAAATTTTCGACATACTATACTATGACTTTTTTTAGGAAAATTTTCAACATACTATACTATGACTTTTTTTCATAACATTTTCGACATACTATACTATGACTTTTTTTTCATGAAAATTTACGACATACTATACTATGACTTTTTTTCATAAAATTTTCGACATACTATACTATGACTTTTTTTCATAAAATTTTCGACATACTATACTATGACTTTTTTTCATAAAATTTTCGACATACTATACTATGACTTTTTTTCATAAAATTTCGACATACTATACTATGACTTTTTTTATAAAATTTTCGACATACTATACTATGACTTTTTTTTCATAAAATTTTCGACATACTATACTATGACTTTTTTTCATAAAATTTGACATACTATACTATGACTTTTTTTCATGAAAATTTACGACATACTATACTATGACTTTTTTTCATGAAAATTTCGACATACTATACTATGACTTTTTTTCATGAAATTTTCGACATACTATACTATGACTTTTTTTCATGAAAATTGTCGACATACTATACTATGACTTTTTTTCATAAAATTTTCGACATACTATACTATGACTTTTTTTCATAAAATTTTCGACATACTATACTATGACTTTTTTTCATAAAATTTTCGACATACTATACTATGACTTTTTTTCATGAAAATTTTCGACATACTATACTATGACTTTTTTTCATAAAATTTTCGACATACTATACTATGACTTTTTTTCATAAAATTTCGACATACTATACTATGACTTTTTTTCATGAAAATTTTCGACATACTATACTATGACTTTTTTTCATAAAATTTGACATACTATACTATGACTTTTTTTCATAAAATTTTCGACATACTATACTATGACTTTTTTTATAAAATTTTCGACATACTATACTATGACTTTTTTTCATAAAATTTTCGACATACTATACTATGACTTTTTTTCATGAAAATTTTCGACATACTATACTATGACTTTTTTTCATGAAAATTTTCGACATACTATACTATGACTTTTTTTCATAAAATTTTCGACATACTATACTATGACTTTTTTTATGAAAATTTCGACATACTATACTATGACTTTTTTTCATAAAATTTCGACATACTATACTATGACTTTTTTTCATGAAAATTTTCGACATACTATACTATGACTTTTTTTCATAAAATTTTCGACATACTATACTATGACTTTTTTTCATAAAAATTTACGACATACTATACTATGACTTTTTTTCATAAAATTTTCGACATACTATACTATAACTTTTTTCATTCAAATTTTCGACATACTATACTATGACTTTTTTTCATGAAAATTTACGACATACTATACTATGACTTTTTTTTATAAAATTTTCGACATACTATACTATGACTTTTTTATAAAATTTTGACATACTATACTGACTTTTTTTCATGAAACTTTACGACATACTATACTATGACTTTTTTTAATAAAATTTACGACATACTATACTATGACTTTTTTTCATAAAATTTTCGACATACTATACTATGACTTTTTTTCATAAAATTTTCGACATACTATACTATGACTTTTTTTAGGAAAATTTTCAACATACTATACTATGACTTTTTTTCATAACATTTTCGACATACTATACTATGACTTTTTTTTAATAAAATTTTCGACATACTATACTATGACTTTTTTTCATGAAAATTTTCGACATACTATACTATGACTTTTTTTCATGAAAATTTACGACATACTATACTATGACTTTTTTTCATGAAAATTTACGACATACTATACTATGACTTTTTTTCATGAAAATTTACGACATACTATACTATGACTTTTTTTCATAAAATTTTCGACATACTATACTATGACTTTTTTTCATAAAATTTTCGACATACTATACTATGACTTTTTTTCATAAAATTTTCGACATACTATAATATGACTTTTTTTATGTAAATTTTCGACATACTATACTATGACTTTTTTTCATAAAATTTATGACATACTATACTATGACTTTTTTTCATAAAATTTTCGACATACTATACTATGACTTTTTTTATAAAATTTTCGACATACTATACTATGACTTTTTTTCATAAAATTTTCGACATACTATACTATGACTTTTTTTCATGAAAATTTACGACATACTATACTATGACTTTTTTTATGTAAATTTACGACATACTATACTATGACTTTTTTTCATAAAATTTATGACATACTATACTATGACTTTTTTTCATGAAAATTTACGACATACTATACTATGACTTTTTTTCATAAAATTTTCGACATACTATACTATGACTTTTTTTATAAAATTTTCGACATACTATACTATGACTTTTTTTCATAAAATTTTCGACATACTATACTATGACTTTTTTTCATAAAATTTTCGACATACTATACTATGACTTTTTTTAGAAAAATTTTCAACATACTATACTATGACTTTTTTTCATAACATTTTCGACATACTATACTATGACTTTTTTTAGAAAAATTTTCAACATACTATACTATGACTTTTTTTCATAACATTTTCGACATACTATACTATGACTTTTTTTCATAAAAATTTACGACATACTATACTGACTTTTTTTATGTAAATTGTCGACATACTATACTATGACTTTTTTTCATTAAATTTTCGACATACTATATTATGACTTTTTTCATAAAATTTTCGACATACTATACTATGACTTTTTTTTTCATGAAACTTTACGACATACTATACTATGACTTATTTTCATGAAAATTTACGACATACTATACTATGACTTTTTTTTAATAAAATTTACGACATACTATACTATGACTTTTTTTCATGAAAATTTACGACATACTATACTATGACTTTTTTATGAAAATTGTCGACATACTATACTATGACTTTTCTACATTTTTTTGACATACTATACTATGATGTTTTTTTTATTTTCGACATACTATACTATGAAGTTTTTTATTTTCGACATACTATACTATGACTTTTTAATTTTTTTTGACATACTACACTATGACTTTTTAATGACTTACCTTTCTGCAGCCTCCGCTCTCTTCTGATTACAACCTCCTGTCTCAATCACTCAGGAACAAGCACCGGACCTAGGGCGTCTCAGCATCCTCCATAGCTGTCCCCTCCCTGTCTGTCCGAATTTAAATCACAAATAAAAAGTCACATTTTTGGAACTGCTTTTAATGAGTGATTAATTTTGTGTGTATACTTTGTGTGTTGTTTCCTATGATCATTTTAACTTAAATAAAGTGTTTTTGAGTGCTATGAAAAGGGCTCGATAAATAAAATGTTTGGTCATTTTTATTACGATTTTTTACGACTATTTCTGACATACTATACTATGACTTTTTTTTTCCATGAAAATTTTCGACATACTATATTATGACTTTTTTTTCATGAAAATTTACGACATACTATACTATGACTTTTTTTCATGAAAATTTACGACATACTATACTATGACTTTTTTTATGAAAATTGTCGACATACTACACTATGACTTTTTTTCATAAAATTTTCGACATACTATACTATGACTTTTTTTCATGAAAATTTACGACATACTATACTATGACTTTTTTTCATAAAATTTTCGACATACTATACTATGACTTTTTTTTTCCATGAAAATTTTCGACATACAATATTATGACTTTTTTTTCATGAAAATTTACGACATACTATACTATGACTTTTTTTCATGAAAATTTACGACATACTATACTATGACTTTTTTTCATAAAATTTATGACATACTATACTATGACTTTTTTTCATGAAAATTTTCGACATACTATACTATGACTTTTTTTCATAAAATTTGACATACTATACTATGACTTTTTTTCATGAAAATTTTCGACATACTATACTATGACTTTTTTTCAAGAAAATTTTCAACATACTGTACTATGACATTTTTTTCATAAAATTTGACATACTATACTATGACTTTTTTTTCATGAACATTTTCGACATACTATACTATGACTTTTTTTCATTAAAATTTTCGACATACTATACTATGACTTTTTCATAAAATTTTCGACATACTATACTATGACTTTTTTTCATGAAAATTTACGACATACTATACTATGACTTTTTTTCATGAAAATTTACGACATACTATACTATGACTTTTTTTCATAAAATTTTCGACATACTATACTATGACTTTTTTATGAAAATTGTCGACATACTATACTATGACTTTTCTACATTTTTTTGACATACTATACTATGATGTTTTTTTTATTTTCGACATACTATACTATGAAGTTTTTTATTTTCGACATACTATACTATGACTTTTTAATTTTTTTTGACATACTACACTATGACTTTTTAATGACTTACCTTTCTC